>SJYQ01000900.1:0-86760 GCA_006410935.1 Redunca redunca
CCTTCTTTGATTTTCACTTTTTTGAAAAATTTCCCTGTAAACCGTACCAGATTATGACATGTCGGAATTTATGTGTGGGTTTTAAGAAGGAATAGTGGGAGAAAAGATGCATAGGATTTGCTTTCTCTATTTTGGATGGGAGCTGATGTTTTCCAGAAGACCTTAAAAAGCTGCTTCTAGTCCAGCCTAAGGGCCAGTAAAAGTGTTTCTTATATTCAAGGGTATCCTTTTCCTCCATTTTCCAGTACTTGAAACATTTAATGCTGTCTTTTTGTTAAGTTTTAAGAATTATATTCTCCTTGTAGGTATTATTGTGCATGTTAGGATTCTCTTTGGAGAAGGAAATGGCAACCCACTCCAGTATTCTTGCCTCGAGAATCCCACGGACAGAGGAGACTGGTGGCTACAGTCCATGGGGTCACAAAGAGTTGGACACGACTGAGTGACTGAGCAGCAGGATTCTCTTGAGAGTGTATATATATCTGCAAGGGCAGCCTACTTTATTTCTGTTTGGGTATTAAAGTTACTGGGAAATCAGGTCATGAAAGAAAATACCAAAGAACCAGTGGAAGATTTCTCGTTTTAATTTTATTATTTTTAGCAGCTTGCACAAAAGTTAATATGTCAGCCTGGTATTAGGAAAATTTTGTTTTCTTTGGCTCTGGTGATTTCCTATTATGTGTGAGTGAATCAGTGATAATAATAAAAACATTGAGGCATTGTAGATTTTGATGTCATTCTTCCTGCTAATTATGGATATAGCAAACATGACAGAAAACTTAGGAATACTGTAGCCAATACAAGGAAATTTAGTGAGCTTATATAGCTGATAAGTAATTTGCTATATCGAGTGAATATATCTTTCCTTGTTTGAGAATTAACAAAATTAAATAATCTCAGTTAAATTAATGAAAAATTTTCCTTTTTTGTTGACTAGTAACATTCATTTCCCTGTAGAAAATTAATATATTTCCATTCTCCTTGCTATTTGGAGAATCAGTTAAAGCATTAGGTATTTTCTTTTAATCACATTTAAAGAGCATATTGGCTTATTATTAAAGATTTTGGGGATTTGTACCATGGCTGTTTTGAAAGAAAAAAATTATAATGTATGACAAAGTGGCAGAGACCTTTGAAGAATTTATTGCATGAACTTTAAATATTTAAAGTAAAAAATGGTTGCATGGCAACAGAAGTATGTCAGGTTTTTGTGTCTGTTAACCTACACTCTGTCCTAATACTTGGGCTTCGTCTGGTCCATTATAAGTCTAATTGTTTTTGTTGATGCTGTTGCATGTACATTATTGGGAATAAAAGCTTTGTAAAATTTACCCTTAAATGTGAAGCCGTCTTCTGGATACCACAGAAGTATGATACATTTTATGTTACTTCCACGGAAATGACCATTTTACAATACTTTTTGAACAGGTTAAGATCTTCCTTAGTATAATCGTCTTTGTATGCATGTTTCGTAAAGTTTATTAAAAACAATAAGGAATAAATGATGCCCACTTAAGCTTAATATAAGGTTCCTAGCCCCTTTGCTTTGGATTTAGTTTTAACTGTTTCATTCATTCCTTTTAGTAGAATGAAGAATAGTACAGTTATTATATTAACTGCAAATTTCCTTTTGATCTGAAATTTTCAATAACTAGTACAATAGTAGAATATACTCTCTTAAACTTAACAATGAAACAAGTGGGAAGTTGATGTTAGAGAAGTTGATGTTGGGGAAAAAATAGTAATCCTTGTCAGAATTCTCACAGCTAAAATATACCATTAAGCTTTCAAATAGTTTGTCATTTATCAATACATTGTATTTAGAGAGTTGCATCTTAAGTTGTAGTGTATGTTAATTTAATAATTTTTTAAAGAGGAATTTCTGAAATAAATAAAATTCTATATGTACTGTGTGCACACCACATGCTCAGATGGTTACTAATTTGACTGTTAGTTGATTGAAGAATTTCCAGTCATGTTATATGAAGTGCTAGTGTTTACCTGTTGTTATCACAGTTAAGGCATACTTATTATTTAATTGCAAAAAATAAATCTGATTTTCCTAATACTGATAAATTTAAGCTTACACCTTGAATAATTAAAATTTTAAGAGATTTATATGAAATATTTTCCAGCTTCATTCAGAATTCAGAAAAAAAATCAGTAGGTGAGAACATTTTAAGTTTGCTAAATTATTGTTAATGTATTAGAAGATATATGTTTAATTCATAGATATTACAGTAATAAGATCCAAAAATCTCTCTCTTTTTTTGGCTTTAAAAAAAATATTTATTTTTAACTGGAGGATAATTGCTTTACAGTATTATGTTGGTTTCTCAAAAATATCTTGCCTTAAGATATATTCCTGAATGCTTAATAATAAATATGCCTGGTTAAATCCTTTGATACTTGAAACACATACATAGGAGTTAGTACCTGGACCACCCTGCAATCTTAAGTAACCCATGATGTAACTAAGCCACACTTAGTTATTTTAGGTTGAGTTCTGGGATTAGGAGAACAGAATTTGAATAATTCACTCCTAGGCTGAAGGGTCATCCAGATTCTGGCTTGTCTTTTCAATCTCAACCTGTAGAATGCCCATTGCACGCTCTCCCCAGGCTCCTGTACCTTCAGCCTGTGTGTGCTTAGTCACTCAGTCGTGTCCACTCTTTGCGACCCTGCGGACTGTAGCCTGCCAGGCTCCCCTGTCCATGGAATTCTTCAGGCTAGCATACTGGAGTGGGTAGCCATTCGCTTCTCCAGGGGATCTTCCAGGAATCAAACCTGCGTCTCTTGCATTGCAGGCAGGTTCTTTACCATCTGAGAAACCAGAGAAACCGTATCTTCAGGCTACATTCTCCCAAAGCTGGCCATACCTCAGAGGTTTTAAATGTAGACGCCCGCTTCAGATTTCCTATTTCCTTCCTTGCCATTTCCTGTCTCTACCTTTCATTCCCTTAGTGTGTACCCGATCTCATCTAGGTGTTAGAGGAAAACAATCTTGTGGAACTAATTCACCTTAATCTGTAAATGACTCAGGAGCTAACTCTTCCCAAGTATTTTCACATTTTTTTTAGAAGTCTGGAAGAGATTGGTGTTAACTTAGGTAGTAAAACTTCAGGCTGTGTTGGGAGGCAGGAATTGATAGTCCTCTGCATAAGTCAGGTTTTACTAGAATTTTGCCCTTGGTTTCTACCCACTACTGGAAGAGACTCTTCTTTGGAATGCTGTAGACTTCACAGAAGCATGTATATACATTTGTATATTTCCTGCATCATGAAGAGGGTGTTTGTGAATCCATTTGAATCTAATGATCACTAATAAGATTGATATTTGTTATCTGGAGGTGACATTTTAATTCATAGAAATCAAGAGGGAAAAGACCTAGGATCTCTCATAATTGAAACTGACTTCTTAAAATGCTGCTGTTGGAGCTAGGCTAATAATGATGTATTCTGGTAAAGGGAGCTCATCTGGCTATCTTATGGGAATCCACCATGTAATTAAAGAAAGGGGAAATACTGAGGATTAGGGAATGAGAAAGATGGTAGGTAAAGTAGCAGGATGGGCTCTTCCTTGATTGGACACCAGTTAACACAGAGGGGATCCCTTTTGGAATACAAAGTGAAAGTCCCTCAGTCGGGTCCAACTCTTTGCGACCCCATGGACTGTACAGTCCATGGAATTGTCCAGGCCAGAATACTGAAGTGGGTAGCCTTTCCCTTCTCCAGGGTATATTCCCAACCCAGGGTCGAATCCAGGTCTCCTGCATTATAGGCGGATGTTTACCAGCTGAGCCGCAAGGGAGGCCCAGGAATACTGGAGTGGCTAGCCTATCTGTCCTCCAGCGGGTCTTCCTGACCCAGGAATCAAACCCGGGTCTCCTGCATTACAGGCAGATCCTTTACCAGATGAGCTACCATGGAAGCCCTGATACGTAAAAGGAGGCTGCAATCAAGAGTCTGACTCAAACGTTGGGTTTCATTCAACAGAAGCTTTTAACAGAGATGTTACTCCTCTTTGAATACTTAGATTAGAGAGGGATAAAAGCTGTATGAGACTCCAGTCCCTACATCTTGCATGCTAAGTTACTTCACTCGTGTCAGACTTTGCAACCCTATGGACTAGCCCTCCAGGCTCCTCTGTCCAAGGCAAGAATACTGGAGTGGGTTGTCATGCCCTCCTGCAGGGGATCTTCCTGACCCAAGGACCAAACACACCTCTCCTGCATTGATTGGCAGGCAGGTTCTTTACTGCTAAAGCATGAGCTGCTCCTGCCATCAGGGAGCTTAAAGCCTGACGTAATCTGTTCTACAGAGCCGTGTAAGTGCGCTTCTCTGTTCCATGGCTCCTTATGTTTAATACTTAGCATAGCGTTTAAGCATGTGCTTGCTTCTCTGTCTCCTGGTTCTTAACTGTCTCTGAAGAACCGCTGGAGCAAAGTCCAGTGTTTGGCACAAGCATCAGGGGAAGGTTAAGGGCTACAGAGGAAGATGGATAGGTCTAGGATACCTGTATGAGTTGTTTGGATATTTTCCTCCATCCAGTGGGGAAATTTGCATAAGTGAGTAAAGAGCCACATCTGTACTTTAGGATAATGAAGTCAACATTTCAGTATGGCATATTTTGAAGGTGAGGAGGCCGTTTTCAAAGTTGGGGTGAGCAGCAAGGGGAAAATTAGAATTAGGTGCTTTTGAGGCAGAGAAAAAGGTTGGTCATGTGGCCTAAGGACATATAAATTTGAAGAAGGAAGAGGAAAACAAAAGCATGAGTGGGTAAAGAAGATACACACAAACTGGAATATTATTCAGCCATAAAAAAGAAGTTCTGCCATTTGCAACAACATGGATAGAACTGGATGGTATTCAGGCAGAGAATGACAAATACTAGAGAATATAACAGAAAGGAAATAGACTCACAAACATAGAACAAACTAGTGATTACCACCTGGAAAAGGGAGAAATGGACGGGCAAGATAGGAGTAAGGGATTAAGAGGTACAAACTGCTATGTATAAAATAAGCTACAAGGATGTATTGTACAGCACAGGAAATAGAGCCAGTATTTTATAGTGACTATAAAAGAAATGCTGTGCTATGCTTAGGCGTGTCTAGCTCTTTGCCACCTCATGAACTGTAGCCCACCAAGCTCCTCTGTCCATGGGATTCTCCAGGCAAGAATACTGGAGTGGGTTGCCATGCCCTCCTCCAGGGATCTTCCCAACCCTGGAAGGGATCAAACCCGATGTCTCCCGCATTGCTGGCAGATTCTTTACTGTCTGAGCCACCAGGGAAGCCCATGAACACTGGAGCCGGTAGCCTATCCTTTCTCCAGGGGGTCTTCCTGTGTTGCAGGCAGATTCCTTATCAGCTGAACCACAAGGGAAGCCCAGAAAAGAAATATGACCTTTAAAAATTGTGAATCATTAGAAAAAAAATTGTGAGTCGTTACACTGTACACCTGAATCTTTTGTATAATATTATACATTAACCGTATCACAATAAAATTTTTAGAAAATAAAGTCCTTTTATTAATCCAGAAAATGGAAAGAGTAGTGGTGCAACTAAAAGTAATGAGAGTTGGGAAGAAAGGATTTGGGAATCTGGAAGAAGGGAGGAAAATGATAGCACATGCTTGCTTTTGGGCTTACCAGATTTGAGAAGTTTGACAGCCTCCATGTGAAATGCTGAATTATCAGAAAAACAGTTTGGGTTCTCACAGTTTTCAGGTTTGAAGACCACTTTCTAAATTAAAAAAAAAATAGCAAGTACTCATTAATTTTGCTTAATTAATAGAGATAAATTAATAGAGATAAAACAATATTTTATCAATATTGTTTTATCAATAGAGAATACTTACAATGACAACTTGAATTTGATCACACTATTAAAGAGAGTGAGACTTTATTAAATCACAAAGTTCTTTTTTTTTTTTTTTTTTTTTACTTTGCAAAGTAGATGTATATGTGTAAGTCAGTGTTTGGTGTGCGTTTGGATTTGAGAGCAATTGGCAGTGACTCCATGAACCACTGGTCCAAGCTACAGGTACAGGTTTGGAGGTCAGTCTGCTATAGGTAATATTGAAGCCTAGGAGTGGATGGAGATCATCAGGAGAGAATATGGAAAGGTAGTAGAAATGGGATCTAATATAAAAATTTGGAGAATTCCTGCAGTTAGAGTAAGGGAAGGCAGCATGACATAGTAAAAAGTCAGGTGAAGAGCGTTTCAAAGAGTGATGTCAAACTGCAGAGAGGTTAGAGAGAAAAGCTGGTGATCACTCAGTAGCTCCTTGGGAGCTTTGATGGAGGAGTTGGCATGGAAGGCAGGCTGAAGCTTCTTGGACTAGATTGAGGCAGGTTTGAAGGAATGGTTTTTCTTTTTCCTTGTGACCATTAAAGACCTCTGTCTTACCCTAAATCCCCACATCCCAGCTTGGAGAAAGAAATTTTGTTTCCCATATTTATACTAAGTTCTGTGTTTTGGTTCAAGGACAAAGCAGGAGTTGACCAGTAAAGTTTTTGGAGCCAAACCAGCTCCTTACTTCACTTAGCATAGTTTAAATCTTGGCAGATGACTGATCCTACCCCAGAAGGAGCCAAAGTGATTTTGTCGTTAAAAGGTTCTGGAACAAATTATTACCATTTAAAATAGATCACTGAATAGCAAACAACAACAAATGGCCTTAAATGAATCCACTGTTTTATTCCTCTTCCTTTGGGACTAACTGGACTGAAGAACATTTAAGCTGGTGCAAGTGGAGGTTTGCTGTATATAGGCAGCAGGCCTTTGGTTTAGCTTTTGAATATAGTAAAAATGGATAACTGATTTCTCTTACGTGTGGAATTCATAAAAAGGTCAGCCTCAGCATGGCTGTCAGCATCTCTTGCAAAGGCCAGGTAACTGGAGTTTTCAGCCGAGTAGACTTGCTGTGCCGTTAGCTGCCTATGTTAGGCTGCATTGCATTAGAGTCCTTCTGTATTCACTTCCGATTGGAGAGATGCAGCTTTCTATTGATCTATTTGACCTTCGTTGAAGCGTGAGTAGACACAGAATTTGTAAAAACAGAAAATCTTGTCTTATAAAAATTTTCTTTTAAATCAAATTAAGTTAATGTATGAAGTGGTGGGTGTTTAAATGATCACAACAGGCTTTATGAGAAACTGAAACGCTCTTAAAGCAAAAAGCTTAGGAGGAAAACTCCTTTCCCAGCAGTAAGTGTGGGCCTGTAGCAAGTCCCCTGGGACTGTAAATAGTTCACTTATTTATCTTTCATCTGGTGTCTTGACTTTGGAAATGTACACTTGGTCTTGTCAGTCCTTGTGGAGATGTTATAATGGTAACTACTTTCTTACTGGAACATAAAGGCTTTCTCTTAGGAAACTAGGGGGTTCCTTTTTTTTTCTGGGTAAAGATGAGAAAGGATAAAAATTGAAAATTAATATTTTCTAAAACCATTGCCTATCTCAGAAGAATAAAGCCTAAGTTTTTGTTTTGAGTTCTCTTTTTCTTAAATTTCTTTTTTATATTTGTCCATGATATGTTCTTCATATTGCTCTTAAAAAGATTCAAGAACTCTTTTGTAGATTTTCTCAGGTAATTTTTAGTTTACTCCATAATTTGGGGGAGTACAGATGGTGAGGCCATTGATGACACCATGAATCTTGCAAGGTTACAGCCCTCTTATAAAAAAGCTTCCACGTGTGTATGTGCATCCATACATATATGTGTGGCTTAAAGCTCAACATTCAGAAAACTACAGTCGTGGCGTCTGGGTCTCATCACTTCATGGGAAATAGGTGGGGAAACAGTGGAAACAGTGTCAGGCTTTATTTCTTTGGGCTCCAAAATCACTGCAGATGGTGATTGCAGCCATGAAATTAAAAGACGCTTACTTCTTGGAAGGAAAGATCAGATACTAGATAGCAACCTAGATAGTATATTCAAAAGCAGAGACATTACTTTGCCAACAAAGTTCCATCTAGTCAAGGCTATGGTTTTTCCAGTGGTCATGTATGGATGTGAGAGTTGGACTGTGAAGAAGGCTGAGCACCAAAGAATGGATGCTTTTGTACTGTGGTGCTGGAGAAGACTCTTGCGAGTCCCTTGGACTGCAAGGAGATCTAACCAGTTCATTCTGAAGATCGATCAGTCCTGGGTGTTCATTGGAAGGACAGATGCTAAAGCTGAAACTCCAGTACTTTGGCCACCTCATGTGAAGAGTTGACTCATTGGAAAAGACTGATGCTGGGAGGGATTGGGGGCAGGAGGAAAAGGGGACGACAGGATGAGATGGCTGGATGGCATCATTGACTCGATGAATGGGAATCTGAGTGAACTCCGCGAGTTGGTGATGGACAGGGAGGCCTGGTGTGCTGCAATTCATGGGGTTGCAACGAGCCGGACATGACTGACTAAACTGAACTGATAAATATTTTTGTGCGTATATACTCTGGAGTTGAAAGCCTGTGGAATTACTGCATTAAGTGTATGAAGGGAAAATGGGTTTCCTTCCCTCTATCTCATACGCTTTGTAGAAACCCTTCTATTTGGTATAATGTTGTTCAGTATAGACTTGAACTTGCGTCTGTAACTCCCCAGAGCTTGTTTTGTGGGTTAGTGTACAGCTGGGTGATAAATTCTCTCCCTCAGAAGTCTCCCTTTTATGTGGGAGGACAAAACAAATCCTCTTATGAGTGATTCAGAAGGTGCAGAAATGTTTTTATCCAGAGAACTAACATGACATGAATACAAAGGTGGTCTCAAAAGCTGTAAGAGTCTGTGGTGCCCAGCGGGTACAGTAACTAGGGATCTTCCAGTGTAGTTTGCCAGGTTGGCCAAATCACAAGAGTCTTCTGAGATGTAACCCTAGGAAATTAAATTTTTCAGAAGCTCCCCCAAGTGATTTCCTGACTGTCAGCAGAAGTTTAGTGGGCCCAAATTGAATTTTTTTTAAAAAATATATACTTTGGGAAATCATCAGGTCATGACTTACAAAGAGCCATAAAATTTGAGGAGGTCAGAAGTTGATGAGAGCAGATTGTGGATGACACAGGGGTTCTAGGAGTTGGGGTTTCCCAGGAGTCAGTCCTTAAGGTGGTAGGGAAATGCATTCTCCTTGGATGGGATGACTGAGACTAGAATTTTATATAGCAGTCTGGCCAGTGATATAAAGCAGAAGCCCCATATTTGTTGATCTGGCCTTCAGGGCTGTTCCCAGTGTTCCTCAGCTTGCCGAATCTCCCAGTTAACAATTGCTCCTGACTTTTCCTGAGTTGAGAGTGTACTTGCATTTTCTTCCAGTGTATGTATTCTTTTGGCTTTCTGTAATTTTTGCTATAGAGGGCTGTAGGAGCCTTTTAATCCTAAAGGTGCATTGATTACAAGTTTGTTTCTCTTAAACACAAGTACTTGGCCAGCTCCTCTATGTATGTGGGAGGTCTCCAAGCAACTGTGGATGACTTTTAAATAAAACTGCTAAGAGGTCAAGAAGTGCTTTGCTGGGTCTTGTTCTGTCTCTTCAAAGGGAGACTTCTCTGCCTTCCTTGGGCTCTAGAAGTAAAACTTCCTTGGCTCTGTCTTGGCCTCTTTCACACCCACTGGCTTCGTCCTCTCTCTTGAACCCTGAGACAAACTTAGGTTCCATGCTGTTATTTTGCAAACAGGACCGCTCTGCTTCCGCATTATGCCTTGTACCACATTCTCAAGTGCCGTGTGTTTGAAAGAGAATTCCAGCATCCCTAATTTTCTGTATCCCAGATGCCTGTTGCAGTTCTAGAGTCTCGCATAGGTAATCCCATAGTCACCTATTAGTCTCTTTCTAGAACCACCGGAAATGTTTCTGAAAAAATGGTAACCATTTCCTCTCTTTCATCACTTACACCTAAGTGATCCCCAAGTCTTGCCATTTATTTGTCTGAATTTTTCCTGCCTTTTTTCTCCGTTCCTAAATATACCACCTTGTATCTTATTAATTCTAGTTCATACTGAAGTCGCTCATCTGCCTGCCAGACTAATCTTGCTACTTTTTCTTTATAAAATGGGAACTAACTATACCTGTCTCACAGGGCTGTTGTGAGGATGAGACATAATGTTAAGTGCCTGTTTGTCATACGGTCTGACACGAGTATTCAGTGCATGCATGGCAGCAGAGTATACTTACCTCCTTCAGAAGCTTATTACCCTTCACTTCTCTGTGTGCACACCATGGAAGCAGCAAAGTGAATACTCAAAAATACAGCATACAGAGCCCTGTGAGCCATGTTTGGCTTAAGTCCCTAGACCCTTTTAGCTACCTGTGAGATCTCAGGCAGATTACTGATCTTTGAGCCTTTATATTTTTTTCCTTTAAAATGGAAACTATTACTGACTGTTGATCATTGTGATTGTTAGGAGAGTAAGATAACTTACAGATAGAGAGAGGCTTCCCAGATGGTATCAGTGGTAAAGAATCCAGCTGCCAATGCAGGAGACACAAGAGACTCAGGTTCGATCCCTGGGTCAGAAAGATCCCCTGGAGCAGGAAGTGGCAACCCACTCCAGTATTCTTGCCTGGAAAATCCCATGGACAGAGGAGCCTGGCAGCTACAGTCCATGGGTTGCCAAGAGTCAGACACACCTGAGTGCATGCACACACACACACACACACACACATACACACACACGGCATAGATTCCTTAACAGTTGCTGTGCAAATGCTGCTTGTTTTTTGTTCTTCCCATACTGCAATCTTAAACCCTGTAGTGTCTGACCAAGAGGCTTAAGTTTTTTAGCAAGTGTGTTGAGCGTTTCCTCTCTTCTTTTTGCAGGTTAAGCCCATCCACAGTGATGGCCGCAGCCTTACCCAGGACCCTGGGGGAGTTGCAGCTGTATAGAATATTACAAAAAGCCAACCTGCTTTCTTATTTTGATGCCTTTATTCAACAAGGTGGTGATGATGTCCAGCAACTCTGTGAAGCTGGAGAGGAGGAGTTCTTGGAGATCATGGCGCTCGTGGGCATGGCTAGCAAGCCCCTGCATGTGAGAAGGCTGCAGAAGGCTTTGAGAGACTGGGTTACGAACCCCGGCCTTTTCAATCAGCCACTGACGTCTCTGCCTGTCAGTAGCATACCCATCTATAAGTTACCAGAGGGCTCACCAACATGGCTGGGAATATCCTGCAGCAGCTATGAGCGGAACAGCAGTTCCCGAGAACCTCATTTAAAAATCCCCAAGTGTGCTGCCACCACGTGTGTGCAGAGCTTGGGGCCGGGGAAGTCAGATGTGGCAGGGAGCTTAGCACTGCAGGCTATCAGCGACTCCCGGCTCTGGCAGGGCCACCACGGCACCGAGAGCGAGCACAGCCTCTCCCCAGCTGACCTTGGCTCCCCAGCTTCCCCAAAAGAAAGCAGCGAGGTGCTGGACGCTGCCGCTGCACTCTCTGTAGCCGAGTGTGTGGAGCGGATGGCCCCCACACTGCCAAAAAGTGACTTGAACGAAGTGAAAGAGCTGCTGAAAACCAACAAGAAGTTGGCCAAGATGATTGGTCACATCTTTGAGATGAGTGATGACGATCCGCACAAAGAAGAGGAAATTCGGAAATACAGTGCAATATATGGCAGATTTGACTCGAAGAGAAAGGATGGGAAGCACCTCACACTTCACGAGGTAAACAAGCCCACGTTTTTCTTTGTGTGTATGTGGTGTGCATGTCTCTTAAAGAGATTGATTAACTTGGTAATAGTTTACAGCAGAGATAATACACTCCTTGGATTAAAGACATTTAGGCTCAGCAAAATATAACTCTTTAGTGAAAATAGACCATATTTATTGTGTTAAGGTATTTCTGTGTTGAATTCAAACATGTTTAACTTTAAAATTGTAATGTAGAGTGACTATTAGAATAATATCAGTTTAAGTAGTGAAAGCATAATAAATAATATCAGCATATTATCAGTTTAAGTCACTTAGTCGTGTCCGACTCTTTGTGACCCCGTGGACTGTAGCCCACCAGACTCCTCCGTCCATGGGATTCTCCAGGCAAGAATACTGGAGTGGGTTGCCATTTCCTTCTCCAGGGGATCTTCCCAACCCAGGAATCGAACCCAGGTCTCCTGCATTGCAGGTAGACGCTTTACCCTCTGAGCCACCAGGGAAGCCCCAGTGAAAGCATAAAGCCTGCATTTAGAAGGCAGTTTGTCTTTTAATTAAGAATTAAAAATGAAATTTAAAATCTAACTTAAAAATCATTTTTGTAGACTTTTTAGAAAAAAAAGTTGTAAAAAATAACCAGAACTTAAAGTGATTTTCAGCTAGCATAGAAAACAAAATGATATTAGATGAATGTTAGAATTATTGTAGCTTTGAATATTGTTTTGGTGTGACATTTGATATTAAAAATCCTCATTTTATTGTTGTAGCATTCTATCTAGAAATATTTTGCTTAAGTATACATGTATGTATATTTCTTTTACATTTGCTCCCTTTTTCTTGTCTGTCTGGCCAGCACATCATCTTTAAGACTCAAGCATGAGCTTAAGTCTTTTATAGTGTGTTTTCCCCTAAGGAGAATGACCTTTCCTTTCCATTTTTATCCCTATACATACTTCTGTCACAGTAACTTCAACACTTTATTGTACTTTTTAATATATTGGTCTGTCCCTCACAGTATACTTTGGGATTCTTCAAGGCAGAAATTATATCTCATTCATTTTGATATCTTCAGAATCTAATGTACTCAATGAATGCTTGAAAAATAAGTGCATTTCAAAATTACCTTTTTTAAACAAAAGCTGTTTCATAGCTAAAGTTTATAGCCATTTATCCATTAGAAGAAAGAGAGAAATTCTCCTTGGAAAAAAATGTTCAGTTGAATGCGGTATTTCATGTTAGAAACATAAGATCATTCCCCACAGACTTGTACTTGAACACAAAAAATAGTATATACTCACTGAAAAAGTATTCAGTTACTACAGAAGGATGTGAAGTAATTGAATCTGTAAACATCCAGCTACTTTTCTTTACAAATACAAATGTGGGTTCATATTTTGCACACTCTTATCCAAATTCTTTTTATAAAAATAATATACTCAAAGTACAGTATACTATTAGATATATTTTCAGGCAGTTAAATATAGAGCTGCTGTATTCGTTTATGGCTTACATTATATTTCACAGAGTGAATGTGCTGTTATCTTAACCATTCACTTTTTGATGTCACTTAAGTTGTTTTCATTTATAAAAAATTTTATATGTGGTGAGACATGAANNNNGTGAGACATGAATATGCTAGACATAAACCTTTACAGATTTGTACATGTTTTCCTATAGAATAGATTCCAACATGTAAAATTATGGGCCCAAAGAATATGTAGATTTAATATTTTAGTACATAGTGCTTAATTGCCTTCTTAAAAAGCTAGAACAACTTATATTTTCTTTATCATTATTATATGCAAGTGTCCATTTTTCCACACTCTTGCTAATATTGCTTTTGTCATTTTTAATTTTCATCAGTCTAAGAAAAATTTTCATTGCTCAAAGTAACTTCCATTATTGAGGAAGAGCATCTTTTCTTATGGTAAACAAACATCCAATTTTATATTCATATCCTTTGTTTTAATGTTGGTGTTGTCTTACCTTTAAAATATTGGTAAAAACTTTTTATATTGTAAGTGTATTAACTTTTTGTCTTAGCCTGTAAATATTTTTCCAGATTATCATTTGTCCTTTGACCTTTTAGACTGGTTGCCATGTGGAAATTTAATTCTGTATAGTAATAGTCATTGATCTTGTCCTGTGTCATTTCATTTATCTAATTCTCTGTTCCTTCACTGGTATAAAGTTACTTCAGTTACTGTAGCAAAACAGTGTATTTTATATATGGAAAGGCAAGTGCCCCTTCAATAGTATTCTTTTGTAGCTTCTTTTTTTTAGGTAATCTTACACATTTCTCCTTCTCAAATGAAATTTTTAGTGTATTTGTCAAATTTCCCCAAAATTTTTGTTGGTGTTTGATTAGAAATGCCCTAAAGGTATAGATTAATTGGGGGGAAAACGATATATTTACAATAATGAAAACTCCCATAGAGTAACATAGTATGTGCATTTACTTAGCTCTTCTATATTCTTCTGTAATTTTTTAGTTCTTTATTCAGAGTTTTGAACATTCCTTGTTAGGTCAAATACTGTGTATTATATATGTGTATATTAAATGTTTGTATTATAAACATTTACATTTGCTTGTTTAGATACATGAATATGTAAGATACGAAGGGGATGTATTTGTAAATGAAACTGTTTCCTTTTTAAATTACTATCACTGGCCGATTTTTGTATATTAATCTTCTTTTCAGCAGTTTCACCATCTGATATTTTAAAATTATGGATGTGAATGTCTACTGATGCTTAAGATGAGAGAATTGGTTAGCAAAATTAGTCTCAGGGACTCTGTGATTTGATCTCCTTTGGGCATGTCCTTGTGTAATTGTTGTGTGTTGTTGGCATACGATAATGAATTCACAAGAACTTGTGGACAGATGTAGAAAATACAAGTAGCGTTATAATTCGGCTACACTTTGACGCTCTCATTGCCTGTGACCCAATGCAGGGGAATCTACTGAAGGCGACTATAATAGGGAGCAAAGGGTGAGACGTGTTGGCAGCCTCAGGCTCATGCTTTAATCTAGCTTTCATATAGTTTTTGAATATGGCAGATGAAACACAGTCAAGGACTTGTATTTTTATTAAAGCAAAAGTATGTTAAAGAGATGACTTTAATAAACCCTATCAATCTCACTCAAAAAATTCCTAACCTGCTTTTAAAAAATCCAAAATGAATTATTTCACACTTCACTTTTCCTAAGGGGCGCTTTGCTGCTTTGAATAAATAGGCACAGGTGGTATTTAAGTAATGAGACCATTGTGGGTTTCCCAAAAGAAGGAAACAATCAAAATGAATGCTAGTAGGCGGAGATGTGGGGGTGGAGCTTTGGAAAATGTGGCCTGTGTTTTTGAAACTTAACTTAGACCACTTATTATTTGTAAGTCAAGTGTGTGAATTTGGTCCGATAATATATTTTAGGATAGAAGTTTATGCATCAGAGCACTTTCTTCAAACTAGTAACCATCCAAGAGTTTGGTAGAAATTATGAAATCCTGAGGGAATTAAAGAAGCTGCCATCAAGTGTACCGTTTAGGTATTGTGATAATTTCACTTTTTTTTTTTTTGGACTGTTTAAAATGAGAGAAAGACTTAAGTTTTTCTAAATTCCTAAGACTAAAGAAGGTTACTAGTTTGTCCTCAATTTCTAAATAAGGAAAAATATGACTTATTCTTAATCCACTTTTGGTAGTATTTCTGACCCTGTGTATAGTATTACAAACTCTGTGGACACTATTCTTTTAATCTTTGAAGACATATAAGTAGGTCACAAGTAGATGAACATCAGGAAGTTATCTATACCTGAAAAATAATTTTCAACTCATGAGTACATAAAATTCTCATTTTTATATGCATTATATACTTGTTTCCCAGTATACTTGTAAAATTTATAATTCATTGTAGAGAATTCATTTATAATTTTATTGTAGAGAATTGTAGAATGAATCGTTGTTACAGACACTTCTCTTAAAGCTAGAGAATCAGTGATGGTCTTAGGACATGGCTAGGTGTGGCCTGGTGAGAGGAGTCAGACCATGAAGATAATAATACAAGAGGCTGAGGCCTAGAACCACACTAGTGACTGCTGTGGGGCGGATGCTGAGGGACAGACCCAGGAGCAGGATTGCAAAGAGGTCCAGGCAGGCAGAGTTCCCTCTGTGCGGATGTGTTGGTAGAGTGTGGTAAACTAGGCAAGCAGAGTGCATCGACTCTTTTAAAGCAGTAAATGGAGAGAGAGAGAGAATTCGAAAGTTGAGAATAGCAAGGCCATGGAGAATGGAGGGGCTTGTAACATTCAGAGATAGAAGCACACAGACAAGTCGGCCTTATAGAGAATGTCTGTCAGCAGATAGCAACTTCTAGCCAAAGAGCTCTGGAACTCAAAGACAGGACGGAGAAAAGGGGAGAAGGTAGAGTCAGTGGGTAAGTGGTAGGTGTAATGGAAACTGGAGTGCTAAGCAGGTTGCAGAAACAAGGAGCTGGGCCCATGGAATGCATAGGGGTGCTAGGGTCAGTGACCACCGTGATGTTGAGAAGCAAGGCTGAGGGTGTCAGAGAAGCCCAGCAGTTTCAGTTTTGAGAGAGGGGGATCGTCAAATCAGGGAACCTGGCAGACCTGAACGTACTACTAGTAGTTACAGTGCTTTGTTCCGAACTCTCAGCTTGAGTGGAACAATTTCAGCATCTCATACTTGAAAGAAATGCTGGATATTTCCTTTTGATCATTTTAAAAACCAGATTATAGGGTTCTTAGGTTAGGGTCACTTCTTAAGTCACTTTTGATAAGTCACTTTTTTTCTAAGAATTTGTCCATTTCATCTAAGTGTTCAAACTTACTGGGATAGTTTATAGTTTTTAAAACCTAATATTGTTTGTACCTTTGTCTCTATCCCCCTGATCAGTCTTGCCAGAGATTTGTCAGTTATATTAATCTTTTCAGGGATCTGCAGACCGAAGCCTGTGGGCAAAATTTTGCCCACTTCCTAATTTTGAAGATAAACTTTCTTTGGAATACAGACATGCCTTTCTGTTTATGCATTATCTGCGGTTGCTTTTGAGCTACAGTGTAGGGTTGGGTTGTTGTAACACAGACTGGTCTATAAAGCGTAAAATATTACTGTCTGACCTTTTATAGAAAAGCTTTCCCACTCTTTATTAGAAAGCACTT
Organism: Redunca redunca; assembly: GCA_006410935.1. NCBI lineage: Eukaryota > Metazoa > Chordata > Mammalia > Artiodactyla > Bovidae > Redunca > Redunca redunca. The sequence continues at coordinate 16,807 of SJYQ01000900.1, forward strand.
TTGGCTTAATTGATCTTTGTAGTTGTGTTTGTTTACACCTGCTTTTGTATAGTTTATTGTTCTAACATATTTTATCTTGAGTTCATTAATGTTCAGCTGTTCTTTTCTAATGTAAGCAATTAAAGCCATGAATTCTCACTATGTATTGAATTAGCATTATTCCCAAAGGTTTTAATTCTGATTATTTCTCTTTTTTATTTATGCTTTCTGTTCACAAATTATTAAGAAGGTTTTTTTTTTTCATTTCCTAATATGAGAGGTTTTTCCTTAGTTCTTTTTCCTAATGATTTCTAACTGAATTACATTGTGATCAGAGAACATGATTTGCATGATATGACACCCCACTCCAGCACTCTTGCCTGGAAAATCGCATGGACGGAGGAGCCTTTAGGCTGCAGTCCATGGGGTCACTAAGAGTCGGACACGACTGAGCGACTTCACTTTCACTTTTCACTTTCATGCATTGGAGAAGGAAATGGCAACCCACTCCAGTGTTCTTGCCTGGAGAATCCCAGGGACGGGGGAGCCTGGTGGGCTGGAGTCTATGGGGTTGCAGAGTCGAACATGACTGAAGCGACTCAGCAGCAGCAGCAGCCCTTTAAAATATGTGGAGATGTTAGTTACGGCCCAGTATGTGGTCAGTGTTTTAAACGTGCTTCTGCAGTTGTTAGAGTGTTCTGTGTGTGTTTGTTTTAACAAGCTTTTTAGGTCTGTTATTCAAACCTTCTGTAGACTGAATTTTTTAGTATTTTGTCGGCTTGCTCTATCAGTAACTGAGTCGTGTGTTAAAATCACCTACTTCGATTGTGGAGTTGTCTGTTTCTCTTTGAATTATGTAGTGCCCTTATTGATTTTTTAATAATGCATTTTGTTTTTTAAAATTTTTTGTGTTGATGTTAATACATGTGCTTTCTTTTTGTTACTAATTGCTTGTTACTTCTTTTTTCCATCCTTTTGGTTTTTCTGAATCTATGTTTTTGATATATCTCTTGTAAATACCGATAGTTGGGTTTTTTAAAAATCCTGTCTTACATTCTTTGTCTTTTAGCGCAAACATTTGGTCCATTTAAATTTATTACAGTGACTGATGTTTTGAATTTATTTCCTTTGTTTTGTGTGTCTTCCCTTCCGCTTTTTCATATCTCACATTTACCATCTGGAACTAGCGTCCTTTAGCTTGAAGTGCATTATCTAGAATTTTCTTAATGAAGGCCTACTGTAGGCAGCCTCTCTCCTTCCCCACCCTGTTGGGAAATAGCTTCATTCTGCCCTCGTTGTTGTTGTTACTGCTGCTCTGTCGCTGAGTTGCGTTCAGCTCTTTGCCACCCTGTGCACTGCAGCATGCCAGGCTTCCCTTTCTGTTACTATCTCCTGGAATTCGCTCAAACTCATACCCGCCGAGTCAGTGAGTCCCTCCAGCCACTTCATCCCCTGTTGCCCCCTTCTCCTCCTCCCCTCATTCTTTCCCAGCGACAGAATCTTTTCCAGTGAGTCAGCTCTTTGCATCAGGTGGCCAGAGTATTGGAGCTTCACCTTTAGCATCAGTCCTTCCAATGAATATTCAGGGTTGATTTCCATTAGGATTGACTGGTTTGACCTCCTTGCGGTCCAAGAGACTCAAGAGTCTTCTCCAGCACCAGAGTGTGAACACATCAGTTGTTTGGTGCTCAGCCTTCTTTACGGTCCAACTCTCATATCTGTACATGACCACTGGAAAAACTATAGCTTTGACTGCACAGACCTTTGTGAGCAAAGTGATTTCTTTGCTTTTTAATGCACTGTCTAGGTTTGTCATAGCTTTCCTTCCAAGGAGAAAGCGTTTTTGTTTTTTGTTTTTTTTATAGTAAAGCAGTTTATTTTCTTGGGTTGACAACAGATAAATCTCACTTGAAATGTGGCAGTAAGTTTGGGTAGAAGAGGAGGAGATTGGCTATATTAGTACTGAGATATTGATGGGTATACATCTGAGGCAGCATATTTTCAAGAGTATTTTCTTATTACACATCATCCGCCCCATTTCCAGACTGTGCAACTTGATTTTTTTAATATATATATTTTTTATTAAAGTATAGTTGACTTATAATGATTCAGGTACAGTGCAAGGTGATTTGGTTATACAAATACAGATATATTATTTTTGAAATTTTTTCCATGGTAAGTTATTACAAGATACTGACTATAGTTCCCTGTGCTATACAGTAGACCTTTGTTGCATATCTATTTTTTAATTAGAAATCTAGCATTCTATTCATACTAAGTCAAACAAGTGGAACCAAAATGTTGTAATTTTTTAGTTAGGAAAAAAATGTGTAAGTTTTCTAAAATATATTTGTTGTACATATTTATATATATGTATACAAAAGCTTTTTCTCAGTTCAATCGCTCAGTCACATCCAACTCTTTGCTACCTCATTCATTGCAGCACGCCAGGCTTCCCTGTCCATCACCAACTCCCGGAGCTTACTCAAACTCATGTCCATAGAGTCGGTGATGCCATCCAACTATCTCATCCTCTGTCGTCCCCTTCTCCTGCCTTCAGTCTTTCCCAGCATCAGGGTCTTTTCCAATGAGTCAGTCCTTTGCAGCAGGTGGCCAAAATATTGGGAGTTTCAGCTTCAGCATCAGTCCTTCCAATGAATATTCAGGACTGATTTCCTTTAGGGTGGACTGGTTGGCTCTCCTTGCAGTCCAAGGGACTCTCAAGAGTCTCCTCCAATACCACAGTTCAAAAGCATCAATTCTTCAGCGCTCAGCTTTCTTTATAGTCCAACTCTTCACGTCCGTACATGACCACTGGAAACACCATAGCTTTGACTAAATGGACCTTTGTTGGCAAAGTAATATCTCTGCTTTTTACTATGCTGTCTAGGATGGTCATAGCTTTCCTTCCAAGGAGGAAGTGTCTTTTAGTTTCATGGCTGGAGTCACCATATGCAGTGATTTTGGAGACCAAGAAAATAAAGTCTGTCACTGTTTCCATTGTTTCCCCATCTATTTGCCATGAAGTGATGGGACTGGATGCCATGATGTTCGTTTTCTGAATGTTGAGTTTTAAATCAGCTTTTTCACACTCCTCTTTCATCAAAGAGACTCTTTAGTTCTTCACTTTCTGCCACGAGGGTGTTGTCATCTGCATATCTGAGGTTATTGCTGTTTCTCCCAGCAGTCTTGATTCCAGCCTGTGCTTCATCTCGCCGGGCATTTCTCATGATATACTCTGTACATAAGTTAAATAAGCATAGTGACAATATACAGCCTTGACGTACTCCTTTGCCAATTTTGAATCAGTCTGTTGTTCCATGTCCAGTTCTAACTGTTGCTTCTTGACCTGCATACAGATTTCTTAGGAGACAGATAAACAGTGGTCTGGTATTCGCATCTCTTTAAGAATTTTCCACAGTTTGTTGTGATCCACACAGTCAAAGGCTTTAAGCATAGTCGGTGAAGCAGAAGATGTTTTTCTGTAATTCCCTTGCTTTTTCTGTGATCCGGCAGATGCTGCCCATTGGTCTGTGGTTCTGCTGCCTTTTCTAAACCCAGCTTGTACATCTGGAAGTTTTTGTTTCACATACTGCTAGAGCCTGGCTTGAAGGATTTTGAGCATCACCTCACTAGAGAGTAAGATGAGCACAGTTGTGCAGTAGTTTGACTTCTTTGGATTGCCTTTCTTTGGGATCGGAATGAAAACTAACCAGTCCTGTGGCCACTGCTGAGTTTTCCAACTTTGCTGGCATATTGAATGCAGCTCTTTAACAGCATCATCTTTTAGGATTTAGAATTGCATCACCTCCACCACTAGCTTTGCCTTCATTCTTAATTGCTACTTATTTTGGGTATCAAATTCTATATTGTCATTTACTTTCTGTTCATAATCAAAGGTATCCTTTCCCTGGCCTTTTGGCTTTCATTGTGTTTAGAAGCCAGTGGTTGGGTGACTATTGTCTGCTTTAGAAGTCTTTTTTTCCTATGCCCCAATTCTTCTTCCTCCTTAATTCTGTCCTTCTGACTTCTCAGTTTTTCTTGGTCATTTTTACTCTATTACTCTTTTAGTCATATTTTCAACTCCTTTTATCTCTTTAAATGAAGTCCTTAAGGATCTGTTTCTGCTGGTTTTTACTTTTGACTCCTTCTTTCTTTGACTGTTTAATGATATCTATCTATGAGCTCATATTTCTTGAAACTGCGGGAATGTTTTGAGAGCTAGGAAGAAAATGGACTCTCCTAGAGGTTTTTTGTCTTTGCTTCTACCATGCATCTGTATTTCACACACTACAACTCTGGAGCCCCATGAAAGTAAATTCTCAGGCTGTTAGTGTGAACTAGGGCTGAAAATCCATGTGAAGAGCTGATTTGGGTTTATGAAATGCTCTCCCATTTAGTAATAAGGTTCAAGACAGGTAATTTTCCTTGCACTTCCCAGTGGGCAAGAGGGGACCATGAACAGGTATATTTCTGATTCTGTCTTACATATCGCTGTAGTACTTTTGTATTATCTTTCACCTTTATGGAGGAAAGGTCTTTGACTCTTCAGCCTCTCCTTTGATGGATTCTGATGTTTTTCTCTCACTCTCTCCACACACTCACCAGCCTAACAGGGCTGTGAAGATTGAAGCTTAAGTTCATCTGGTTTAGCATCTGTCCTCAACTGAGTCTTTTGAGATACTGTCTTCATTCATTTTGGCTTCAGGAGTTCTTACTGTCTTGCTGGCTTATGAATGTAAAGATATTTTTTCTTTCTGTTTTAGTCAACCTTTTTCCTGTGGGAAGTGTTGAGAAGGGCCAGGCACAGTACATAGCCCTCCCTGTGCTGGAAATGGAAGTCTTGATTGTCCTCTGAGCCTCCCTGTTACCTAGCCTTCATGTTGTAGTTCTGTGCTAACACTTATGTGAAGCTTAATTGAAAGTCACACTCATTTGATTGTTAAAGATGATCATTTTAAATACTCCCAGCAAAGGCAGTTTTAAAATCTAGTTATAAATAATAGAAGGCTAACTTTAAGAAATCTTTTCACAAAGATATGAATGGAATTTTGGTATTTTTAGCTGTGAAAGGAGGAAGTGGAGGAAGTAAGTAAACCAATGAGGGAGACTATCTTATTTTAAACTTTTAACAAAATTAGAAACTCAGAACTTTTTAAAAGCTAGCTTGATGCTACGGTGACTAACTACTGGTTTTGGAGAATTTTTCTTTTTAAAATACATCGTAATTGTTACTGATTTAATTATTAGCGACTAGGATTATGAAATCTAGAAGATACATACAGAAAATACATTTTTGAGGGGAAAGCTTGATGAATTGGCTTCATATTATGGTTATTTCTCTAGCCTCGGTTTTTCTGCCAGAAGGCTCTCTGAGGGCCTGGGGAGTTCAGTATAGTCTTTTGGTCTGTTAGAGCCTGAATTCAGTTACAGAGATTGCGTTCTGTTTGTTTTTCTTGGTTTCTGGTAGGATGATGGAAGGAATACTAGAGCACTGTTTTTAATTTATGTTGAAAGTTATTATCTATGGTTGTGCATGAGCTGATGCCTCTGAAATGTTGTCAATTAAAATATCTTACTGACAATCAGAATTTCTCCATACTTACTTAGGTTTATGAGCACAAAAAAGAACCAGCTACATAACAAGCAACTCTGAAAGGATATTTAAAAGTCATTGTAGCTACCACTAAGCTGCAATTGAAGTTAATTTATTTAGGAAATCATTCTTTGAAGTATATTTTACTTTTTGCTCCTGTAACATTGTGCTTATCAAAAGCACTTCGGGAAGAAATTGATCTACTAATGATTCTTTAGGAGGGGAGGGAGAAGGCTAAAAATAATTTCTTCCTATTATGCTTTTATATTCAGCCATGGGTTTAAAATAAGAAACCTGGCCTTAATTGCTAGTAGCCATATTACAAGCATTCAGTTCAGTTCAGTCACTCAGTCATGTCTGACTCTTTGGGACCCCATGGACTGCAGCACACCAGGCTTCCCTGTCTATCATCAACTCCCGGAGCTTACTCAAACTCATGTCCATTGAGTTGGTGATACCATCCAACCATCTCATCCTCTGTCATCCCCTTCTCCTCCTGCCTTCAGTCCTTCCCAGCATCAGGGTCTTTTCCAATGAGTCAGTTCTTCACATCAGGTGGCCAAAGTATTGGAATTTCAGCTTCAGCATCAGTCCTTCCAATGAATATTCTGGGCTGATTTCCTTAAGGATGAACTGGTTGGATCTCCTTGCAGTCCAAAGGACTCTCGGGAGTCTTCTCCAACACCACAGTTCAAAAGCATCAATTCCTCGGTGCTCAGCTTTCTTTATGGCCCAACTCTCACATCCATACATGACTACTGGAAAAACCGTAGCTGTAACTATACAGACCTTTGTTGGCAAAGCAATATCTCTGCTTTATAATGTGCTAAGTTGGTTATAACTGTCCTTCCAAGGAGTAAAGATCTTTTAATTTCATGGCTGCAGTCACCAACTGCAGTGATTTGTGTGTCTAGGTAGTAAAAATTAAAAGGTAAAGAATACTTAAATACATTCATTAGTCAGTCAATATTCATTAAGCTCACAACCCATCCCAGAGACTGACAAGCCAAGTCTCTGCCTTAACATATAAAAAAAATACAGCATATGTTAAGTGAAGGAAAGGAGGTTACACACCTGTATTCACATGTATATACACAAAGGAATACTGGAATAATATGCATAAAGATATTAATAGTCATTCTGGATGGAATGCATGTTACATTTTTTTCTTTTGCTTCTCTGTATTTTCAAAACTAAAAAAAAAAAAAAAAAAAAACTATTGTGAATAAAGTGGGATGTCTGGGTAGGGAGGAAGAGTAAATGCCTGATTCCTTATCAGAGCAAAATGAGAATTGATACTAAAACAACTTTGTGGCAAGTGTGTCTTCTCACTTCTTGTTAGAGTCCTTGGAGGTAGTGATATTATCCTGTTTTGCTTCAGAGAAAACTGAGGCTCTGAGACGTTTTTACATGTCCAAAATTACACAGCTTTTAAGTGATGGAGCAGACTCCTCCCACGCCTCTCTGCCTTCAAGTCCCGTCAATTTGCCATCAATCATGCCTGGGATGGGTTTCTTGCTTTTTTTAAAAAAAAAGTCTGATATACCCCTTGGCAGTTTCTGACATCTATTTAAATTGACAAAATTATATGAAAAACATTTTCTAGTCTATTAAGCAAATTATAGACTTGGAGTTTAGGATAACATTTGATACTTAAATTTTTAGAACTGGTCTTTGGTCAATGAGCAACTCTATATTGGCAATATTTAACACTTAGATAAAAGAGTGGAATTACATGAAATTAAAACACATTTGCTCCTTGGAAAAAAAGCTATGACAAGCCTATACAGTGTATTAAAAAACAGAGACATCACTTTGCCAACAAAGGTCCGTATAGTTAAAGCTATGGTTTTTCCAGTAGTCATGTACAGATGTAAGAGTTGGACCATAAAGAAGAATTGATGCTTTCGAACTGTGGTGCTAGAGAAGACTCTTCAGAGTCCCTTAGACAGCAAAGAGATCAAACCAGTCAATCCCAAAGGAAATCAACCCTGAATATTCACTGAAAGGACTGACGCTGAAGCTCTAACACTCTGGCCACCTTATGCAGAGAGTCAACTCATTGGAAAAGACCCGGATACTGGGAAAGATTGAGGGTGAGTGGAGAAGGGGGTGACAGAGGATGAGATGGTTGGATGGCATCACTGACTCAATGGACATGAGTTTGAACAAACTCGAGATAGAAGGACAAGGGAGCATGGTGTGCTGCAGTTCATGGGGTTGCAGAGAGTCAGACACAGCTTAGTAACTGAACAACAGCAATGTGAATCTTAGAGACCTTGTTTTTCCTTTTTAGCCCTCATGTGTGATAATACTTTATTATCTTTTACTAAGTAATTTTATAAATATTTAATGAATATCATTTAATTTTTATTCCTTCCTACGAATTTTCATGTTAGTTCACATTTTAAAATACCTATCAGATGATGTGTATTCAGTTTTGTAAATTAATTCGAGGCTAATTACTTTATAATATTGTGGGGGTTTTTGCCGGGCATTGACATGAATCAGCCACGGGTGTACATATGTCCCGCCGTTCCAAATCCCCCTCCCACCTCCCTGCCCATCCCTTCCCTCTGGGTCATCCCAGTGCACCGGCTTTGAGTGCCCTGTTTCATGCATTGAACCTGGACTGGCGATCTGTTTCACATCTGGTAATATATGTTTCAGTGCTGTTCTCTCAAATCATCCTACCTTTGCCTTCTCCCTCAGAGTCCAAAAGTACGTTCTTTATATCGGTGTTTCTTTTGCTGTCTTGCATATAGGGTCGTTGTTACCATCTTTCTAAATTCCATATATGTACATTAATATACTGTATTGGCGTTTTTATTTCTGACTTACTTCACTCTGTATAATAGGCTCCAGTTTCATCCACCTCATTAGAACTGATTCAAATGCATTCTTTTTAATAGCTGAGTAATACTCCATTGTGTATATGTGCCACAGCTTTCTTATCCATTCATCTGCTGATGGACATCTAGGTTGCTTCCATGTTATTATAAACAGTGCTGTGATGAACATTGGGGTACATGTGTCTCTTTCAATTCTGGTTTCCTCGGTGTGTATGCCCAGCAGTGAGATTGCTGGGTCATAAGGCAGTTCTATTTCCAGTTTTTTAAGGAATCTCCACACTGTTCTCCATAGTGGCTGTACTAGTTTGCATTTCCATGGACAGTATAAGAGGGTTCCCTTTTCTCCACACCCTCTCCAGCATTTGTTTGTAGACTTTTTGATAGCAGCCATTCTGACCATGTGAGATGGTACCTCATTATGGTTTTGATTTGCATTTCTCTGATAACAAATGATGTTGAGCATCTTTTCATGTGTTTGTTAGCCATCTGTATGTCTTCTTTGAGAAATGCCTGCTTAGTTCTTTGGCCCATTTTTTGATTGGGTTGTTTGTTCAGCTGCATGAACTGCTTGTATATTTTTGAGATATATTCTGTTTTAGTTAAGGAAATACTATCACCATATTATATAATCAGATGCCTTGGTTTCTCAAACAAAAAAAGATGCAGAACATTTTTAAACTTTTTATTTTGCTTATTTTCCGTAAATTCTTATACTTAAAAAAAATAAAGCATATAAATAAATAAAACCAAGATGACTGTTGATTAGTTTGAGTTCTGAGAGGTGTACATGACTTGATTTTCTTCTGAAATTAGGCAGTAAGACTTAATTAGGAGTAAAGGCTATTCTGATTTTTCATAAATTATGATTTAAGTACATAATGATGTGACATTTTTATATTCTTAAGTGAAACATTTTTCTATATTGATGAAATAAAAATGCTTATAACTTTTGAAACTTTTGAAATGCAGCTCACCGTTAATGAAGCAGCTGCTCAGCTCTGTGTAAAGGATAATGCCCTGCTGACAAGAAGAGATGAACTTTTTGCCCTGGCCAGGCAGATTTCTCGAGAAGTCACCTATAAATATACTTACAGAACCACCAAGTAAGTGTTTAACTGACAGTATTTTTGCAGTTTGGTAAAGTAGAGGTTGAAACACAGTCCACTGATAGAGTATATTTAAGAAAATTAGAAGTGTAATTAAACAATTCTGTCAACAGTGAAGTGAATTTCAAAACATTGTTGCTGAAGTGGCTTCTGTTAATTTGTGTGATCCTCTTTTATTGTCTTTCGAAAGATAGTTCCCTGGCACTGTAGTGTTGGTCTGGTCGTGGTTCTCAACATTCTTCTCTCGCATAGATGCTTTGGTTTTGAGTGTGATGAAAGGATTTAGTTAAGCAGCATTTACAGACTTATTTGTATACTATTACAAACTACATGAACTTTTTCCACTGTCTCTGAAAGGAATGTGTTTTCTTTCACAAAGTGTTTTTTGCCAATCTGAAGGGCTTCCCTGGTGGCTCAGACGGTAAAGAGTCTGCCTGCAATGCCGGGGACCTGGGTTGGATCCCTGAGTTGGGAAGAGCCCCTGGAGAAGGAAGTGGCCAACCCACTCCAATATTCTTGCCTGGAAAATCCCATGGACAGAGGACCCTGGCAGGCTACAGTTCCATGTGGTCACAAAGAGTTGGACACAATTGAGCAACTTCACTTTGCCATCTGATGAGATTAGCTAAAGAGATAAAGACTTCATTACCTAGTTTGCAAAGGAAAATTGGAAAATACTAGGTTAGTAGTAAGTGAAGTATGGAATATGTGTTTGAAATAAAAATTTCATGTTGAAAAGCATTGGTGATTTTAAAATTTAATGTAAACGTACACATAATATATTCTTCATCTTATTCTCACTTAAAACCTAAGCATTGTCTATAGATAGAGGAACATTTTGATTTTGTTCACTTGGCTGCATATGGACCCTGATTTCCAGCGCACTATCAGCTGTGCTTGCCACTGCTTCTGTGAGGAGATGAATTAGCGTGACTGAGTGTATGTTGAAAAGACCATATCTTGAGCGTCCTTCCCAGCTCTAAAAAATCACATCCTGTGGGGATGGAACCTTAGAGTCCAAACTTTCACAAGTAGCTCCTATGATTCTTGTGCGTGTTCCAACTTGAAAGCCACCCAGACAGGCACTTGCTTTCATCACCATTATTTTCCCTAACTCATAGTGGCTTTGTCGTCTGTTCTGTCAAGAGCCCACATACTTAGACATCGGCAACAAGTAAAATTATGCAGAATAAACGATCAGGGTAAGAATATACAGTAACATTGGAGAATTATTTACAAGACTTTTTTTTTTTTGAGTTGAATGTTAAAGAGCTGATTTTTGTGACATTTTCTTCACTGTATTAAACAAAAAATTTTTTCTGACATTTACATAAATAATTTTCTTTAATCAAAGTAGTACATGTACGTGATATATGAAGTCTTATAGTACACAAGGCTTATTACAAAGCAGTTACCCTGCTCCCCCTTCCTTCTGAATACTAAGACCCAGAAGCCACTGGTTTCAACAATTTTTATTTTTTATACTATGTATTTACATTTGTGTGTTTTAAGTTAAATCATTTTAAAATACATAAGACTTTCACATTATAAGCTGAAACTAAGTCAAAAGCTAGTGCCAAAAGTTGCGCTCTCGTTTCTGTTTTTTTACTCTGTTCCTCTTCTCACTGTCAGTAGTTTTTATTCGTCTCTTTTTCACCTTCCAGTGTTTGTCTGTGTGCATGTATTTCTCACTTATACCTTTTCTCTTTTTTTTGGAAAAAACAAGAAGCAGCACGTGTCTACATTGTGTTGTATTTCATTCTTGGTTTAACATGTGTTAGAGGTCTTGCTGTATTAGCACTGATACATCTTTGTCACTGTTTTTTGTTTGTTTTTTCACAGCTGCAGGAAACTGCGTTATGTGGCCCTACCGTGATTCATTTAACTAGTCCCTTGATGGACACATGAGTTGTCTGTAGTCCTTTGTCATTATAAGTAATACCACAGTAACCTCATACGTATTTTGTTGATGCTGAGATGTGTTTTTCTGCATTTTAACATCTTTTGTGTTGAGGTATAACTTAAAATTTTATGACTTGCCATAGTTGAATTGGCAGTTATATTTGATGTCTGTGTGTGTGCTTCTGTGGGATAGCGTCCCAGCAAAGGGATACCTAAAGGCCAGCGGAAGATGCATGTATGGTTCTGATAGGTAGACAGAATGCACTTCACTCTCACGTAGCCTTAAGCGTTCATCTTAAGTGGTCATCACTGTCATTTTATTCTAAGTTGTACTGGTCCATGGAGGATCGCATAGAGTACAGTCCTCGATTTTTCCCCTTTTCATTTTGTGGTCCTCATTAATACTGGGAATTTTCTGTGTTGGGCGTTCTTAGGTGGTGGCCTTTTAAAATGTATCCTGTAGTTGTGTTTGTCTGTTTCCCCATTGTTAACTTAGAAATGATGAAAAGCCCCTTTTTCATTACTTAATGTTCATTATGAATGTCATTTCCGGTGGCAGGGTTCCAGAGTTATTTGTTTTGGTGGATGTTTATAGATTTAGATGCCTTTAGAAAAAATTTATTACCTTCTCAAATTTTTCTCTCCCCCTCATTCCCCTCAGGTCAAAATGTGGAGAGAGAGATGAATTATCCCCGAAGAGAATTAAAGTAGAGGTATGATTATGTGTTATCTTTTCTTATGCTAATAGTGTTTGCTTGCTAGTTCACCTGAAAAAGAAAGAATGGTCCCTCCAGCTAGTGAGAAAATGAGAATTGTGTAATCTGAAAAATGATACAGAATTTGATCACCTTGAAATATCCTTAGTAATTTGAACTAGGATACTCAGAAAACTCCTAGAAGGCAACAACAGTGATGAGCTTGGTGCCCAGTCAGTTTATCCAAGGTTGATTTGTAAGTAGGTGTTTCTTACACATTTAAAACTCTTTACTGGTTAAACAGTTCCTTTTATAATTTTATTTACATCATTAGTCATCTTATCAAGTAGACTCAAAGGAGCTAAAGTTTAATTTCTTTATATTAAATATCTGAGAGAAGTGACACTTTAGTAAGGAAAGTTAGGAAAACTTCACTGTAATTGATGAATGATGATGAAGTTGCTCAGTCGTGTCCGACTCTTTGCAACCTCATGGACTGTAGCCCACCAGGCTCCTTGGTCCATGGGATTTTCCAGGCATGAATACTGGAGAGGACTGCCATTTAAAAACCTCTTTTAGGGTATCACTGCTGAGGCTGTCCTTCTGATTTTAGACCTGTGTGTAGTAAGGTGACTTGAGCAAGAAAAATATGTTTTTGTTAGGGCTCTCAGAACTAGTTTCAGAATGACTGCTCCTTAATTTGGATTGATACTTTCCTAAAGGCCAGTTTGAAGGAGAGCAGAGCAGCTCCTTTTTTTCTTGGACAGGGGAGAGAGGTCATTACTCTTGGTCATTCATTATTTAACTTCTTGTTAAGGAAAACAAGCTGTGTTTACCCTAAATTTCCATAATCAGATTGTTCTTGCTAACCATCTGATTGCCTGCAATAATCTTTAATTTATACCAAAGCCAGAGTTCATCTTTTAAAAACAAACATCCCTTTTCTTGCTTAAATCTTTCTGGTGGCTGTCTACTGTGCCTAGAATAAAATCTACACTTTTTCCTGAGGCACGGAAGACCCTGCACGAGCTGACTCTGACTCGACTCTCTAACCTCATCTGCTTCCACACTTCCCCATTCTTACTGTGTCCCAGCTCCACTGACGGACCTTCTGTTCCTGGAACACGTCAAACTCATTTATGCCTCAGCACTGGCTGGCTGTTGCCTCTCCCTGGATCTCTCTCTAAATCTTCACGTGGCTTCAGCTTGTAGCCGAGAGTTTCCTCGGAGTTCCCTGCTTCCCTCTCTAAAGAGGCACTGTTGCCTCATCATCATATCTAGGCTCTTTGTCCTGGCGTGGCTTGTTTTCATAGCACTCACCCATTTCTGAAACTGTTACGTATGTGTTTCTAATTCGTTACTGGTCTGCCCCATTAGGTGAAAAGAGAGCTCTTATCTGCCTGTCCAGTACTTTTACTTAGTTTATAATAGTGCCTTGTACTTAGTAGGACTTAAAATCTGTTCGATGAAATCATGAATGGCCATGAGTAAATACCTTTGCGTTCTAAAAGCTTTAGCCATACACGGTGGTTCTCACAGAAGAAAAATGTTGTCCAAAATGAGCACCTTTTTAAAAATTATGCTTATGTTTGTAATCTACTTCAATGTTAACTCTGGAGTTACGTTTAAGATGGGTTAAACCTCACATATAGTACTCAAAAAACTCACTGAAATGACCTAAGACCATTGAAAGAGTTAACTGGTGAAATATTTTCTCCTGTGGCATCTCAAAATAGTGAATAAGAGAGGATCCCTGTGGATTTATCTCTTAGTGACCCTGCCTCTAGAAGGGAAACTGGATAAACAAAGAAACTACTAAAGGGCATGTGCCATCGGAGGATTTAGAGGCAGGAAGGTACAAAACCTACCGTGTGGCCAGGAAAGGTAATCAGTCAGCTACTGGGTTATTAGAGAATATGTCTGCCTCTCTTTCTCACCATTGACCCTCCATGCCATTGTGACTCAGGCTGTTCTCACATTTTTCAAGCCATGGTTTCCTTTTGTCTAGCTTCAGAGGTCACTGGTGAACACTGAAGTGTGAGATCGTGAATCTCATGGACTGTTGGAGCTATAGTGTTTTCTTGTTAGGCTGTACTGATAAGTCTTTCTGACCCTCTCAAGAGCCCTGATCTTATTATTTCTATATCCAATTACAGGGTTTTGGGTTTCTTTAGGAGCTCACGGTATTAGGTTGAAGTTAGATGCGACCCTTCCAGTCCTTTATATTCACTAGAGATATTTGAGTTATGCCTTGTGTCTGACTCTTTGCAGCCCTGTGGACTGTAGCCCACCAGGCTCCTCTGTCTATGGATTCTCCAGGCAGAAATACTGGAATGGGTTGCCGTGCCCTTCACCAGGGGATCTTCCGACCCAGGGATTGAACACACATCGTTTAGGTCTCCTGCACTGTCAGGCAGGTTCTTTACCACTAGCGCCGTCTGGGAAGCCCCGATTGAATTACAGTTCTATATGATTAATTACTTTACTAGACTTCCCAAAGCCATTTACACAGTTGTGGATTTAGAATTAAGATAACCACTGTTTCCTTTTTCTGTGAATAACAGTTCTAACCCTTCCTAAACAGACAAGTGACTAATAAACCCCAAGTGTTCTTATAGACAATAAACTCTTGATTTTAGAAATGAATAGGGACCTTGGGCTTTTACTTTAGGACAGCTATTTACTTTTGTTGGTTTATTTTTTTGTCTTGTTTCTGCTTAGTTTTTTTTTTTAAAACTTGTGTATTGCAGAGCATTGATTTATGCAAAATATGTGTTATGCCTGTGTGTATACCTACATGTGTATATAGTTTAATGTGGGATGCTTTGTGAAATATACAGTACTGGCATAAACGGTGTTATAGACCTGTCCCTGCCAGGCATTTGAAATTCTCTTGGTACTCTAAGTCAGATTTGAGGTCCTGGAGCTGTCCATTTGGTTTCGGAAGCTGATACTGAGGTAGTTAGTATTGGCAATATAGGGTTACTACTCCCCTAAGAAGGCTTCACCAAGCGTTAGTGCTTTATTTATGCCTACCTTCTCTGTGGCTGCTGGGGCAGGGGGAGAATTTCTGGCATGAGAAGAGATGAGGGGAGGCTTAATGAGGTGATACCATCTGAACTGGATTTTAAAAGGGTAGGATTTCAGAAGATAGGGATGTGGGGTGGAAGGTGGAGGGGCATTGCAAAGACAGACTAGCGTGGGCAAAGACACAGAGGTAAGAAAATACTCTGTGTGTTTAGAGAACAGTAAGACCAGTTTTTCCAGAATATGCGGCTAACACAAAGGACATCATAAGTAAATGAGAAAGATTTTAGAATTCTTGGAGTATACTGTTTTTCTTATTTCATTAGAGTATTGTTTTGTGATTTTTAGCTCATTAATTCTCTATTAAGAAACAGCTATATAAAAATAAGCTTTGCTTATTGTAGTGTAAGATTCCTAATTACTAGGCTCAAATTAATGAGTCCTTTTTTTCTCTTCATCTTTATTTTTCTGAAATTTTTGTCAGCAACCAATGAGTGTATATGCCAAGTTGCTGAGTCTTTTCAGTCTTAAAAAGATCGTTTTTAAGATCTGTAACATCAGAGAACAAAAAGAAATGTAATATCTGATAGATGAAATAGAAGTAACTCAAAATAGACATGTAAAGAGAAACATTTTCTTTTGCGCCATTTTCAATGCACGAGAATACACTAAAAAAACTCGTGCTTTATTCAGGCTCAGTAGTTGCTGGCATATTTTCTTGATCTGTTGGTGAAGGGTTGAATGGAACAAAATGTTAAAATCCTTGTCTGATTTTTCTCTTATTATATGGAGTATATTTTATATATATATTATACTTTATATAAAAATATATATTTATATATATCTATATGGTTGTTCCCCCAAGAGTTAACTGTTTATTTGATTGTCAGTGTTGAGTGCCAGTATACATGTTGTGAAGTAGTCAGGATAATCTCTTATTCTTGAATAGTGTTCCTTCCTATAGGGATGTAAGACATTAAAAAATGTGGAAGTTTGGAACTTTATAATTCCTAGAATATGTGAGATGTCATGGAGAAAAAAGCCTGCTGACTTCCGGAGGCCTTGTTAGGGTAGCCTGTTCACTTATTATACAGCCTCTGGGGAAAACCTCTTTGGCCCTATATGTTAGTTAGTGAGGTTTGGGAATATTTCTCCTGTTGAGGCTAGATCACCGTCCTCTGTGAATCCACTTTCAGCTAAAATGCTAATGGATTATTACATTTACTCTTTTTCATCAGAGACCTCAAAGCTAGCTCTGGGTCATTTGTGGAAATAACTGATTTTATTGAATCTGTTATATGCCTGTCCCTGCCAGGCATTTGAAGTTCATTATCACAAACCTTATCTACGCTGTATGAAGGCTTTATGAGTTCCACTTACAGCCAAGGAGAAATCCAGAAAGGCTCAGAAACTTACCAGCCTTTTCACATTGCTATCTAGTAGCCAGAGCCTGGCCTTCATATCTAGGTCTGACTTGTAAACTTCAAAGCAGTGCCAGTCTCCTGGGTGCGAATGATCATTCACAAAGCACCTAAGGTGTGAAAAATGCTTTCCTCCTGCTGGTATGGTAAGAACGGCAAGATGTGCACACGGCTGGCAGTCTTAGCAGAGGAGGAAAGAATGACAGTTATTAGCTAATCCAAGGAAGGGATATATTTTGAGTAGAAAATTTAACAATGTAAGTTACAAAATGTTTTTAAGATAATACCATTTGACATACTCATTTTTTAGAATGAAGAAAAAACAGTGCATTGGGAAGATTAGCAGAATAAATCAAGAAAAATTAGTTTGAGTTTTTTATACTGTGTGACAGAACGTATTTAAGAAGGCTTGATTGCGAGTTAAAGGAGATGAAAAATCAAGAGCCAAAGTCCCTGTCTTGCCTTCCTCTCAGTTACGACATCAGTTATGAGTGGATTCCGTTGATACCTTTTCTTTTTTATCAGGAGCATATCCTATGAGCAAACCCTGTCATTTCTTCCTGTGTAGTAAGTACTGTCGTAGAAGAGAGAGAGGATGAGTGAAAGCGCCAGTCTCAGCCCCGTGACGGCAGCTGACTGGATGGACTGCTGCCGTCCAGTCTTGCCTGCCAGCTTTCTTCACGCCCTGAAATTGCTGGAGACTAGGCAGAGAGATGAGAGGTGACAGCCTTCTCGATCCTGCGTGGGCTGGGAGTGCAAAGCAATCAGAGACAACTGGATGAAAGAAATGAATGTGTTAATAGAGACGAAAGTCAGAGAATTGGGGCTTGAAAAAGAAGGACTTAGAGGAAACATCTGCTTGCAGTCCCAGTGGGGTGGGGGTGGGAGAGTGAGGAAGGAGGGGGAGGAGGGTCAGAGTATCCACCTACGCTGTTACTAAGCTTGTTGAAAGGAAAGTTAGTCTAATTTGATGTAGACCCTTCCCCTCTGGATCAGAAAAACAGAAGCATTACAATGTGCTATTCATACAGAAAGTGTGAGTAGAAAAAGGGAAAATGCACGTGTGAGATTAAGAACATCTGTTGGAACAAGTCTTTTTAAAGATAGCTAAGCAGTGGTTTTAAAGCGAGTTGCTAGTATCTGGTGGGAAAGGATGGGGAGGAATGGGGGTGGAGACCAATGAGATGAGAGTAATTAGGTCGGGAGCAACATCCCACCCTGTATCTTTTAATTTCTCGGTGCTCAGACTCAGAGTCTCTCCAGTAAGGGAACGCAGTGATTAATGACGGCAGCCAAAAATGGCAGGAAGACAAATTGGTCATAGCATGGTACAGCTGGTTCCTGGGGAAGGAGCTTCAGAAACATGCTAAGAAGAGTCCTGTACCAAACACGATTTGAAGAGACCGTTTTCTTGGGCACGTTCTCACTTCTATTTCTCAGTTGTATGTTTTGGGGCACCTTAAACTTACTTTATATGTCATGAAGTGAAAGCCACTCAGCCCAGTGGTTTTCTCATCCGTGATGAACTGTCAAAAGACTGGGACAAAATTGGAATGAGTAAGGAACCCAGCTGAGGGAGAACACTGACCTGTGTTATTTGCTGCTTATTGCATGCTTTTCTTTCTCTTTATTAATGATGGAGCAGTGTCCATCTTGTAAAAACTTTTCCCATGTCAAGCTTGAGGGTCTCCCAGCTTTTCAGAATCCTCAGGGTTAATAATCCTGACAGTGGTGCAGCCATATATTTCTATCAGTTCAGTTCAGCAGCTCAGTCATGTCCGACTCTTTGCAACCCCATGAATCGCAGCACACCAGCCTCCCTGTCCATCACCAACTCCTGGAGTTCACTCAGACTCGCGTCCATTGAGTCAGTGATGCCATCCAGCCATCTCATCCTCTGTCGTCCCCTTCTCCTCCTGCCGCCGTCCTTCCCAGCATCAAAGTCTTTTCCATTGAGTCAACTCTTCGCATGAGGTGGCCAAAGTACTGGCTTTGGCTCCATCCCTTCATTCTTTCTAGAGTTATTTCTCCACTGATCTCCAGTAGCATATTGGGCACCTACTGACCTGGGGAGTTCCTCTTTCAGTATCCTATCATTTTGCCTTTTCATACTGTTCATGGGGTTCTCAAGACAAGAATACTGAAGTGGTTTGCCATTCCCTTCTCCAGTGGACCACATTCTGTCAGACCTCTCCACCATGACCGCCCCCACCCTGGGTTGACCCACGGGCATGGCTTAGTTTCACTGAGTTAGACAAGGCTGTGGTCCTAGTGTGATTGGATTAACTAGTTTTCTGTGAATATGGTTTCAGTGTGTCTGCTCTCTGATGCCCTCTTGCAACACCTACCATCTTAATTGGGTTTTCTCATACCTTGGGAGTGGGGTATCTCTTCATGGCTGCTCCAGCAAAGCACAGCCACTGCTCCTTACCTCGGACGAGGGGTATTTCTTCACCACCACCAATGTGCATTTTCCAAACCTTTACCATTTGCATTATTTTATTTAATCCCCACAAATTTCCGTTGAGCAGTTAAGCTATTTTTTAACCTTCATTTAAAAACTGGGAAAACTGGAAGCAATGAGGTTAACTTTGCATTCATCTGTTGATGGACATTTAGGTTGCTTCTTGTGTCTTGGCAGTTGTAAATAATGTTGCTATGAACATTGGGATGCATGTATCTTTTCAAATTAGTGTTGTTGTTTCTTTTGGATATATACACAGGTGTGGAATTGCTGGGTCATGTGGTAGTTCTGTACTACAAAGCCACAGTAATCGAAACAGTATGGTATTAGCACACAAAAATAGACAAATAGATTAGTG
Source organism: Redunca redunca (assembly GCA_006410935.1). Lineage (NCBI taxonomy): Eukaryota > Metazoa > Chordata > Mammalia > Artiodactyla > Bovidae > Redunca > Redunca redunca. Next base: position 36,207 of record SJYQ01000900.1, read on the forward strand.
GAATAGGATAGGGAGCCCAGAAATAAACCCACACACCTATGGCCAGTTCTGCAGGAACGAGGCAAGATTGTAAGGTGGAGAAAAGACAGTCTTTTTAATAAGTCATGCTGGGGAAACTGGATACCTACATGTAAAAGAATGAAATTAGAATATTCTCTAACATTATATACAACAGTAAGCTCAAAATGGATTAAAGACCTCGATGTGAGACCAGCTGCTATAAAACTCCCAAGAGGAAAACATAGGCAGGACATTCTTTGACATAAATCATAGTAATATATTATTTTTTTGTGTCTGTCTTCTAAAATAAAGGAAATAAATGCCTCTGGTAACTGTTGTTAGTTTCACAAAGGTGGCAACTCAAGGATTTTAGGGTTCTGACATAGGCTTTGAAGCCAATGTCTGTAGCTATAAAATGAGGGAACTCTAGGGTGGTTTGTGGGATAAAATGAGACAATACAAGTAAAACACAGAACATAGTTAGGAAACTGGTCACTTGTAGGCACCTGAAAAATGATAGCTGCTCTTACGGATGTTATTTTCTGCTGGCGTACCTCATTGAACTTGCGAATTTAAAGGAGGATTTGTTAAAGATAAAGCTGGGTTTTAGGTCTAAATAAATTCTTAGGTGAAAAGTGGAATGACTAAGAAAAGTGTACTTTTCATTTAAATTGTATACACTTGTATAAAATTCATTCTAGTTCAGTTAATGATTGTATTCTATGCATTCCTTTAAGCCCAGGGTCCTTGGTCTTGTACAGGCCTAGAAAGGTGGCTATTCTTAATTTAAAAAGACTGATTGTATGTCAGCCCACCATGGAGCTACATAAACCTGTTTCAAGGTGTTAAATTTATTTTCTCTTGACTCTAAATTACTTTATTTCACATCTTTGAATTTTTTTAAATGGGAAATTATTAATAACTATTAGGAAATGAATTTTAGTAGATGCAATATTTGAAAACATGAGATTTACAGTAGAGAAATAATTTTTTGAAGAGACCCTGATGGGGAAAATATGAATCAGTGTTTCATACTTAAAATAGTATAAATAATCTGTTATTATTCATCTTTTTCTGCTCTGTTATTATATAACAATTTTAGTTTTTCTTTATTCACCCTTTGCTGCAAACATAAAGCTTTATCAAACAAGGAGAAAAATGTTTTGGATGTTAATGACAATATCTTTGAGGATCTCTTGAGTAATTTTTAGTAGAGTTAGTAAAACCATGTTATCATGATGTTTGTAGTTATACATTTTATATGGAGCATTAAACAGGCAAAGAAATTTGATAAAATTAGTAAATGGATTTGCATATATATAATATGTATATATGTATGGTATAAAATGGAAATAAGTTGAAGTGTTATCCAAGAGTAGAGTGCCCCAAGTATGCTAAAGGCAATATCTCATTTGCTTTATCTTACAACAGCCCTGATAGATGGGTTCTCTTATCCTGATTCTCCATATGAAGACACTAAAGTTCAGAAAGGTTAAGTTACTCATCCAGTGTCCTATAGCTAGTAAGTGGTGATGGAATCAGAACACAGGTACAGGTCTTTCTGATTCCTCCCCTCATTGTCTGTCATGTGAAATGGTAAAAGAGAAATGTTAAGTCAGCTTGGAAGAATTCCGCAGAAATCTGGGTTGGAAGTTTACTTTGGATCTTTACCACATTACGTATAACAAAATAAATTCCAGATAGGTTAGAGAGTTAACATTTAAAAAACGAAAGAAACAATAGAATAAAGCTTTAGAAAACGAGAGGGTAGATTTGAATACCTCTCAAATCTCCAAAAGAGAACGTCTTTTGTATAGTAATAGAAGAAATCACAAAGTAAAATCTAAGTGTATATTCAACATAGCTACAATATGTAAAGTTAAATTTTTTTGACTTATCAAAACAAAAATATAAATTGGCAAAAATTAAGAAAGCAACACCCAGTACTGGTGAGGAAAACTGTCATACTTTGCTTACGATACAGTGAACCAGTAAAGGCCCTTGAGGAACATATGTGATGGACATGAAAGAGTTTATCCTTTTCTATCACTTCTCCTTGTGGTAACTTAGTGTATTAGATAATCTAAACTACAGTAAGTGTTATTTCCGTGAAAGTATTTTTGCAGTATTTTTCATAAAACCAAAAACAAGGCAAATAATCTGAATGTCCAATATGAAGATGATGAATGAACAAACCATCAGATGACATGTGATGTAATTATTATTAGCAGTGATCATAGCATCTGTGTTTCAGTGTAAACCACTGTGAATGTATAAATTTTTTTATCTTTTAACATCTATGTTTTATTGAGGTTGCAGCTGTGGAAATAGGTAATTAATTGCACCATGAAAGACTGAAATCAAGTATTGTATGTTAAAATCTTAATCTTGATTATTCAGGTATCAGGATTTAAAAGATGGATTTCTTTGCTTCATCTTCTGAGTTTTTGATACTATGGTTATTTTAAAGTAAAAAGTACATATTCTTTGACTCACAGGATGGTTTTCCAGATTTCCAGGACTCTGTGCAGACCCTCTTCCAGCAGGCTAAAGCTAAGAGTGAGGAGCTCACGGCTCTTAGCTCACAGGTAACGTCAGCCATGAGTTCACACTTCATAACAGCTTTGGTGGGTGAAAAACTCAATGGCCCCTTCAGCTAGCTTCAGTTTTAAATTCAGTTTCATCCAGAGACTAAATTTATTCCCGGTTGTTTTTACAGTGTCATCTGATCGGCAGTTGTATCAGCAAGATAGCAGTATCAGCTAGGTTTCCTCTGCTTTGTGAGCAGAACCCAATGTCTGCTACTTGCTTATTCTTTTTAGTTTTGTAGGAAGTAAGACAGATTCTCTACTTAAGAAAACTCAGAAGAAGTAACTTGATACCAGGAAAACAGCCATGTTGACTCTGTGTGTATTACAGCTGTGAGATAAAAAACTCTAGTTCTCAGTAAAATAGTAATAAATTGTTGCTACTGTTGAACCATTTCAATTCATGTATCATGAAAAACTAATACGTACTTTCAGGTGCTTTCGCTACTAAGTAATTTTATTGTGTACACAGAAATTAACATTTTTAAAAGTCATTTCTGCCTTTTAGTAGGTACTGTAAGTTTTATTCTTATTGATCTTCTCACTTCTAATGATGAATCTGCTTTTGATCACGTTTAGTGGTGCCAAGTTTTGTGTTTTCATGTGAAGAGCATGAAAAATAAATTTTCCTCCTCCAGAAATCTTATTGAAATTTTATTAATTAGTAATAAATGAATTAGAAGTTATGTTTCCTTTTAATCTGGTTTATTTGATTCAGAAAAAGTCTAAGCTTTTATTCTACTTTATGAGTAATTTTATGTGTTAGCATATTTCACCTATTGATTTTTGCTATTGTGAATCAGGATTATTGTAACTAATTTTATACAGCATATTCCTTGTATGAGCCTCCTATGTATGAATCTTCTGTGAGGCATGGCAGCGATTCATATCTGTGGCTTTGGACTATTACCTCCTTGGCAAAATATCACAAATACAGTGCTCTGAATATCACACACAGGTAATTTAGAACAGTGTATAGAGAAGGGACTTAGAAAACACATGCAGAGATAAATTTATATGTCAGCCAACTAATTGTGTATTTTAAAACATGTCATTTGATGAATGGTTGGAAAATACTGCAGTTTTATTCCATGATGAAGGTGAAGATCCTCCTTGGCACTGAGGTTTTTCTGTATAATTTGCATTGTTTAATTTTAGTGGGAGGTGTATTTGTCTTGTTCTTCTAGACAGCCGTTTTACACCTTTTCTCCCCCAAACATACTGTCATCATATCGGAGTTTGTGTAGTGCCAAATCCTAAAATAAAAATGCCAAGATTTCACCCTGTGTTAGAAGCAGTTTATAGCAGATGGTGCTATTGCTCTGAGGTTCTTTTTAAAAGAAAAATCTTTAAAAGGACTTGGTACCTTGGAAAACAAAGCTAAGGTTATTCCGCTTTTGAGCTAGAATGGAATTCTCTTTATAGGATTGAGCAGAAAGCTTTTTTTCCTTTTGTACAAAATCCAACATTCTGTGTTTTAACATGATGATATAGACATCAGTGCATATTTATGGAACGTGTATGCCACATGAAGTGTGAACTAATTTTAATGAATACTAAATATATTTGCTGGAGTCTGAAATTGGCATCTTGAAACCATTAAAAAATCTAGGATGTTTTAGTTATTTTATTTTCGCTTTACTTACTAGCAGCCTGAAAAGGTGATGGCAAAGCAGATGGAGTTCCTCTGCACCCAAGCTGGCTATGACAGACTGCAGCATGCTGAAAGAAGACTGTCTGCAGGACTGTACAGGCAGAGCTCAGACGAGCACAGCCCTAACGGCTTGACGCCAGACAGTGCTGAGGGACAAGGTACATCCTTAGAGTGACCCACACCTTGAGTGCCAGCTGCTCGGCGCACTTTAAAAAGAAACGAAGAAACCAAAATGCTATTATAGTTCTCTATCAAAATTTTTAAATTGTCCCTTTTTCTAAAGAGGAAAGAATTCTTCCTGCAAATTTAATTTGTAGTTTTTTTTAACCTTGTTGTTTAGTTGCTAAGTTGTGTCTGACTCTTTGAGACCCACATGGACTACAGTGCGTCAGGCTTCCCTGTCCTTCACTATCTCCCGGAGCTTGCTCAAACTCATGTCCATTGAGTCGGTGATGCCATCCAACCATCTCATCCTCTGTCGTCCGCTTCTCCCCCTGCCCTCAGTCCTTCCCAGCATCAGGGTCTTTTCCAGTGAGTCAGCTCTTTGCATCAGGTGGCCAAAGTGTTGGGGCATCAGCTTCAGCATTTGTCCTTCCAGTGAATACTCAGGGCTGATTTCCTCTTGGATGGCCTGTTGTGATCTGCTTGCAGTCCAAGGGACTCTCAGGAGGCTTCCCTAGCACCACAGTCCTAGACAAGAGCTGGCCCATGCAACTGGCATGTATTTCATAGAGGGTGGAAGGGAATGGGAGACGTAAATAGCATAGATCATTTTTCCTCAAGAAGTGAATTCCATGGGAGATGTGGATCGTTTTTTAAAAGACTAAAACTGTATTTTTTTAAGACTAAGCAGATTTGTCTGGAATTTATAACATTTGGTTCCTCAGAGAATGTGGTAACTGTGTCTAAAATACTATGACAAAATAGAGATTTGAAGGAAGAGACTTGCAGAAATGTTATCTTCTCTCAGGCTTCACATTGTTCTATAGACTCTGTGAAGATATTTTGTGTGGCATATACTTTGGAAATTGTTCTCTTAAACTCTTTAGATGTAAAAGGCTTTGCTTCATGAGTATTTTTACCATTTTTAAAATTACTTCATTTGTATCCACACATGAAGAAAATTCCAAGTGACTGTCATTCACTCATTCAGCAAATATTTGTTTATATTTCCTGTGTGCCACACTTCTAGATACTGAAAATGTAGCGGTAAGTCAGACAGACCCTGCTTCCTTGGATGGAGAAAGATGGATAGCATCGAAGTATCAGAATAGATCCTCTAGTTTCAAATAATGATAGTGTTTAAAGAAAAGCAACTGTGTAGGACCTTTTTTATGTATTACTGTTATACTTTTTTAGAGAGTGGTTACTACAGTCAAAAAAATAAAATTTCTAAATAGGAATACCATCCTAACCAGCCTTCTTCAACTACAGAGTAAAACATTACATGTTAGCAGATCAGAGTAGTGGTGAAGAACGTTCTTCCTTTAAAATATTACAGAACCTTTAGTGGAGGTCTTTTTTAACTTCTCCAGTCATCCTTGACAGTTAAGATTAGAGTTAAGAAATGTTAGTCACTCACTTGTGTCCAACTCTTTGCAACTCCATGGACTGTACTCCACCTGGCTCCTCTGTCCATAGAATTCTCCAGGCAGGAATACTGGAGTGGGTAGCCATTCCCTTGAGGGATCTTCCTGATGCAAGGATCGAGTCCAGGTCTTCTGCCCTGCAAGCTGATTCTTTACCATCTGAGCCACTAGGGAAGCCCGAGAGTTAAGAATCAAAGACATGAATGAAAGATTTGATTACTCTCATTTGTGACACCAGAATATTCCAGTGCAGGGCAGCAGTTTGCTAAGCATGATGGATTTAGGTTTATGATAGGGAATATGATTTGGTGTGTGAGACACTTTTCACCACATCTGTGCTAATTACATCTTTTCCTGGCTTTGCCATAGGTTTTGCTGTTGTTCTAGTAATCGGCAATTGGCTTGAAGCCATCTCTGTGTCTGTGTGTGAAAGTGTTAGTTGCAAAGAGTGTCCAACTCTTTGCAATCCCATGGACTGTGGCCCACCAGGCTCCTCTGGCCATGGGCTTCTCCAGGCAAGAATACTGGAGTGGGTTGCCATTCCCTTCTCCAGGGGATCTTCCCAACCCAGAGACTAAACCCAGGTCTCCTGCATGGAAGGCAGATTCTTTACCATCTGAGCCACAGAAGAGATTTCTGTGTCTGTAGTATTTGTTATTATGTTAATGACCTACCTTGGTGAAATGGTTGCACTAATAAGAAAGTGCCTGGAAATCTCAATCTTTTGTTTCATTTGTGATTAGCTTGTCGAAATGTCCTGACAGAACAATAAATTGTGAGACTAGCATGAATTGCCATTTTCTTCCTAAATTATTATCTTAACTATTTCTCCAGCTAGCATTTAACTTCTTCAGTGCCTGTTGACTTTCCTTACTTATTTCTTAAGGAGTGTTCAGGCAATTCATGAAAACTTATTTTTAAGAAAGCCGTGATGCATTTTTAATTATTCATATTCCTTTTTTTCTTTTTATTAGGAGAAAGACCTTTGAATCTCCGAATGCCTAACTTACAGAACAGACAACCCCATCATTTTGTGGTGGATGGGGAGCTGAGTAGACATTACTCCAGTGAGGCAAAGTCCCACTCATCAGGTGAAAATGAGTCTGAACTCATCAGGATGTGATTAGAGGGAGTAATACTTGAATAAAATGTATTTTGATTTTAATCTCCTAACTTCTGTTTATCCCTCCTTAAAAAGGGGTCATTGCTAACACTATTACTAGTCAGTTTTCTCGCCTTGGAAATAACAGATTGCCATATTAATAGCCAGTTTTGTATTGTTTTTTAAAAACATGATATTCCCAAAGATAGAGAAGGAAAAGCACTTGAAGGTTGGGATTATTTTGGTTACCTATCACATGAATGGTGGCTTTATGCAAGATTGCAAACCAGGTAATAAATGACTGGCTTTAGATATTATATTCCCTTTTCCAGCCTTTCATAATATGAAACTGATTGATTATATGTTTGCTGTCATGCTAAGAAAACCACTTGTGTTTTTCTAAAATCTAAGCTTCTCATGCAGCTGCATTTGGGGGGTGGTATTTGTATTTCAGAAGTAAACTGCACTCCATAAAAGGGCAAGCTGTTCCTCATATAGCCTGGTGTTTTCATGTCTTCATCCAAGCAAAGTGAGTTAGAGTTAAAGGTCTCTAATGAGACCAATGAGACCAACACCATTTGAAAGAATCCAGTATTGTTCAGGCTTTGAGTTAAAGTAACTTTAGGAGTCACTTGAAGTCAGTTGTCTCATCTGTAAAACATAATTTCTGCCTCATTGAGTAGTTAGGAGGATTAAACAGGATAACCTATATGAATTGCCTGGCTGATAAGAATTCAGTAAATGGCAGCTACTATTACTCTTTGTATGCTAAATTTCTGTACAGAGAGGGAAATTCATAAAGTCGACTTCCTAATCTCAGATAAGCTATTAATGTTGGTTACTTTTCTAGAATCCTTTTTAAAGTGTATGTGTGTATCCCCCAGTATTAATACCTCACATAAATAAATACTACATTTTATTGTCATTCTGTAGTGTGTGTTTGAGGTTCAAATAATTATTCATGTAACTCTTAAGGAATGAGTCCTTATGAAAAATAGAATCTTCATTCTTTTATCCCTATTTCTCCCACATTAAGGTTTTGTGGCTAGAGAAACTTAAAAGTAGTCCTATGTTTAAACATGAAAAATGACTTTCTGCCTCATGTCTTCATTGGTAGTAAATATTTTGGCCAGTAACTTTGTTGTATGTGAGCAGCCAGTTTTATTTTAGATATTTTATTTTCACTTTGGACCAAGCATTGAATAAAAATCAGTAGGTCCCATATGCTGTGTGCTTTACGTGTGTTTTGTAATTTAGGTCTCATACTACCGTGTATAGATCCTATCCACATTTTATAGATGAAGACACTAAGGCTTAGAGAGATGTGTAACTTGCCTGGAGATATATACTGCTAGTAATTGGTAAAAATGGAGTATACATCCAGAATCCAAAATCTTAGCCACAGTTTTATAAGCATAAAAATTTTGTATGGAATTGCAGTTAGGAATAGTTGATACTGCTTGCTTTGGGGTTTGAGTTTGGGGTTTTCTTTTTTTTTTTTTGTGACCTTTGATTTAAAGTATTAATATATTTTGTTTCCATTTTTAAACAGAGAGCCTTGGGATTTTAAAAGACTATCCTCACTCAGCTTTTACTTTGGAAAAGAAAGTCATCAAAACAGAGCCTGAAGATTCAAGATAGCCGTGGTTCTTCCACTGTTCTCTGGAAATGGCATCAGAGTTAAGGATAATGCTCCATCATAGAAATAAGCCTTAATAACCAATGTTGCCTCATTCAGCACAAACAGACTTCATAGCCAAAGCGTAAGGACTGATACAGTAGTCTGTGGAAACCAGGAAGACAAAACTACAGCCACAAAGGAGTAAACTGAGAAAAGGTTGCAATCTGTAACAGAAATACTGATCCACATTCCTGTGTAAGTCAATTGATGTGGAAAGGCTTACAAATTAATACTGTAAGCATTCATTATTTAAGAATGTACAATGTATTTGTGTAATTTATAGAAGTAAAATCTAGATGTTGAGACCTGTTTGGACCAATAGATGTGGATAAAGTTTATTTTACTTGAAATTTCATTGTCTGCTTTAAGTGTTTTACGTAAATATTGTTGTACGTCAGAGTTTAGAATCTTTGCAGTCATAAAAAAGAAAGTTTAAGTAATGTAGTTGTTGGCAAGGTTGTAATGACTTTGGAAAAATGGAAAGCAGATACTCAATTTAAGCCAAGGAAAATGTTGTAGTTTTAATATCTGATAAAACTGATTTTGTTGAAATAGGAAGCGTCTCATTTCTTAGCAGTCAGATGTCATTTTTACTGGCTTAATTAGGCAATAGTTAATAAATACTGGAGTAGAGTTAAAAAGATGAGCAATAGAGTAGAAAAATCTCTCCTACCTGGTTGATCCAGGTTGCATACTATGATAGCTACTTAAGGTATAACAAAAATAGGAAGCTGCTCCTTGGACAGAGACCCTGAAACAGATGGACTGATGCATAAAAGCCGTGACTTAAAATTGTTATTTCAGAATGTGTTACATAGATTAAGACATAGTAAGTTCACCCTAAATGTGATAAGAATGATGACTGTTAACAAAGGCTATATATATAGTAGAGTAAGCACTGTTTTATATCCAGAAATTCCTGTACGTAGAAAATCCTTTTCTACATACCAGAGTCAGAGAAGCTAGATGGTTCTCCCTGGGGAACACATTCCCATCCAAACTGTTCACAGTTGTGGACGACCAGTGCCTCCGCATTTGCAGGCGTATTTCTGTGGAGGTTTAGGTGACACCTATATTCATTATTTATTTTACAATTTCATTTTTGTTTACTTTTCAGATTTATGAATGCAGTTCTTTCTTAAAACTCATTTTAACTTGAAAATCTGTTTTAATTCTCTCTATTTAGTTAGTGGGGTATATACATATATATATGAGAGTGTGCTTAAATGTTAATAACGTACTTGCATACTTATCAAAACTTCCCATTGGAATCCATAGTGGAAAACAAATACTACTTCTACCAATGTGTATTTTTCTGTTGGTTTAAGAGGAGAAGATGTTTGACAGCTTTACCTCCTTCCTCCAGATTTAAACCCAGAGATTGCCCAGGAGAGTGTATTGACTTGGAATATGTGTTTTTGTTTTCAGTTCTGCTCTGAGTCATAACTGAATAAAAATATTAAGTTACAGTCTGTTAAGTTAAAATTCATCAGCCAGATGTTAGATGAAATGTCTGCACTGTAGTCTCTGATCACTGTCACATATATAATTCCTTCTTTGTGTTGATTTGTAGAATAGCTTTACAGTAGAAACACCAGTAAACAACTTTTATACTATTAAAAGGCTTTTTTTCCCTTCTTCAATGTTTTAATTGTACCATAATGTTTTGCCCACTGAAGAAGCTTTTTATGGACCTTGCAACTTTGTTGCTCGCTTGGTTGATAATTGTGGTCGTATTGTTCACTGTAGAAATAGTATGACTGTGATTCACATAGATTGTTCAGGTTTTAATATTAGCCATAGAACTGGTTGGTGTCTCTAGCCTCATGAAACGTCTCCTGTATTCTAGTCTATTTTGAGAAATTTTGTGGGTTTTTTTTTAAATTGTGTTTGTAGATTTTAATAAGCAACAATTTTTAAAGATGTGGTGATCTTCCAACTAATATTTATCTGTCTTTCACGACCACACAAACTGCATCTTTAAATCCATGAATAAGTTTCCTTAAGTATCATACTTTTCTGGGTTTTTTTGTGCTTAGTAATCAGGGGGAAGCACAAGAAAAATTTCAGTAGAATACAGTTTTTATTTTGTAAACACTAATGTATTACACTTGCTATACATTGAAGCAAATAATATATATTTTTATTTGAATTGTATATATGAATCGGATGTTATAACTAGTCGATTTTTTCATTGTGTTAGAGGTATTTTCACTGAACAAGGTCAATTGGTTACCTCAGTAATACAGCCAATATAGTCCAAGGGACCATCTCTCTCCAAGTCTTGTGTTGTATTTTACTATGTGAAGTCCTCGTTTCTGTGACTCTAAAAGCTGTTGGTGAGGTGGGATGAGTGCACTTGCTTCCTGTGGCAATAAAGACTTTCTGTGCCTCACACATCTACGTTTGTAGTCCTCTGCATAGCATTCCTCGCAGCACTAGCCCGCCTGTCTCCCCGCTCGTCTGGTCTGGGCTTGCAGAGTCGGACACGACTGAGCGACTGAACTGAACTGAGTGCCAGGGCCAGGGGCTTCTGCCTTAAGCCTGTTATTGTCGGCCGCCTTCCTCTCTGTAAGGTTATCAGCAGGCAGGCACTCGGTTTACACTGGCTGTCAGAGACTTTGGTTTATATTGCTCTCACAAGGTTACAAAGACATTTTGAAAACTACCCACCATGTCTTAACCAACTGAATCAATAAAAGGGAACATTAGGACTTAAGACTTTGCAAACATACTAATATTTGCAAAGTGTTAATGTGACTTGGCCTCAGTATTAAGGACTATATATGAAATTGAACTAACCTGTGGTAGAGAATTAGCAAAAACCTTGCTGTGAAATTGTAATGGGTGAGTTTGGTAGATTAATAGCTTCAACGCAGAGCCAGTGGCTCGGGTGAGGGTGGAGGCCACAGGACAAAAAAAAAAAAGACGTGAACTTTGCCCTTTGGGAACCCAATACCTAGTTGAATGGGAATTATTTGTCACTCAGATAAAAATCCAGATTCCACTGTGTTACAGAGGGATAAATAAGGAACTGACATTTAAGTGAATTCTGTGTTCAGTAGGCGTTATGGGAGTAAATGCTTTACAGGTGAAAGAAAGCGCATTGAGTGAGTGAGGCTGGCGATGAGCCAGGACTGGAAAGATGTGGGGTGTGCCTATAAAGCTGTAGTGGGCGTGCATTTCACTTGGAGGTCACTTTTTTAAAAGCTTCAAAATAATGCTTGCCATCGATAATCATTCTTTTGACAGTCCCATTGAACTTGTGAAAAGGCAGGGGCTTAATGTGTTAAGACTAAATATTACTGTCAGCTGCCTGCATTTCTATGAAGTTTTTGGCAGACATATACTCAGTTGACTCCTCTGTCAGAAAGAGACTTTGGTTTATATTGTTCTCACTTAATTAGGTTGCAAAGACATTTTGAAAACTACCCACCGTATCTAACCAACTAAATCAATAAAAAGGGGGAACATCAGGATCTAAGACTTTGCAAGCTTATTAATATTTGCAAAGTGTTAATGTAACTAGGCCTCAGTATTAAGGCTTATGCTTTTTCCTGTCCTTAATTGGTAAAACCACCTGGGGAAAAGCTCTAGGATTTGGTGATTATGAGCACCTAGTGAACCTTTACAGTTTAAGAGCTGAAGCCTAAATAAGCATGTAAGGAATTTCCTAACGTGGTCTGCTCACTTGGCTACTCAGACGTTTAAGTATTACTGACACAATACCCACTGTGCTTGTGACTTCACCTAATACTGCACTGACTCCTCAAAAGAAAATCAACCGAGGTAGTAACCTAGTGAAACTCTCAGGAGGTCTATCTCTTATAGGAAGTGAATTCATCAGTAAATAGCTGAAGTTAGAGTCGAGCAAACATTTTTGTGTTTGTAACAACTTGAAGCATAAGACCAAATATGGTAGCTGCTGTTTAACTAAAAACCACCTATGGTCCAGCTGTGTGCATGGGTGGTGTTTCAGGGAATCCAGACTTATTTATTTGTTACTATCTGTGGGTGTTCTCATAAATGAGATAATCTTAAGTGGGCCTCCAGACTTAATAAAAGAATGATCCAGTGTTGAGAAATTTTTTATTGTAAATATGTTTAATTTCAGAAAAACTTACTGTTGATTATTTTCTTAGTGGCACTACAAGATGATTCTTATTTTACATTGAAGCGACAAAAGCTAAATGTAGTGTTTTTATTTGAGTATGCAGCAGTTACAGCTTTAAAATCTTTTCTCTGGCCTCTGTTTCTACTGACCTATGAAAAATTTTTTAAAAAGAAAAAACCACCTCTATGGTGTTTTAAATCTTTTGTGCAGAAAAAGCTAATCAAAAATTTATTTTGTAAATTCATTATCAAGTTATTAAAGTCAGAATCTGAAAACTTAACTGTGTTTTAAGTTTATCTTATAAATTTTTTCTGTCTGTAAGTTTAGCAGTTTTTAGGGAACTATGAATAATCAGTTGGTTCCATTTTCAAAATTGGTTTAAAAATCCCTTATATTTTTGTTCTTTCATACTCCTCCTGTCTTCTAAGGGCCACAATTTTGAATCATTAAAACAATATCCTGTTGAATTCTAGGTCTCCTGGTTGTGTCCATTTGATCACAGTTTCCAAGGTTATTTTTCTGACAGCTAAATAATCTACTTCCAAGTATTACTCCCAATAAGGTTAAAGGTCTAGTTTTTACCAATTCATCTTAATTAGTGGAAATTTTTATGACATTTTTGTAGCAGCTGTATAAAACTCTCAAGGAACATCACAAGTGAATTACAAAAAATACTGATCTTAGTTTTAGCGCAACATTCAGATCAAATGTTTAGTTATGGTCCTTTTTCTGTTTTATTCTTACTGCCTGATTCCAGACACTTAAGTGAGAAGTTACCTCGAATTTTTTTACTCTACTATATAATTGCTGTCTATTTAAGTTTTCCAGTGTAGGTTCTCAAAAGAATTGATTTCTTCACAATATCAGAAATAGAGTTAATTGAATGCTGCCATCAAACATAATATTGCAAAATGCAGATTCAGTACATGTAACACTGGTTTAAGATGATACCACCACACAAATATTAACAATCAACCCAAGAATTTTTCTCATCAGCCTATTAAGAGTGACAGATTTTTGTCAATTTCCTGGTAGTCCAAACAATTTGGTAATCTACCAAGGCTAGTTTTACTGTGGGTGAGCACCAGTGACGGTATAAGTTAAGATTATGCTTCATATTTACACATTCTGAAACTTTATGAGTCATCTTTGCATTAAAAGTTTGCACCTCATAAATTTATGCTTAAAAGTGCCATGTTCAACACCCACACACAATCCTAAGTAAGTAAGGCCATTCTCTTGCAACTGTCACAGACACCCTCTGCTGACAGGTCATTTAGGCTTAAGTATGTAGGAAGATATTTAAGTAGTACACACGTAGGTGGAATCTTACCGGTAACTGGCTCGGCTGAGGATTTTATAGTTTTCTGAGACTCCATACCATCCTCAACTGTGAACTGTTAAACCAGACATCTGTGGTCTAGCCCCATACCCTGTTATTTAGTAGCCTTCCCAGAAGACAAAGTGATGTGTTTCTTTTGGTGGCATGTTCTTATACTGTAAGCCCTCCAGCATCTCATCATTTTAGGTACAGTTCTAAAGAAGAGGTACAACATGCTTTCTACCCTTAAGTCTCTGACAGCATAATGTGAGGATGTTTTCCATCAGCAGTTAAAATGGACAAGGTCATCTTTTTCCTTTCTGAATTCAGCCAGTTATTCTCTCAGAACATGCTCGTACATTGATTGAGGGAACTTCTGCATGCGTCAGCTAATTCTCAAGTTGGAGCACGTCTTTCTGATTGTTATCAGTGAGAAGACAGCTTGACTGATGAGATAGACCTGTCACAGATAAAACCAGATACTTAATTTGCACTGATTTCCTCTTTTTATGAAAGAAAAACTACATTGAGAGGTTTGGAAGCTCCCTGATACCTTCAGAAGGAATTAATTTGCAGGTGACAGTTGTTTCTGCTTTGGCTTCTGTCCTTAATGAAAGAAAAGCTCTGTGCATTTAAAGCCCCAAAGTTGCCTCCACCTCCTTTATGGGGATCAGTGTGAGGGCTCCAGTGAGACAATTAAAGAAGGTTGAGGAAAGCAGCAGCATAGGAGCCAACAACCTCAAATATAAAGATTGTTACTTCCTTTTTTTGTGTTTCTTTTTAAAGTTTTATTATGGAAAATTCTAAAACACACACAAGTTAAAAGAAAGCGGACAACACCCAGGTTTACTGTTGTTCAGGCGCTCAGTCATGTCTTGACACTTTGCGACCCCATAGACTGTAGCCCACCAGGCTCCTCTGTCCATGGGATTCTCCAGGCAAGAATACCGGAGTGGGCTGCCATTTCCTTCTCCATGCTTTGTTTCTTAAATGCACAGTCTTCAGAGAAATCATGTGTTGTTTTGTTAAGAATTTTCTTAAAACTCCAGGGTTTTCTAAATAAGGCAAAAATTACCGTGAACATTTTTTAGTCATGCGTCTGAGAATAAGGTGACTATAAGAACAAATTAAGGTATGGCTCCTGAACTTGAAACATTTATACTACTAAACAGATGACATTATTCAGAACAAACTCAAAGAATAAGAGAATTACAAACAGCTCACATCCAGACCCATACTCTGCCTTCACTCCAGGGCGTGTGTACCAGGAATGGGTGTGGTTGCCAGCCATCTTGGAGGCTGCTTGCGGGGCGGGGGTGGGGAGGCAGGCCGGGAGCTCTGCCGGACACACGGCGTTTGACAGGCCCTCAGTTGGTCTTAGTGGAGCTATTTAGGGTGGAAACAAAGTCTGGGGATGAGGAAAGTCTGGAGCTCTGATCAAGACAGGGTTCATGGATCTGGGCGTTAAACTGGTGTCTCATAAATGGTGGTTGAAGCTATCAGAGTGAGAGAGCACGGAAATAGGAGAGAGTTAAGAGTCCTGGGAAATACTAACATGGAGCAGGTGGGAAGAAACACGGAGAAGAGCTGCCAGACATGCAAGAAAGGGTGGTTAGAAGAGCGGAGAGAGAATTGATTCAGGAAGCGACAGGAGGTCAGCAGTCTTGTCAGAGTAGGTGAGAGTCAGGTAGGATGAGAACAGGCTGTTGGATTTGATTGTTAAATAGGGCTTTGTTAACCTTTAAGAGAGTGGTACCAAACAGGGTAACTGGGGGAAAGAACTGATGCAACTATTCAGTGCGACTCACCAAAGTAAAACAACATAAGATAAAAGTAATCGAGTATGAAAATTAGTAGTGACCTTGATTTATGGCATCTTTCATTCAAACATAAGGTTTGAATAGACACCACATTCCTGCCTCATCACAAGCCAGACGGCTTTACTTGGGGCTGTTTGAAATCGTACTCACTGTGCAAGCCAGAAATCAGTGTATCTGGATCACTTAAGCTCAGCCCAACCCCTGTCAGCCTGCATCTCAAAAGGCTGAAGTAGAGGGACTTGCCTGGTGGTTCAGTGATTAAGAATTGGCCCTGCACTTCGGGGGACATGGATCTGATCTCTGGTCTGCGAACTATGACACCATGGGCTGTGGAGCAACTGAGCTCTGCACCTCAACTAGAGGAATCCCTGCACCTCAGTGAAGACGCAGCCTGCACCACAGTGAGGATGCAGTGAAGATCCCACGTGCCGCAGCTGAGACTCGATGCAGCTAAATGCTTTTTTTTTTTTTTAATTAAAAAGAAGAAAGATTGAGGTAGAATCCCACAACACCTGATCAGGAGCACCAAACTTCACAGCAGAAGAGTTTGGTGTAAAAGAAAACATTTAGGTTTTTTGTTTGTTTTTCTATGCATCTCAGTAAAGCAAGCTTTTAACTGTAAACTACTAACGACTGGACCCGTGACGAGAAAGGGTAGAATGTTAAGATCTCCAGCTCTATTCACCAGATGAACCTGGGCCCAGCAGTTGATGACTTGTCAAAGGACTCACAAGCAACAGGTGATGGAGCCACCTGCCCCGGCGAGCCCCCGGGCCCATCTCCCTAGTCCGGTGCTCTCCTGCAACACCCTGCCTCTCCGCTAGGTGAGATTTTTAGTACTTCCCCAAACAAAACAGAGAACTTTGTGCTGTTAGTGGCCAGAGAAAATTCAGGAAACATGAATTTGAGTTCTGACTCATTACCATTTATTTGCCACCAAGTCACTCGTATCTCTACATCTATAGCTGCATTTCCATCATCCAGAGAAGTACAGTTTGGTACTTCAAAGCTGAGTGCTACAGATCAAGGACGGAGGGTCAGAGAGTCTCTGTTTTATAAATGGTTTTATTTTCAGGCAGCGAAACATTCAAACAAGTCATTAAAGCTCTTTGACCTTTAGTTTCTCACGTGTAAGAACTGGATCATGAGCTCTCTCCAGACCCCAGGGCTGCAGTGGAATTATTGCATATAGAAGACATAGAAGAGTGCTAAAATAGTCACAGACTTATAAACAGTACAGACATTGCCTTATGTGACTCCATGAGTGTCCTCAAGAATCCAGGAGGCTATCCTGATAATGTTTTTAAATTATTGCTAATATTTACTGAGGAAAAAATTATTAGGGTCTGCAAACTTTCTTTCCATTAAAGAACATATTTCTTTGCTTATTTGTTGCAAGCCAACTAAAAAGGTCTTTATTCTAACTCCTGGGAGGGTCTGTCAAGAAGCAAGGGAACACTGAGTAAGGTTAGGGATGCTGGACTCCAGTCCGGAACTCGGCTAATGTCTTATTGTGTGACTTGTCAGATCACACCTTTGCTGTACCCTGATTGCCTCTTCTGTGAAAAGAGAGTTGGGCTTCCATGGGTGGTTAATTCTTTGTGCCACATATCCTTCTGATAATCTGATTAACTGTATTGATCCTCTTCTCATAATGCACCCAGGCCTTAACTTTAGCATAAATTTCAGTGGACTCAAAGCCTAGAAAAACCTAGACAGCATATTTAAAAGCAGAGATGTTACTTTGCCAACAAAGATCCATCTAGTCAAAGCTATGGTTTTTCCTGTGGTCTTGTATGGGTGTGAGAGTTGGACCATGAAGAAAGCTGAGCGCCAAAGAATTGATGCTTTTGAACTGTGGTGTTGGAGATGACTCTTGAGAGTCCCTTGGACTGCAAGGAGATCCAACCAGTCCATTCTGAAGGAGATCAGTCCCCGATGTTCTTTGGAAGGAATGATGCTGAAGCTGAAGCTCCAATACTTTGCCCACCTGATGCGAAGAGTTGACTCATTGGAAAAGACCCTGATGCTGGGAGGGATTGGGGGCAGGAGGAGAAGGGGACAATGGAGGATGAGATGGCTGGATGGCATCTCTGACTTGATGGACGTGAGTTTGAGCAAGCTCTGGGAGTTGGTGATGGACAGGGAGGCCTGGCGTGCTGCAGTCCATGGGGTCGCAAAGAGTCGGACACGACTGAGCGACTGAACAGCAACACAGTCTAACCTAATACAGAATGGACTCCGGGTTAGGAATCCCTAACCTCGTTGGTCTCTTCTAGATTTAATTGTCTAGGAAAGATCTGACCAAGATGTCTATGTCTATTTTGGGCAAAGATAGCATTCCATTTTCAGTTAGCTTTTTTATTCATTAGAGTTCAGCCTGGAGCCTACAGATGGTAGGAGATTTCTGGCACAACGCCACTCCAAAAGTAGTTGAAATTTGTGAAGAAAAGGATCTGAAGTCCTCAATATTATTTAAAATGGGAACTCCTGAATCTGTCATCCCATATCTTAAGCAAAGATCACTTTTGGCTCACACATCTAGGCCAGCAACTAAAATACAATGGCACTTTATATAACAAGTTCTTAAATTTGTTCATATTAAAAAGAAATTGAAGAACTCCTCTTTGCTTGAAAAGATACATGCAAAGGCAATAAATAAACTTGGATTATGTTCTTTTTTATATATTACCTGTTCTGAGAATCAGGTGAATGGGCGACAGACCACCTTCTCTATCAATTATGTAATGACTACAGTAAGCTCTTGGTTGAGCTGCAGAACAGTTCAAATCAGTGTAAACACATAGGGAAGCTTTTTGAAGAATACAAGTATATCCCAAGGAATCCTGGACAGGATATCAGTGCCGGCTCAGGAGGGACCAGTGCCCAGGAAGCTGAGGGTTCAGAAGTGAATTTGTTTGTTTCCAGCCTCTCAGAGAAGCTAAATGTTTCCTAGTTTCCCCTTCCCTCTGCACATCTACTTTATCTGTCCCACTAGCAGTGTCTGCTTCAGAATACTCATGGCCAGCTAACCGCAGCAAAGACTTTCCACCCAGACCCCCATCAAGACTGATGGAGTCTTGAATGCTCAAATTCCCCCCAGGGAGATTTGATTGCTCCAGCTTAAGGGAGGAGAGTCATGAGAGCAAAATTTCCCTTAAGCTTCCCTAAAAGGAAGCTGTTAGGAAGAGTGAAAATGGTAGGTAAAGGAATTGACTTTTGTACCTAGCATATTTGGTGTTCCTGTTTAGTTGCTAAGTTGTGTCCAACTCTCTTGAAACCCCATGGACTGTAGTCCACCAGGTTCCTCTGTCCATGGAGTTTCCCAGACAAGAACCCTGGAGCGGGTTGCCACTTCCTCCTCCAGGGGATCTTCCTGACCCAGGAATTGAACCCCTGTCTCCCGCACTGCAGGCCATTCTTTACCACTGATCTATCGGGGAAGCCTACCTAGCCTGTGGCAGACCTCAAATCAAGGCGAAGGAATCAACATCAGGAGCATTTGATAGTAACTGAGGACGGGTCACTGTCTCTTGCTCCCAAGGTCCAGTCTCCCTCACGCTCAGAGGGAGCCTTTATCTGGAGAAGACACCCATAGCCCACAGCTACCAGTTAACATCGGGGAGCTAGTCTGGTATGTCTGTATCTGTTTCCAGATGGATACCAACACTTGGGGTTTTATGTTACAACCACATTCTGAAATCTTCATCAAGAAAATGTTAACCACAGAGTTGCAGGAATAATACAGATTTTCCTAACAAAAATTGTAGGACCATTTAACTACCTATTAAGATTTTAAAAAAGTTTAAGACAGAAAAATGTAGATTAACTTTGAAACTATAAAACTGTATTTGTTATCACTGTTCTGGTTGCTAAATATGTAAGCTCATGTGAGCTAGCTTAAGGAAAATTAGAAATTGATTTTAGAAATACAGTGATGTTTAAGAATATGTGGGTGAAAGGGTAGCTCTAACTGGGCAGGAACTGGGAAACTGATGAGTATCAGGAGCCCACATACTCCTCTCCTCAGCTGTCTGCTCTGCTTCTCTCTGTAAGTACACTTTCTTACCATCCCTGCCAAAGGGCTTTTTCCTGTTACTTCATTCACAAAGTGGAATGCGACCTCCAAAAATAGTGAGTTTACCCACTTCGGAGGTGATTGAAATATGAATTTGTGTTTCTGTTTTGTACTTCTGCTCCTCCAGAGCCATCCACACTGCCTCAAAGAGAATTAAGAAAGTTCCAGACAGTATGCAAAGACAGTCAATACTTGCTTGCTTCCCCTCCCTCCACAAAATAAGCTTTTTTGGGTCAGAAACAGAAGCTCTGGAAGCTGAAACTCTTTTTGGTAAGACTTCACATTTTAGAGTAGTTTAAGATTCTTAGGAAAATGGAGAGGAAGATGCAGAAGTTTCCTATACATTCTGTCTTTCTCCCCCTTTCCCCAAGGAGTTTTTCTTCGGGCAGGTTTGGGTGGGGAGGCTTTGCAACCAAATGAGGGTATTAACTGACAAGAGAACAGGCTCATGGCTGCCAAGGGGGCGGGGGAATAGGAAGAAGGTGAATTGGGAGTTTGGTATTAGCAAACTCTTATATATAGAATGGGCTTCCCTGGTGGCTCAGAGGTTAAAGCATCTGTCCGCAATGCGGGAGACCTGGGTTCGATCCCTGGGTCGGGAAGATCCCCTGGAGAAGGAAATGGCAACCCACTCCAGCACTCTGGCCTGGAGAATCCCATGGACGGAGGAGCCTGGTGGGCTACAGTCCACAGGGTCGCAAAGAGTCGGATCCAACTGATCGACTTCGCTTTCACTTTCACCTTCATATATAGAATAGTGGAGAGGGAAATTGCAACCCACTCCAGTATTCTTGCCTGGTGAATCCCTCGGACAGAGGAGCCTGGTGGGTTATAGTCCATAGGATCGCAGAGAGTCGGACACAACTGAGTGACTAACATATATAGAATGGATAAACAACAGGGTCCTACTGTACAGGGAATTCACTATCCTGTATTCAGTATATTGTAATAATGGAAAAGAAAATAAGGAAGAGTGTATTGAGCCTCTTGATGGTGAAGCACGGTTCATTCCGGTGACGCAGGAGCCTAGAGGGCAGTGGGAACTTGGCCCTGGAGTCATGGAACCGTTTGACCACTGCTGGCCAGCGTAGAGATCTGATCGAGTGGGCCTGGCACAGTAACACTGGGTGAGGGCATCCGTGGTGGTCAGGCCCCCAGACTCCCAGTATGGTGGTGGTGGGGCCACCGAGGAGTCAGCACAGCCAGGCGCCAAAGTGCCTCACCTGCACCGGTAATTTCTCGAATACCTGCCCACAGTAGACAATTGCCCTTGAGTATTTCACAGAAGTCTTGCAAAGAAGCCAAAGTCTTCACCAAGACAGGCATAGAAGCCAGAGTTTTAATTTGAATGCGGTTGGTTTTGTTGAAAGAAAAAGGGGTTGTGAGAAATGAAAGAAAAGACCTTGAAAGAAGCAGGGTACAGAGCTTATATCCTAAAAGTAATACAGTGGAAAGAAGCAGGAATAAGACCCTGAGTGTAACTGTCCCTTACCCCCAGAAGAAGGGAGGCAGGTCAGTGAAGCCTGGGAGGAGGGACCAGGACCTTCCAGGATCCACATAGATGAAAGCAGAGTTGGTCTAGAGAAGCTCTGAGTACCTTAGTCAGCAGGGCTGGGAGCCACATGGGAGCTCCCAGCCAGGCCCGCAGATCGTGGGTAACCAGTGGAGTGAGCCCACACTTGTCCTTGTTTCAGGGACCACAAAGGTCTGGCCTCTGTTGCTTTGCTGCCTGTAGAGGTCCTTCTGCTGACGGCAGCTAGTACATCACATCTCCTTGGCATAGAAGGGGGCCTCCTAGATTCAAGAATTTAAGGATACCTATCTAACCTGCCTATGTGGACCAGCCATTTCAATGGAGCAGGACATGTCTAAGTCTTTCCCCACAGAGGGTGGCCCCTGACCGCAGAGGTGGGGAGCGACAGAAGGAGGAGCGGGATTGGACAGTACTGGCCGTGGAGAGCGCGACCGCCGCATAGGATCACACAGACTGCTGCTCTCTATCGCCAAGTTCAGTTCCAGATTCCCAGGGAAGGAGTTCTGACTGGCATAGCCTGGGTCAGTTGTCCACTCCAGTCCAACTCACTGTGGAGAGGAGGGTAGAGATTCGTCCACTTTGGGGGGGGGTGCATATTATAGCAGGATGTCCTGAACCAGGCAAATACTCCAAAGTGTTTTCATATGAAACTCTTTACACAGTTACAACTCATAGTATGAGATCATTAGACAATATGTCAGCATTCAGACTGATAAAATATAATCTGTTGTGAACTATTATGTAAGCTCGGACACAATATTTCTTTTTCCCTCCCAGTTTTTTCATATAAACTCTAAAGATAAATGTGTGTATGTGTGTGTGTGTGTGTGTGCATGCATGCGTGCACGCGCTCAGTCACTTAGTCATGTCCAATTCTTTAGGACCCGTTGGACTGTAAGCCCGACAGACTCCTCTGAACTTGGAATTTTCCAGGCAAGAATACCAGAGTAAGTTGCCATTTCCCACTCCAGGGTATCCTCCTGACCCAGGGATCAAACCCTAGTCTCCTGTGTCTCCTGCATTGCTGGCAGATTCTTTACCATGGTGCCACCTGGGATCCCAAAGTGTGTTTGTTTTTGTATGTATAGACAGTATTGATTATTTTAGCACAGAAGCTGATTTTTCAGTTTTAGTTCTCTGAATGACTGGCCTGTCTTCCAACATTTATAAATGTGTTAAGATGAAGAGAATCATGGACTATTAAATGGTGAGTTTTAAGAAACCTTACAGTCGTAAACATTAACACATCTGCAAATGTTGGTAGACAGGTATCAGAGAGCTGGGACTGAAAAATCAACATCTGCGCTAAAATAATCAATACTGGCCATACATACAAGCACACCACACACCTCCCCGCCTGCACAGCAATGCCCCACCCACCCACACTGCCCGCCCTCTCCCCCCAATTATATTCCTGTGCCCGAGGTTGCTTGCTTCCTTTCCTCAGAGGCCCTGCTCTGAAACTAAGAGGACACTTTGTAGGACTGATGGGCTGAGGTGCGGCGGGAGAAGGCTGTGGAGGGCAGAATGGAGTCTCTTCCACACCCCTCAGATTGTTTGGGGTCCTCTGTGTGGTGAGCAGTTGGAGGCTAGAGCTGACTGTGTTAGTCAAGGAGACTCTGAGGCTTCGGGTACAGATGGCAACGGGGGTGGGGAGCTGCTGGCAGCTGTGGCGGCTCTGGCAGCTGTGGGAGCAGAGCCTGAACAGTTTGGGGCTCCCTGCCTGAGAGCCAGTGTCTGCGCTGACTCAGACAGGGGCTGGCGGTCGTTAAGATCCGTAAAACCTTGTCTCCAGGTGTTAGAATTGTGCTTCCCTAAAAATGTCGCATGTTGAAGTTTTAAACACTCCCCCAACCCTGGTACTTCAGAGTGTAACCATATTTGGAGATAGGGCCTTGAAAGTGTGAGTGTTAGTCCCTCAGGCATGTCCGACTTTTTGCGACCCCAGGGACTGTAACCTGCCTAATCTCCTCCATCCGTGGGATTCTCCAGGCCAGAATCCTGGAGTGGGTGGCCGTTTCCTTCTCCAGTGATCTCCCCGACTCAAGGATCGAACCCAGGTCGCCTGCGTTGCAGGCAGATTCTTTACCATTAGAGCCACTAGGGAAGCAGGGTCTTGAAAGAGGTAATTAAATTAACATGAGGTCTTATAGGTGGGACTTCCTACGACTGCTGTCCTTCTAAGAAAAGGAAGTTTAGACACAGACACAGTGCAGAGAGGAAACTGTGAAGAGGCAGGAGTGGAGGCCCATCTACAAGGCAAGGAGAGAGGCCTGCTCCAGGCCCCCCCTCACAAGCCTCAGAGGAAACCAACGCTGCTGATGCTCTCCTGGGGGATGAACAGCCTCTAGAAGTGAGTGAGTACATTTCTGTGTTAAGTCACTGAGTCTGCGGTACTTTGTTACCAGAAAACTAACACACCAGAACGTTGGTTTCCAAAGGAAATTTCTTAGTCGCTGAATTCTGTAGATTTTCTAATATCACAGATTGAAAGATTCACTGAATTATAACTCTGGCTTTTTAGAGATGGGGAGAAGACATTAGTATTATCCATGTAAAGCTAAGCACGTTGCAATAGAATAGAAAGAAAGCTACAGCTTCATTGACCCGATGGCCTTGTAGGTAGCAAAATGGCCACATTTTTAAGAGATTTTGTAACAGAGTTCTCTGAGACAAACCAGTTGACTGTTTAATGATTGACTCCTATGTAATTTCCTACAACAGAAACTATTTGAAACTCAGAGCAGAGCTGGTTTAAAAGGTAACCAGCTTGTTGACCTCATACTATGAGTTATACGGAGAAGGCAATGGCACCCCACTCCAGTACTCTTGCCTGGAAAATCTCATGGACAGAGGAGCCTGGTAGGCTGCAGTCCATGGGGTCACTAAGAGTCGGACACGACTGAGCAACTTCACTTTCTCTTTTCACTTTCATGCATTGGAGAAGGAAACGGCAGCCCACTCCAGGGTTCTTGCCTGGAGAATCCCGGGGATGGCGGAGCGTGGTGGGCTGCCGTCTACGGGGTCACACAGAGTCAGACACGACTGAAGCGACTTAGCAGCAGCAGCAGCAGCTTGTTGACCATCTTGGAACTCTAGTCAATAGGGATTCACATGGACACACTGGACCTAATTGGGAATATCATGGTGGTTAATTAAGTAGCTCCTTGACTAATAGGTTAAATATAGCTTGTCTTGCTCCTTTGGTGTTCTTGGGTAGAAATACCAAACAGCAATCTCTGGTGAGAATCTTGCAACACATAAATGCATGTTGCACCATGCAATTATAAATTGGATATCAACCGTGAGATCAGCTGACGATCTCCCGAAGTCCCAGTCAGCTAAAACTGTGACGCCTAACACTGCAAGGCATGGTGCAGTGCCTACTGAGAACAAGTGATTTGCTTTATTGTCTACATTTTGAAACCTTCACAGGACTCCCAAGAAATGTGCCATTTCAAAATACTGCAGAAGAAACTGAAGGGAGAGCGACCCAAAACAAACAAACAGCTACAGAAATGTGGACTCTTTTGGCCAAAACGTTTCAGGCTTGGTTTTTGGCTACAGGAGTAAATCCCTAAATGAATGTTTCTTTCTCTTGTTTATGTAAACATTTTTTTGTGCAGAATACATTTCATTTTCTGAGTATGATGTGGAAAAATCAAATAAAACAGTGTTGGATGTCTCCTGTGTCAGATAACGACTGAAGATTCTATAACTGAAAGCTGATTGAAACTGGAACACTGTGCTTTTCTAAATAAGGCAAATTCCAATGGGTTCAGCAAAATAAAATTTGAATGATGTTATTTGGCAGGAATGATTTTTAAACTATAATATGTGAAAATGTTGTTATGTTCAGGTCATGTAACCAATTCTTTTTAACATAAAAAACACAGCTTTTGCTAATAAATAATAGTTTGTTCTCATTCCTACTAAACACCTATAGAACAATATTTAAAGAATATTAGCTTGAGTTTATGATATCTTCGGAGAAGGCAATAGCAATCCACTCCAGTACTCTTGCCTGGAAAATCCCATGGACGGAGGAGCCTGGTAGGGTCCTCCCATGTCCCCATGTCCATGGGGTTGCACAGAGTCAGACACGACTGAAGCAACTTAGCAGCAGCAGCATGATATCTTCATTGGACTCTGCTTATATCACCTTCCTATCTAGCTGGAAGAATTTTGTAATCAGGAGTTTCATTCTTTCTCTTTCTCTGCTCAGATTACCTGATACAATTATTTTTAGCTTATCGGCTTCCCTAAAAAGTTATTTCCACCAAAATATGCTCAGGGAGAACTTGAAGGGGAGACAATAGAAAGGTGAATTATTCTTACTCCTGATTGGTGCCAACACTTTCATCTTCACTTAGATTCAAAACTTGTCATCGCTGAAACATACCTTTCTCTGTTCTTCATATTTGGCCAAATACCAAGTCCTGTTGATTTTTCATTTGTATCTTTTCACACATACATTCATTTCTTTCTAGCCTTATTGTCATCCTATAGTTTAGTCCCTTATCATTTTATGCAATTTCAACCTATACTTTTTTTCTGTCTTCCATCTTATTCTGTATATTGTTTCCAGAATAATTCCCCTCAATAGTACTTTCTTCATTCATTGACCTTCTAAAGAAAAGCAAAACAGCACTACAAACAATTTCCATGATTTTCTATTGCTAATAGCATAAAATCCAAATTCCCTAGGCAAGCGTTTGCAGGGGTGGAGGGGCCAGTGAGTACTGTTACGAGTTTCCTCGCTATCCAGATATCAGTGCCCCTGGGTCACTAGAAAAAAGCCAAGTCTGTTCTCTGGCTCAGAGGATACTCCTACCTGGCACTTCACACCTGTCCTATGTCCCATCACCAGATTTCTCATTGCCCGGCTCTATCCGATTGATAGTGAATTTGGACACCTGCTTTTTCCCAAAAGATACCTCTCATATCTAGCTCCATACGGTGCAGCCAATGAGGTCCTCTGACAAATCCAACTCAGCTGGATAGGAAAACCCTGGCATTCACCAGCTGGGAAAGGGAGGTCAGATAGCCCTTAATGCTTTCTTAAGGATGGCCTCCACATAGATTTTTTTGCCTTCTCTCTCTATGCAAATGATTTATTTCAGCAGAGTCCACCAAGAGTTCCCTAAAGCTCCATTCATCCATTCTAAGCCTCCAACCAAGAGAAATTTTTCCTTATCAGAATCCCTATTACTCATAACCTGCTGGCTTTTAGGATGCCCTTAAACTCTGATACTTTGGCCACCTGATGCAAAGAGCTGGCTCATTGGAAAAGACCCTGATGCTGGGAAAGACTGAAGGCAAGAGGAGAAGGGGTCAACAGAGGATGGGATGGTTGGATGGTATCACCGACTTGATGGACATGAGTTTGCGTAAACTCCGGGAGTTGGTGATAGACAGGGAGGCCTGGCGTGCCGCAGTCCATGGTATCGCAAAGAGTCGGACATGACTGAGCAACTGAACTGAACTGCTGATATATCAATACAGTCACCTAGAAATCCAGTGTGACCATCTCTATGTCTCATGTTCTCTGTTTTTGGAGACAGTGGGTCTCCTTATCACTGCTGCTATTCACGTATGACCATTCTCAGTAATCCACTTGGGGACAAAATTCCTTCCAGCTCTGTCTTTGCCTGACCCCTTGGCCTGCCTGATCAAACAGATAGAGCCTCAGTCTAGGTATGTGAAGTGTGTGACTGTTGTTGTCCATGATGCATCAGATCTCAGGGTAGGGGGGCAGTGTGAAAGACGCATCGACTGTGGCTGAATCCAAGGCATTCCTTTGTCCTGTGAAAGCAAAGACTCTCCCCAGCATGGACTTCAAAGGGAAACTGGCTTCTGTCCATCCTTCTGTGTTTCCTTCCCTTCATCCTCCCCTCTACCATTAAAGGCCCCAGCCTCATCCTTTCTCTGGGGAAATTCTTTCCAATGAGGAAGAGAAGCTCTGTCCAAAGAAATCTTTTTGAATCTTGAAAATCTGACCCCATCAGGCTTTGACAAGGTTTTTTTTTTTTTTTTTTGTGGTACTAATGTTGATTCAGTCAGCTTTGGAGGGAAGGGACAGGCCTACCCCTAAATGAGGGTGGAAGTAGCTGTTCTAATCCCAGGTACAATAAACCATAATAAATACAAAGATGACCTTCCCCACTGGTCACCCAGAAAGTAATCACACCTCACCAATGTAAGCACTGTTTTTTGTCTGAGACAATACAGACTAAACTCACACTGAAGAAAGGATAATTCTCTTGTTACTATGATTTTCTTATTCTTTGAAAATAAAAAAATGGAACCTGCTGTTTTTTTGTGCCGGGAAACAGTTGGCCTGAAGACATGAGCCAACATACCATCTGTCTAAGAGGGGTGTCTCAGCTTTGATCAGTTGCTTTGGATTCCAAGTTTCCCCTTGATAGGATTGGGATAATAATGGGGATATTCTATTTATCCCCACCTCTCAGTATTTATCCCACCACACAGTATTGTGCTTACATAGCAATCACACAACTTCTTCACAGCTTCTGTGTAGGGGATACATGTGGAATTTGTGGGATATGCACAGATAAATGGGACAATCTGAAATCCAGGAGTGTAGAAATTAACAGGTGATATGTCAACAACTAGTCATGATATACAACATGAAATAACTGCTTTGACAGGTTGGAGGGGAGTTGATTTTAATTGAGGAGGGTTGATTTTGGTCAGAAAAAGTTTCCTGGGGGTGGTGCTATTTAATATCCTTCAATGTGAAGCAGGATTTTGACAAGTGGACAAGACATTAGAGTCAGAGGAAATTACATAAGCAAGGCCTAAAATGTTAGTGAATATGGCATTGCTGGGGGAACAAATGGGTAAAGAAGCCAGCTAGGGACTCAGACTTTATTCTATAAGCAACAAAAATGCACTTCCAGTTTTTGAGGAGATGAATATTCTCATTCACCTTTTGGGTGAGAAATATAACTCTGTGTCAGTGAGAAAGCTGGGTTGGAAAGGTACATATCAAATACTTGATACAGAGGGCCAGCTTGGCTGACATATCGTGTTTCCTTAAGACCATCTGCAGTCAGAGGAAATTCACTCCTACCATTTCTTACGCCTTAGAGGGTCTTGTCTGTTGCTCGAGGCCTTGTCTGTTGTGTCTCCTGTCAGGGCCATTAACCAGCCTTGATTAGTAGCAATCCACAGAGTGAGTCAAAGCTCTTCCTTGTATTGTGTTACATAAGAAATACCCTTGGAAAGTGAAAGTGAAGTCACTTAGTCGTGTCCAACTCTTTGCGACCCGTGGACTATACCCACCAAGCTCCTCTGTCCATGGGATTCTCCAGGCAAGAATACTGGAGTGAGTTGCCATTTCCTTCTCCAGGGGATCTTCCCGACCCAGGGATCAAACCCAGGTCTCCCGCATTGCAGGCAGACACTTTAAACTCTGCACCACCAGGGAAGCCCTTAAATACAAGAATACAGTCTCTCAGAAAGCCTCCTATAGAGACACAGAACTTCAGATCCAAGTACTAACATCAAAGATTTCAAAGGGAGGAAAGGAAGCCAGGTTGAAAGAAGAAGGGGGAGGAGGCGGGAGAGGGGGTGCGAAAGGAGTGGCCTTACAGGCGTCTCCTGCCACCTACAGATACCCAGGCGTTATGGGACTTTCCCCTGGGCCTCCAGAGAAGGGAGGACTGGAACTTGGCCCTATCAGAAATCAGAGCAGACCAGAACCAGAATTCAAGTTCTCTGCCAAGAGGAGGTGATCAGTCTCCAATCCTCAACTCAGGCTGAGGGCTCTTCAACCAGATTCCCAAATCCAGGACTGGGGGACTAGAAAACGGGGAAGGATAAGAAGGGTTAAGGAGAGGAAAGAGAGAGGGAAGGGGAGAGAGGTCAATAAAATCTCTTGTTCCTTACCGGTCTGGGCACTCTGGCCAGTTGTCCGCATCAGGAGGAGACCAGGGACAAAAGGGTCCCAGTTGCGGCTGCTGGGTCTGGTCCATTGGCAGGCAAGCCGGCCCCTGAGTACCCTGAGTGGTCAGGATGTCAATCTCAGCAAAGAAGAGTCCCCACCAGAGTCGCCATTTATTGCAGGAAGGCAGACCCCTTCCAGGGCCTGGAACTGGGCTCTTGTCTAACACTCGGAAATGAATTGTCCATATGTACCCTTGGAAGTACATACATAGTAGGAACATAGGCAACTTGTTTGTAGATTAAAAAAAGAAAATCCATTAAAGCAAATGTATAATGTGCTAATGCTACTTTAATATGTATTATTCATGATGGTTATTATGTATGTTTGAAGATCCATAAAATTGATTTTCTACCCACTGGGGAATAAATGGGCTATTTAAAACCATAGGCCACAAACAAATCTCCTGAGGTGCATGAGAGCACATTCCCTACTGAAAATTGCCCATAATTAGAGCAGATTCTTTCAGATACATAAATTAAAGCAATAAAATGAGTTCCCTATAAATAGCACTGCTTGTTCACACTGAAGGAATTGAGCTGTAAACTACAAATTCTTGCTCAAAATAACTCTGTTCTGTAGTTGCAAGCACTGATAAGAATAGGTTATGGAATCACCAGATGGGGAGAAATTCTAGTCTAGTGCAAACCTTTTCTTCTAAATTAGATTATATCAAACCTGCCAGAGGTGTAAGAACCTGTCCTGCCCTGCTCATCCGTATCAGGGAGTATCCACAGAATAGATTGGAAAAGAATTGAGGAGGTTTGTGTTTTCCTCACTTGCTGTTGTTCGGTCGCTAAGTCGTGTCTGACTCTTTGTGACCCCATGAATTGCAGCACTCCAGGCTTCCCTGTCCTTCACTATCTCCTGAAGTTTGCTCAAACTCACTTCCACTGAGTCAGTGATGCCATCCAACCATCTCATCCTCTGTTGCTCCCCTCTCTCCCCCTGCTCTCAATTTCCCCCAGCATCAGGGTCTTTTTCAGTGAGTTGACTCTTTGTATCAGGTGGCCAAAGTATTGGAGCTTCAGCATCAGTCCTCCCAGTGAACATTCAGGGTGATTTCCTTTAGGATGGACTGGTTTGATCTCCTTGCTGTCCAAGGGACTCTCAGGAACCTTACTTATTGATCACCCTGATACAGCATCCATCCCATAGGAGGTAAGAACTGGACAAAACCTGCAGATCTCACATCCTCAGGAGCAGAGCGTCTCTTCTTATCCGTGGTCAGGATGATTGAGACCAGGTTGTGGTACCTGGGAATTCGGTCCTGAAGAGGCTTCTGACATGCTAAATCCAAAATTGGGTTACCAGTCTTGGGCCCTGAAGGGAAGCTAGGACAAAGGCATGAAACCAAAATAGGACAAAGAGTCAAAAACAGGAATTCTGAAGGGCTTCAGTGAATGGGCTGGGCTGTTTTAAAAGATTGGAATGAGGTGGACAGACAATACTTCCATTCATGGATATTAAGTACAGATACTTCTTCCTCAGAGCAAGTTTTGTTTAACACTAATTACTTAAGAGACAATCGACTGATTAGGGAACATGTTTTGTGTAACACAGATTTCCTTTGATTATAACAATTGCAATAAAAAACTGGCACCAAAATAAGAAAAATGAAAATTCTGTGGCTCACACAGGCTAGGAATACATGCCTGCTTTGTGTAGCTGACTGCTCATTTAACTACTTTCTTTCTTTTGTTAATCTCTTACACCAATTTTGTCTTGTTCATAACAACAATGAAAATGATAAGAATTGTGTATAAGATTCTCTAGATCTTAACCCCATCTCACATGGAAATTAAGTTTATAACAACATTTTTGATAGCACAAGCTTTCCATAGGGATATAATTTTTGCACTATGGCAGAATAGACATTTTTGTTTACATTTCTTTGCTTTAAATTTAATACTATTCCTTTCAAATACAGAAAATGACAAGAAGTATATGTAGGAAAACACATCCCCAAGGACTTATAATCCAGCTTAGATGAGACCCACCCATTTCTCCAGCTATCCAATCAACCACACTTTCCTCAAGAAGTCTTAGCCACGCAGACCTCTTCTGGCTTCAGTTGTCCTCCTAGGTACCTTTAGAATAATAATAACAACCCAATAGAAACCAGTGTATGAAATATAGTAAATCATGAGTAAAGGGGATGCTGAGGGCCACTGAGAGCTTGGGCAGGAACTGCCAATATTGGGTAAGAATTGGGCAAGGAGATTCTCCAGGGCATTTCAGAGGTGGAGTCAGAAGGGGGACGAGCTTCCTTGTTTGTTTCATCCAGTGCTAGAGAGAAGACAATCTCTACTACACCAAAGACTTAATCATACTAGAGCTATTTTTTCCTAGAAAAAAATGTTCACCAACTTCATGTTGAAATGCCATTTCCTTCAATGATGTGTTTTTTGCAACCTAAATTTTGTATATTCCTTTGAGACATGTGTCAGTATAGTTCTGATGACTTAAAAATATGATGAGGAAATACAGCAGACAAGCATTAATACATGCTAAAAGGATTTTTCATGACCCAGAGGGATGGGGTGGGGAGTAGGGAGGGGATTTCAGGAAGGGGGGACACATATGCACCCATGGCTGATTCATGTAGATGTATGGCAAAACCTACCACAAGGCTGTAAAATAATCACCCTCCAATTAAAAAATTAATTAATTTTTTTAAAAAGGATTTTTTATCAGTGAACTGAACAGTGCTAGAAAACTGGAAGAAATTTAGATTTTGATCTCAGAATCTCAACTCTAATGAATTATATTCAGGCATGTTTTTATATGAGATTTTAAATATATAATTTTTCCACTGTGTGACAATTTTGCAAGATAAAGATTATTTTAGCCATGAAGACATAGAAGTCCAGAGTAGGTATAACCTTCCTATAGTAAAATATAGCAGATATTGGCCAAGCAAAGATTTAAACCAGATCAGAGCTAATGTAAAGTCAAGAAAAAAAATGTGGGAGAAACAGTTGCTTCTTCAGCTTTCATACTTATGTTATTTCAAAAGAAAATCTTTTTTATTTACTTATTTTTTAAGCTCTTTGGAGGTGTCTTCAGGATCCTCAAATGAAACCCTGGTAAGCTAATCTAATCATCGTTTGTAAATTGAAATTCAATATTCCTGTTGTTTGACTATCACACAGAGATTATTTTGTATTAAACCCTACAAAGAGAGAACATATTTAAAAAATACACTTTTTGTTTTTTTTAAAGATAACTAATTTTATCTATTTAAACTTCTGATATTTCAAAACAGGAATCAATTTTTTTCATTATTAAATAATAGATCCATATTATATATTTTTTAAATGTGAACTAAAGAAGAAAGAAATCAATTCTAACCCCACCAGCCTAAAGGGAAACTGCTTGCATGTTGGCATGACTTTTGAATTTAATAGTTTTTTCCTTACACGTATTTTTAAAGCTTAATATATCATTAATATAAATTATCCCTTTTTACCTCTTAACCTTAATATAGTGAGAATTGATCATTTAATCTTGATTCTTTTGTTGAAGAAAATAAAACTAGAAAAAGATGGGGAGAAAGAGAAAGAAGAAAAAGGATGGATAAAAGCTTTCTTCAACCTTTAATTTGTTAAATTCTACTTTTGGGCCTTATCCCATTCTCAAGTATTGTGTAACTCGGCATAAATATCTTAGTTAGCTTGGGCAGCTATAACAAAGTACCACAGACTGAGGGGCTTAAAGAGCGGACATTTATTTCTCACAGTTCTGGAGGCTAGAAGCCCAAGGCCATGCTGCCAGCAGACTCTGTGTCCAGTGAAAGCCCGCTTCCTGGGCTGCAACCTCCAACTGTCTCCCTGTGTGCTCCCAAGGCCTTCTGCATGTGCATAGAGAGCAAGCTCTGTCCTTCTCTTCCTTTAAGGGCACTGAAAGATTGAAGGTGGGGGGAGCAGGGGACAACAGAGGATGAGATGGCTGGATGGCATCACTGACTCAGAGTTGGTGATGGACAGGGAGGCCTGGCGTGCTGCAGTCCATGGGGTCACAAAGAATCGGACACAAGTGAGTGACTGAACTGAACTGAGCTGAACCTCATCATGGATGCCCCACCCTCATGGCCTCATCTAAACCTAATTACCTCTCAAAGACCCCATTTCCAAATTCCATTGCTTGGATGTTAGGGGTTCAACATATGAATTTGGTGGGGGACATAGTTCACTTCAGTTCAGTCGCTTAGTCCAAAACAACAGGCAAACCATAGTTTAACACTGAACAAAACCCCGCTATTATGCTATAAGCAAAATTCAAAAACCTCAATCAAGTCCTATGAGGATCAGTGTTATTGAGGTTAGCGAATGACCTGGGTGATGGGAAACTACCACTCCTGCATCACATCTAAACCTGAGTTGTCACAAGACATGTTACATCTCATTTTTGAGAGCACCCTTACAGAGAAGGTATAAAAATAAAGAGGCTCTGCACTTTAAGGATGATGCCCTTCATCTTCCCTCACTGAATATTATTAGAGCCATTTTCACTGTGAGTTTGAGGCTGGTCTGCTTTGTTTTCAATGACAGTTCCAATTGTTTAGTAGTGGCTAACTGCATTGAATGTATGGATGAGAGAGTTGGACTATAAAGAAAGCTGAGCGCTGAAGAATTGATGCTTGACAGTCCCTTGGACTGCAAGGAGATCCAACCAGCTATCCTAAAGATCAGTCCTGGGTGTTCACTGGAAGGACTGATGCTGAAGCTGAAACTCCGATACTTTGGCCACCTGATGTGAAGAGCTGACTCATTTGAAAAGACCCTGATGCTGGGAAAGATTGAAGGCAGATGAAGGGGATGACAGAGGATGAGATGGTTGAATGGCATCACTGACTCAATGCACGAGTCTGGGTAAACTCCAGGAGTTGGTGATGGACAGAGAGGCCTGGTGTGCTGCAGTTCATGGAGTCGCAAAGAGTTGGGCACGACTGAGCGACTGAACTGACTGAACTGAACTGCACTGAGTGGCACTTCAGTGAGGAGAATGTCAGAGCAAGTGCTTAGGGAAATCATCGCCTGATTGATTAGCACTGTCTAGAATGATTGTGGAAAGGAAGCCTGGAGGTGCGAATACTGCCAATTGGCCTTTTCTGGGCTTGAGGCATGTTGGTTTCATTACTAATGAGGATGCTGAGAGAGATTCTTCCAGGGAAGCAGAGGCAGTGGGGGAAAGTTGCCTGAAAGGATCACCAGAGCAAGTCTGAGAGAGTAAACAAAGCTGGTGGCCTAAGTCAGAAAGAACTTGATTATTCCATGGACTCAGAGGAAACCAATCACAAATGCCCTAAAAATTAATGGAGGACAAGTATCTCTCTCCAACTGGAAAACAGTGGGCAGTTCAAGAGGGGGCTGAAACAGAAAACGCCTGAGATCCACTGTAGTGATTTATAAGAGCAGATAAGCTTGCGGAATAAATAACTACCATCATGAAACACAGCTGTGGGCAGGACGAGTCTAAGAAGCTGAACTTCACCAGAGCAGTGCTTCTCCACTGGGTGCATCTTAGACTCTCCTGGGCAGCGTTATACAACCCTGTCTCTGCCTGAGGACAGAGACAAATTCAATCAGTACACACTGGGAGTGAGCCCAGGTGTTTTAGTTTGAAATCTTCCCAGGAGACTGTGGGCCACTGGACTAAAGGAAGAAGAACCAGGGCTTTAGAATCAGATGCACTGGGTCTAAGTTCTGGATCTCCCACTAGTAGCTGTGTGAGCTCGAAAAATGTACTTAAACTCTAAATTACTATTTCCTCACCGATAAAATGTGGGTAACAATGTAGAGTTTTGAGGCTCATATGAGATCATATGTATATACAAAGGCCCTAATACAATGTCTAGAATGTCCATGGAAAGGTTTCCTGTTGCTCCAGAATTAACAACTGGAATTCAAAACTGAGAGCCAAGTATCAAGGACCAAAAAATAAATAATAAATGACTAGGGATCAGACATCCTTTTCAGGGCTTATTACTTTGCTTTCCCAGTGAAGACTGCCACCTGCTTCCAGTCCACGTAAGCAGACAGAAATCAGGAAGAGAGACTTCCGGGAGGACGTGTCTGCATCCTTGTGGCAGGGGTGGGGGGTAGGGGGGTATGATGGGACGCTTTTCCTGCTCCCTGCTCATTCACCAATCGGCTGTCTGCTCATACCACAGATGGGCTGGCTTACCTCTGCCCAGTTTAGTAAGTGGAACAGAGAACTGGAAGGAGAAAGTGGCGCAGCAAGAAAGGGTAAAGGGTAGTAGCTTCCATGGCCAGCACTTAGCATTTGGTGCTGAATATGGGATTTTATTGTGGACCAAAGGGATGCTGTGGAAGGCAGCCAGGTTTGAGGCTGTCTCACCAGTATACCACCAAAGAGAACTGGCTGCCAGGAAAGTGGACCCAGTAACAAGAAACAGTGGGCTGAATCACCAAGGGCAGGAGCAGATGGTGAAGACGGTGAAGTGGGAGGCCTTCTGGGAGGCCTCTGGAAAATTCATGTAAGCAGCGGATGTCTGCCACAGAGAGGGCAGCCAGCAGCCAGAAACACTTGTCTCTCCTGCCCCTCTTCCTTGTCTCCTTACAGACAGGAGGAGGGCCCAGGAGTGGTAAACACCTCTGTGTGCTAAGTCTCTCTGGTGGGGGTACGGTCTAGGGCTGGGGAAAAGGATATGGTCATTGTACTGAAGCAAGATTGAAGTTTTAAATCCCATTAGACTGGATTGGGCTTTTTATTTCTGAAAGTGATGGGAACCCTAAGATCTGCCTGAGTTGTCCTCGGGGGATGGGATTGGGGGGGTGGGGATGGCACAGCAAGGAGTCTATGAACATTGCAGAGCTGAAGGCAGTGGCTGTAGAAAAATAAAATCATTTCATACTTGACTCCCCTGTGAACGAGGATTGCTTGATACGCCAGCTGCGGTAGCTACTATTTTCATTACCAGCACAGTGGCAAGAGGCAAGACTGAACGGTGCCGCTTTGGGGAAACGCACTGGTGATGACTCACCATGTGAGTATGCGGGTGGGGTTTCCCCCAGGGGACTGGAACTGCTCACAGCCAGCTGTCCTCAGAAGAGGTCAGCAGTGGGGCAGGAAATTAGAAGTCTGGGATCTGGAGTCAGCCTGAGGACGTCTCCCAGGAAGGGCACCTCATGAGGCCCTGGGGTGCTCCCCAGAGCACGTGGGCCACCAGGAATGACACACTTCCTTCCAGGGGGTGATGGAGACTATACTCCAGAATCGACTCTGTGTTCCCCATTTCCATTCATTGTCCTTGAACTTCTTAAGATTTCATAAGCATCTCATTTATTTTGACTTCTGATGTCCTGGGAAGAATTACGGAGAAAGTCCACAACTACATATGGAGCAAAGTTGTACAAAGGAGCGGGGAGACTCCTGTTCTGAGGCCGTGGCCCTAGTGGCCAGCCTTGGGCACTAGCTAAGGACTTTACCCAGGAAAGATCATCTCACTATAGCCGGTTATATCAGAGACAGTGGCCAGAATGGGAGGACTAAAGGGACTGTTTGCGGAAACACATGACAGGGGAGACCCTCAGAGAGTCTCAAAATTCTTAGGCATAGCAAGGGACCGTGGAGGGGAGGGGCTAACTCATGTCAATAGTGTGAGTCACGCCATATAGTTTGAGTTACACTGTAATTAGAGTTGCCCAGCAGTGGAACAAGCTCCTTGTCACTATAATGTCCTTTGCTTAAAGGATAAATGTTCTTCTTTTAGGGAGTCTTCTAAGGGTGCTCCTGTGATGTTTATTCATTCAGTATGCATTTATCCCCATTACTGTATACAAGTGTTGTGCTAAACGCTCTACAGATAATCTCCATTGCGCTCACTCAGTCATGTCCAAGTCTTCTCAGCCCCACGGACTGTAACACACCAGGCTCTTCTGCCCATGGAATTTCCCAGATGGAAATACTAGAGTGGGGGCCTCATTTTCTACTCCAGGGGATCTTCCCAACCCAGGGATCAAACCCACATCCCTCGTGTCTCTTCAACTGGCAGGTGGATTCTTTACCACTAGCACCACCTGGGAAGCCCACAATGGAAACTTCCACCTGGGAAGTTTATCGATGGGGAAACTGAGATTTAGAAATTGCTTAAGATCTTAACAGCTAATAAGCAGTACAGGTAGTGTTTGACATTAGGTTGTCTGACTCTAACCACTGTCTTGTACTCACCCCCAAAAGTGAGTATGCTGGTCTAGTAGGGGATGTGGAAACAAACAATTCCAGACTGATTCATTGATGCAGATGTGCACAGATTGTTACAGGGCACATGACTTAGTATAATGGAAGGAGAAGAATGGAATGGAAGGGACACTTGGAAGAGGCTTCTTACAGGATGTGCCTCCAAGACTGCTTCTTATGTGATGTGTAAGAATTACAAAGAAGCACCATGTGGGAGAGGAGGCTGACATTCTAGACAGAGCGGTCAACAAAGCGATTCTCACAGAAAGGTAGTTCAACATATACCTGTTGAGTAGCTGAATGACCACGTGAACAAGTCACCTAGTCAAGACGCAGCGTTGCTTTGGGAGGACAGAAAGGTGGGAATGGCGTGTCAGCATGGAATGCAAAGAGCAAGGCAGAGAGTGCTAGTCAGGTAGCAGAAAACACAGAAGGCCATGAGCCAAATGGTAACACACACACACAAAGAGAAAGCAGCTGTGGGCCAGCGGAAACGTTTGAAGGCTGTTTTCGGGGAGATTTGGACTCCATTTCTGAGCTGGAGCACTTCCAGGTGATGGGACGATGCCTAAGGTCACCCAGATTACGTTGGGGGATTGAACAGGTGGTGCAAGTCTTTAGGGTTTGAAGAACACTCCAACATGTTTAAGCTAAAGAGATTCCTTACAACTCTAAGAATAGATCATTTATTAAGTACCAAACTTTTCTTGAAATGAATGAATTTAGTGTCATTATACAAAACCTGGTTGCCTGGTTATAAGTTGCTATTTTACTCAGCTTTCACAAATACACGGCCAGAGTGTTACGATCAAAGCCTGTGATTTTTGTAATCGTGCTCAATTAACCATTTCAGTTTTGTGATGCACGGACAGAATGTTTATTTTGACTCTAATGCCCCCAAACCTGGTGCAATGAAAACATACAGGTCCACTTCACTGGTTTGCAGGTCACTGATCGAGCTGGTATATATGTATCACCTTAAGAAACAAATGGTCTACCTAGCTTTGAGGATACAGGCAAGCAGGTTAGCCAGAAGGTTCTTAAAGCCTCACCAGCTGCGAAAGGCATATTTGGTATAGAAATCATGAGAGGCTTCCCCGATCCCCACCCATCCTCTCCTTAGACACCTTCCTGCTTTGTGAGGTGCAGGAGACAGCTATCAGTATAAAAAGACAGAGCTGAACCTGGTTACATAGAGCACATCTGAGTGCTTTCCTCTATGCTTTTATGTTTGAACTGACCCTGCGGTCACATGACCCGCTGTTACACCTTGCTATTCTTTTGTTCAAAAAAGCAACAAAGATTTCAACAATGTCTGAGAAACTCAGTTAACTTGCCAAATGTAATCAATATAGCTTGAGTTTTTGCTTCTCCTCAGTAAGAAGATAGCACAGAAATACAAATAGACCATTTGAGTCAAACTGAGAAAGCTAATTCTGATCATCAGCAAAGGCAGTGTGACAGAAATTGGAGACTGTCCTTCACAACTAAATCAGAGACTGTCTTTGTCAACACAGCTCCAGAGCTTCTGGGGAAGATTGTTCTGAAACCTACAGAATCCCCATCGTTTTCTCTATCTGCTGGGTGAAACTCAAAAAGATGATTCCTGTAGGACACAATTCATACCCAAGTGCAGTCTGGAGAAAGAACTCTTTACTGTGCTGTACATCTCCCAGCCGTTCTCCTTCCCCGGAGCTCACTGGGAAATGTCAGAGCCAATTCCACTCTATCATTTGAGAAAAAAACATTTCGAGCCTAAAAAGAAAGTTCTCAAGTTCTAGCATGCGGTGAATTTTTATGGTTGACTTACAAATGTCTAAAGACAGGGGAACACAAGAGGCTTATAATGGAAATGCTGACTGTGTTCTAATTTACTGATGCTGACAAGCATATATTCCACTTAAATCTCACAGATGCAAACCCAGATCTTGCACTTCTGGGTCTCTTGTAGGGTTGTGAGGAAGACAGCAGACACGCTGACTTCACTGGAAATTCCCTGGTAAAAAGACCCTTACCAACATTTTGAAAATTAGATCTCCGGACTCTGATACCAGCCACTGACTATCCAAGTAATGTATTCCCCACCAATGTAACCTGTGAGAAGAGAAAGAAATGAATCTTCTCCCTTAACCGTA
Organism: Redunca redunca; assembly: GCA_006410935.1. Lineage (NCBI taxonomy): Eukaryota > Metazoa > Chordata > Mammalia > Artiodactyla > Bovidae > Redunca > Redunca redunca. Next base: position 75,997 of record SJYQ01000900.1, read on the forward strand.
TGATCCCATGGGAGGAAGAAGACCCTGCCAGTAACTAGGTGCTTTTCAACTGTTTGCCCAGGGTTTAAGAGGAAGGGTTCACTCCTGACCAGGACACAGGTAAGGCCTCTCTACACATGACCTGGTGCTCCCAAGTCTCTTCTGCTTTTAGACAACATTTCTTGGAAACTTGGAATGAAACACTTCCATTATTTTCTCTTTCAGGAAATGATTCATGGTCTTTCCAAAATGAACAGAATCTCTCTCATATAGCAGAATATTTGAATTCCCAAAGCAGGAATTGCTCTTTGCAGACCTCTCCAACCTCTTTGTTCATTAAGTTTATGTCTGTTAGTTTCTCATTTGCTAGTAATTCTGGCAATTTGGGTCCAAATAAAACAAAGTAGAATTTTTAATGTTAATTTTTAAAACTAAAATAATTTTCCTGTTTCTTTACAAGCACATCCGGTACCCTGGTTCTGTCTTCTAAGAGGGAGATCTGATGCTAAGGCAGAGATGTGTGGGGTAGTGGAAAGAATGCTGGCGATCAGACTCATCAGATCTCAGGCCCGCATCTGCTACATACTGGTGGTGGAATGGTGGGCTCATCCCATAACCCCTAAGTCTCAATTTCCTCAGTGGTAAGAACTGTAGCACTGCCTGCTAAAGTTCACACAAGATCAGAAGGCCCAATATCTGTAAGAGAGACGTGAAACAAGACATCAAGTAAAGTGATGTCTGATTACATTATGAGCATAATTACTTGGAAATTGGGTTTTCTTTGTGAATTAAAGGATAGAATGCTACTTCTGTCTGCCAGTGCCACAGATTCCTTTGTCCTGGGCAAAGCATTTCAATGTAGAATTCCTCTAAGTGGCTAACGCTGGAAATGGCGGGGGTGGTGGTGATAGGATTTAGGCCTATGCCAGTACCCAATGGGTAAAGCTGCTCAGACAGCTCTCTGGAGAAAAGTCGAGGCTGTTCTGAGGGCCCTCAGGTGCCAAGATGCTTTAGAAACCTTCTGTTCTACACACCCTTGTGGCTTGTCTTGTATATCTATGCACCATTATATTGCTTGGATTCAGACCCCTGGAACTCAAATTTCTTCTTTAGAATTCTGACATCTTCAAAGTGGTTGGATCTTATTAGCTAAAAAGGAATGGTCCCAGCAACAGCGCTCAGTTCATTGTGCCCTCTGAGGTGGATGTTGGGGTGTGCTGCCCGTGGGACAGAACACTCCCTGATCCAGCTTTCTGGAGGGCTGCCTACAGAGGGCTTGACTGTTTTCCTTCCTCCCCTCTCCTTTTGTCCCTCCCTTCCTTCATTCCTTCCCTGAGGAATTCCTTCTCTCGGCTGAAGGGAGCTCCCAGTGGTTGGGGTAGGAAAGTCTGGCCCCAAGGGCTGGATTTCAGATAGATTTGAAGGGCCATCCAGCTTCAGAGCTTTCTGTGGGATTGATTGAGGCCTTTCACGCAACTGCTTCATGGTTTACATTTTCTCTCTTCCCAGTTCTGCTTCCCTTTCTTCAACACAGGTGCTGTTCTCCCTGTGCAGAAAAGAGCTGGCATAGTGGTCTGAGGGGCTATCCTCCAAACACCAGTTTGGAAGTATGGCCCTTGGCTGGTATCTGGGAACTTGGGTTTATTCCATTCCCAGAACTGACAGGAGCAGCTCACCGTGCCCAAACTGGTTGCGGAAGCAATATGGTCTGTGCTAGACACCCATTTTCCTGTGGGGAGTCCGGAATTCTGGTGTGTGCTGAGTCAAGAATACCTGCGTAAGCGGCCTCCATAAAACCCCGGGCGTTAAGTCTCGGCTGAGTTTCCTGGTAGGCGCCCTGCAAGTGTGTTGCCCCCAAGTCCTGAGTGACTCCACTGGGAAAAGGTGCTTGGAAGCCTGTGCCCGATTTCCGCCTGGCTTTGTCCCAGGTACTTTTGCCTTTTGCTAATTTTTCTTTATATCCTTTTACTGTGATTAATTATATCTGTGAGTACAACCATATACCAACCCCTGATATTCCTCCTAGCAAATTATCAAACTCCCTCAAATTCCTGCATACAAATTTCCATCATCTTAGTAAACCTGACCGAAGTCACCCTCCCCTCACTCTTAACCCAAGACCTACTCTTCCTTGAAGCTCGATTTCAGGCAACGGCACCACCATGCTTCCACTTCCCTAATCTGATCACTTCAGAATCAAAACACTCCCATCCAGCTGTCTGATCGTCCTTCCAAATGTGTCTCTATAATGCCTCCTGAATGTGCTCTGCATTCTCACCACCGTCATGTCTGTAATTTAGGCCACCATGCTCTCCTCTGACAATTGTTCCTCTAATTGTTCTTTCCCCAGTCACACTGATACCCAGTGCTGCCAAGTTCATCTTCCTAATGTAAATTGTAGAATAAATGAGTGTCTAGCTTTAAAATCACAACTTCAGTTTTTTTTTCTCACTGATTTCAGAATAATATTAAACTGCTTAGCAAGGCATTCAGGGCCTCCATGAACTGGCCTCAGACACCATGTCTGATTCTCTCTCACTTTTTGTCCTGTACTTTTAGCCATACAGAACCTCACACTGCTTGCTGAAGAAGCCTGATATTTTTGCCTTCTTTTTCCTTTGTCTCTGTTGTCAGTTCCCTCTCAGAAGGTCCCTTACCCACCTTTTCTTGTCGAGATTCTATTACCATTTTTTATGCCAAATTTCTTTTGAGATCCGTTTTCATAAACCCTTCCCAATCTGTCTCAAGGCAGAATTGACATTTTGTCCTCTGAGCTTCTACAGCAAAAATAGATTACTGTGTCTTCCACCTCCCTTGATGTGTGTCTCTAAAAATAATAACAAGTCTTCCTCTCCTGTTCCTTTGACCTTAATATTTGACGCAAGAGCAAATTGTTAAACAAGAATTGTTATTTTTGATGAGACAGAAAACCATCCATCACTTATAAGCTGTATACATATATATAACACTTGAACCAGTGGTTACCAAATGTTCTGGATTGTGTACCCCTAAACAAACTTGAACATGTATTTTCAATTCTATGTGTACCAATGTACATGTTACACACACATACCCTGTGGTTGCTTAGTTGCTAAGTCATGTCCAACTCTTCTGCCACCCTATGGATGGAGCCCACCAGGCTTCTCTGTCCATGGGGTTTCCCAGGCAAGAATACAGGAATGAGCTGCCATCTCCTTCTCCAGGGGGATCTTCCCTACCCAGGGATCCAGCCCACATCTCCTGCATCTCCTACATTGGCAGGCAGATTATTCACCACAGAGACACTTGGGGAGCCCATGTACATTACACTCACATTCTCTGTACATCACAGAACATACACATCAAGTTTCAAAGGATGATGCAAAAATCAGATGTAGCGCATCCTAATATTTTCATTCTATGCCCCAGTGAGTCCTCTTATTCTGAGCTGTGTGAGCACCTCTCCGGAGAACCCTGCTTCCTGTTCCCGGGACTATGTGCTTCATTTCCCCTTTGTGACCTGCCCACCTTGAATCAAAAGACTTTGTTTCAGTTGCACTAGGAAATACTAACTTCTTTGTGATCAGAATGCAAAGACGTCATCTTTCTCAAGGGAAAGGTGAATTTCGTGAGCAGTGCAAAGTCCTGGTAGTTTAGCTGTCTCTTTTGCCAGACTCTCCAAAGAGAGTCAGTCTTATTTTTATTAAAGAAGGCAGCATATTCACATAGGCCCTGAGGACTTTTGTTGTTATTATCTGATGGTTGTACAGGCAAACCACACCTGAGATCCTATATGATTAGAAAGACAATTCAGGGTTGGGCTGGGCTGCAGGCAGGTTGAAGTACAATATTTTTCCCCTAGTGATGACGGATACCATGTGATAATGCAGAGCTTTTGGTGGCAGTGACCTTGAGTATGTGAAGTTCTCAGCTCACTTCTGCTGTCACAACAGACTCTTGAGCAATCCAAGCAGAAAAACAGAAGTACAAGAAATACATAAAGGAAGGTGGTGGGTGGTGGTATAAAAATAACTATAGGAAGATTTTCGGGAAATATGGTCAAATGCACATTAGCATCAAGCATAAACTTAAGAATCTGATACAGAGTAAGTCTCAGAAAGAAAACATATTGCAAAAGGACATTTATATAATTCTAGATTAAATAGGATCTTTGAACTTGAATTGCTAAAGAGACCCCAGGAAGACAAGGATCTGTTATTATACAAGGAATCTTTGGGCTACTATTCTGCAAAGTTAAGCTGCACAAATTTAATATGATTGCATTAAGATTAATATCAGTTGAGACCTTTGAATTTACAAATGGACTCTCTTTCTACTTTTGCAAACAAGCCTTATGGAAATCACTACATCAAAAGTCATTAAAAATATGTAGATATCACAATGACTCCAAAAGGCAAGCTGAGCATCATTGCAATTTTACACACAACCCACACACCACACACAACAGTGGTAAAGAAGAGCTACAGTTCACAAGCTAGCTCTGAGTATAATGTTTCCTATGCAATCACCAGCCCACGACTAGGAATGGACAGTTTGGGGTTTAAAGCAAAATGGGCTTTTCCCTGTGGAAATTTCATTTCAATGAAAGTCCAAACAAATAGGGCAGAAAGGATATATAATTAATCGCTTTCCTCTTCTCAGCCATGCTGGTATATTCTATGCCTACCCAGGTTCTCCAGGAATGAGCCTTTGCCTTGAACACTGTTCCATTCTCACATGGCTCCAGGGGAGGCCGAGGCAATGAGGAAGTGGAGAAAAACTGTGATATTCTCTAACAGCCACTCCAGGGCCAGCAGGCTGTGGTTCGAGTCTGCTGTATTGTGCAATTCTTGTGCAGCAAAGCTTGCTTGCATGTAGGCAAATGTACATTAAGTTGTGCAGGTAATTAATATAAGCGTATTTGCCTTTTCTGCAAGTATTTGAGGAATTTAAGAGTAAGATATAATTTACATGATATCTTCTCCAATAGGTTGACATTTCTGGAAATGCGACAGATATCTTGGAATGCAAACTAATCAGTTGATACAGAATGAGTCTAAAACAGAAGTGATTTTTATATCTCTATAGAATGATAATGTGTATTTTAAGAACTTTTATTCTGTTGATCTTAGATCAAATAAGGAATGTCGAAAGCACCTCACTTATTCAATAGCTGGCTAGCCAAGAGAAGGGACACTTCAAGTTCTAGAAGTTTTCCTCTGATTCTAGGAAAATAATATTTAATACTTGTAATTTAGGCTGTCTGGATAAATGGATTCAACATGCTCTTTAGAGGTAGTAATTTTTTAATGGGTTGCAAAGATACTAATAATATCAAGTAAGAAAACACCAAAGAGAAGTATAGATTGTAACTAAGAGATGAGATTGTACCTATGAGAGATCAACAACCAGGAATTTTTTTTTTTTACACCAAGGTTCATTTTGGAGTCCTCACTGAGGCGATCAGGACTTGCCAGTGGCTTTTATGGGCTCTGTAGGTCATTTGCTGCTCTTGTCTTTTCCTTCTTTCTTTGCCCACTGTCTATCCTCAGTGCCTTGAGAGAAGGCATGCTTTAGGAAAAAGGGGACAGCCTGCAGTGACATGTCTTCAAATACTCCCCATGGTCCTAGAATGGACCCTAAATTCTTGTCTCCTTTCCCAGGAGCTGTCAGGGCCTTTCATGATAGAAAAGTAATTCCTCTTCACATCAAACTCAATACAGTACTCTGAATTCAGTCAGGAAAACAGAAACCATGGCAGGTATTTCAAACAAGGGGAATTTAATGGATCATAGAGAAAGTGAGGGAATTCCAGAAAAACACCTACTTTTGCTTCATTGACTACACTAAAGCTTTTGACTGTGTGGATCACAACAAACTGTAGAAAGTTCTTCAAGAGATGGGAGTAATATACCATCTTACCTATCTCCTGAGAAACCTGTATGCTGGTCAAGAAGCAAGAGTTAGAACTCGACATGAAACAACCGACTGGTTCAAAATTTGGAAAGGAATACAGCAAGACTGTGTATTGTCACCCTGCTTATTCTATGCAGAGTACATCATGCAAAATGCTGGGTTGGATGACTCACAAACTGGAATCAAGATTGCCAGGAGAAATATCGACAACCTCAGACACATAGATGATACCACTTTAATGGCAGAAAGGGAAGAGGAACTAAAGAGCCCCTTGATGTGGCTGAAAGAGGAGAGGGAAAATGCTGGCTTAAAACTCAACATTCAAAAAACTAAGATCATGGCATTTGGACCCATTACCTTATGGCAAATAAGAGGGGAGAAAGTGGAATCAGTGACAGACTTTTTCTTGGGCTCCAAAATCACTGTGAATGGAGACTGCAGCCATGAAATTAAAAGACACTTGATCCCTGGAAGAAAAGCTATGACAAACCTAGACAGCATACTAAAAAGCAGAGACATCCCTTTGCTGACAAAGGTCCATATAGTCAAAGCTATCATTTATCCAGTAGTCATGTACTGATGTGAGAGTTGGACCATAAAGAAAGCTGAGAACCAAAGAATTGATGCCTTCAAACTGTGGTGCTGGAGAAGACTCTAGAGAGTCCCTTGGACAGCAAGGAGATCTAACCAGTCAATCCTATAGGAAATCAACCATAATATTCATTGGAAAGACGGACGCTGAAGCTCCAATTCTTTGGCCACATGATGAGAAGAGCTGACTCATTTGAAAAGACCCTGATGCTGGGAAAGATTGAAGGCAAAAGGATAAGGAGGCAGCAGAGGATGAGATGGTTAGATAGCATCACTAACTCCATGGACATGAATTTGAGCAAACTCTAGGAGATAGTGAAGGATGGGGAAGATAGTCCGTGGTGTCACAAAGAGTCAGACATGACTCAGCGATTGAACAACAACAGAATCAGAGAAGCTGAAGGAGCAAAAGGAGGAAGGGATGATACACGGAGAACTGAAAGCTCCCGATTCTTCCCGTTCGACCCTCATGAGCCTATTCCAGCCACTGGGCAGCTCTGAATGCTGCCACTTCTGGGACTGGAGTTGTCACGACTGTCCCTCCATGGCTAAGGCTGTAATCAACAAAGAGCCTCTGCTGCTGCCTGGCTGCTGGAGTCTGCAGCTGAACTGCAGCTGTCTGCCATAGTAGCTGCTGCTGCTGAATTTAGAAGCAGGATATTTCTCCCTTCCTCCAACCCTCTGATCTTTGCTAATGGCTGCCATTGGCAGATACTAATAGGAAGCCACTGGCGAAGAGCCTGAGAAATGTAATTTACAGACCTCCAGATCGAAGCAACACAGATTAAAAAGGTTAAGTAAAAAGCTGAGAAACAAACTTTTTATTAAAGTCATAGCCTGTATTGAAACTGGGATAAACTTGAGATCTGGGGACCTCTATGTTGGACTTGATAAAACCACCTATCACATTTTATTTATACTATAATTATGATAAAGAAGTATAATACTAAGTAAAAGGGAAGATAGCAGACCCTGAATTTGTCTGAAATTGCCAAAAAATAATTTGAAATTCTAGTGAAAAATTTGATCTAGTTTCCATAAACATGACCCATTTCATGTTGTGATTATTGCTTGAAAAGGCTGCATGTATTTCTTAGCAATGCTCTTCAGTGAAGAGCTCTTCTGATTCTTGTCACGGTTAATGAGAAACCGTTCACAAATGGGTGAGACAAAAAGTAAAAACTTTCAAAAATAGCCATTCAAAAGTTCACTTCTGTTGAAAATATATTTAGACTAGCAGCTCTTTCTTCCTTTCAGTGATAAGTGTAACGCTGACATTTCTTGTGATGATGTGAATGGCTTTGAAGTCGATTAGAAAGTTTTCAAGTCCGCTTAGTGTGCTATTTCATGCATGCATTGTACTGCAGTTACTGTGCAGCTAGCCTAGATGTCCCTTTAAAAACCATGTTGGGTGCAAATGGAACACTGAATAAATATTGAAATAGAGATTTAGGGCTAACGTCGGGTCAGGAGCCACACAGGCCAGAAGGCCCCATCCAAGCTTCCCAATCATGCAGTCTCTGTGATTTAGGACCCAGAGCACTAACTCCCCAGCAGTACCATAGCCTTGTCATTCATGTGGAGTCTCTGTCGGTGTGCTCTAACGTGGCTAAAGGAGGTGGTAAATCACCTCCTTGACTGCAGTTCTTGCGTTGTGACAGAGTGGAAGTAAAGGACACTGCTCTGCTCGTCCTCTGCAGGAGTCTTGGGGCGTGTTGTCAAACCCCTCTCCACGAGGGAATCAGGATCTAGAGCACAGTAGCCTCCACATACGGCGCACAAACTGGGCAGCTCTGCCCTGAAGACCAGGAAGAACTTCATGCTGGGGGTTTCAAAAGCTCGAATTTAGTTCTGCTCAGAACTCTTTCCCCTGATTTGTAAAAGCCTACATCTATCCCCAGTATACAGAGACATATGTTGACAAAGATGCCAAACAGATTTCTATATCTTTGTAGCAGAACTTGAATACAACTTTAAAATAAGAATGCTGGAAAACCATGCTTTGGTTAGTGTGGTTGACAGCTCTGGGATGGCTCTTTTCCTCCTAGTATTCATGCCCAGGAGGGTGGGCTGGCCTTAGTAATTTGCTTCTAATGAATAGAATACACATTCCAGTGATAAAATGTCACCACAAAGATTAGGCAACAAAGGCTTGCATCTTGCCTACCTTCTCAAGTCTCTCACTTCTCAAGTCTCTCACTGAAGCCAGCTGCCGTGTTATGAACTGCCTTATAAGGAGGAGTTATAACTTCCTAGACAGCATATTCAAAAGCAGAGACATTACTTTGCCAACAAAGTTCCGTCTAGTCAAAGCTATGGTTTTCCCAGTAGTCATGTATGGATGTGAAAGTTGGACTATAAAGAAAGCTGAGCGCCAAAGAATTGATGCTTTTGAACTGTGGTGTTGGAGAAGACTCTTGAGAGTCCCTTGGACTGCAAGGAGATCCAACCAGTCCATTCTGAAGGAGATCAGCCCTGAATATTCATTGGAAGGACTGATGCTGAAGCTGAAGCTCCAATACTTTGGCCACCTGCTGCAAAGAGCTGACTCATTTGAAAAGACCCTGATGCTAGGAAAGATTGAAGGCAGGAGGAGAAGGGGACTACAGAGGATAAGATGGTTGGATGGCATCACCGACTAATGGACATGAATTTGAGTAAACTCTGGGAGTTGGTGGTGGACAGGGAAGCCTGGGGTGCTGCAGTCCATGGGATCATAAAGAGTCGGACACGACTGGCGACCGAACTGAGCTGAACATGACGAGAAACTGAGGAGAGTCTCCAGCCAGTAGCCAGAGAAGATCTGAGGTCCTTAGTCCACAGCCTGGAGGAACTGAATCCTGCCAACAGTTTTGTGTGAGTTTGGAAGCAGATCTTTCCCAGATGAACTTGAGATGACTATCATTCATTACACTGCAACCCTAGTCAACACCTTGATTGAGGGGAACCCTGAGCCAAAGGACATTAGCTAAGCTGTACCAAGATTCCTAAAAAGAGGAATAGTGAAATATTTGCTGCTTTATTTTTTAATTGAAGGAAAATTGTTTTACAATTCTGTGCTGGTTGTTGCTGTACAACACCATGAAACTACCATAATTACACATATATTCCCTTCTTCTTGAGCCTCCCTCCCTGCCCCCATCCCAGCACTCTGGGTCCGAGAGGGCCAGGCTGGGCTCCCTTGTTATATGGTAGCTTCTCACCAGCTATCGATTTTACACATGATAGTGTACATTCATTGATGCTACTTTCTCCATGTGTCCCACTCTCTTCTTCCCCAACTGTGTCTGCAAGTCCATTCTCTACATCTGTGTCTCCATTCCCTCCCTGCAAATAGGCTCATTAATACCATTTTTCTATATCCCATATATATGCATTAATATATGATATTTCTTTTTCTCTTTCTGACTTGTTTCACTCTGCATAACAGGTTCTAAGTTCATTTGTCTCGCTAGAACTGACTCTAATTTGTCCCTTTGTATGGCTGAGTAATATTCCACTGTATATATATACCACATCTTCCTTATCCATTCATCTGTAGATGGATATCTAGGTTGCTTCCATGTCCTGGCTACTGTGAATAGTGCTTCTATGAACATTGGGGTACATGTACTTGTTGCTTTAAATTGCTGTTTTGAGCTAATTTGTTCCTCAGCAACAGATAACTAATTAAAGAATCCACCTGCCAATATAGGAGACCCAGATCCCTGGGTTGGGAAGATACCCTGGAGTAGGAAATGGCAACCCACTCCAGTATTCTTGCCTGAAGAGTGCTACGGACAGAGGACCCTGGTGGGATACAGTCCACAGGGTTTCAAAGAGCTGAACGTGACTGTGTGCCTGAGCACACTATCAGTTATGCTTAATGGGCAGAATGAACTCATAAAGCATTTGATAGTCTTTCACAGTATACCAGGAGCTAACTGCACAAATAATGAGATAATTGGCATTTTTGAGAGAAAGAAGACAGCAATAACTCTTACTGAATCTCATGATTTTTCTATTTCCTTCAAAGACTTAGGATTGTGTTTGATAATTCATAAATTAAAATGCCTTGCTACAGATTTGGTGATGAATAACCAAACAAATACAATCTTAAAAAATATACAGGAATGTCATATTGGTTTGCTGCAAAAAAGATAGCTGGATTTTATCTCAGAATGTTTTCAAATTGAAAAGGAGCTAATAATTTTAAAACATAGTTTAAGGCATTTGCTTACTCAAAACAAAAGTAATAACTGTATTATTAACACACTGGAAAATATGGAAGAGTTCAAAAAAAGAAAATTAAAATTTCTT
>SJYQ01000900.1:86897-124535 GCA_006410935.1 Redunca redunca
ACACAAAGCAAGCATTTGTAACACTTTTCCTTCAAAATAAGATTATACTACACATTTTGTTTTCGAAGCTAATTTATTTCAGCTTAGTATAGCATAAGTATTTTACATGGCAGTAAATGTTTTTCACCAAATTTCTATGGCTGCATAATATTTCATAATATAAATGGGCTATGGTTTATTTAGCTGCTCTATTATTATATTCTATTCATTTTTTTATATATATTATGAAAGTGAGAAAGAGAATGTGTAGTTCTTTTTTCCCTTATTGCTCATGGGTCAAAAGCAAATATAGGAATGACTAAGTGTGGCTAGCTGTCTGTGAGAATAAACAAAGGTGGTGCACAGCAGAGACTGCTTTTTACTCATTGCCTCTTGCGATAGATAGATTATAGATATATTATTTTCCCTCCAGGAATCCTGATTTTACTGGAGTAGCAATGGTCCCAGTTTGAAAAAGTAAGAGAAAACAGCAACCCCGCCCTTGGTCTGCCATATAAGTAGAGTGACTGGAGGGACAGCCAGGAGAGCATTTGGGAGTGGGGAGAGGGAAAAATCATTTGGTAGGTATAATTTTTCTTTTTGCCTATCTCTCTGTTCCTGGTTGAAGGTGTGAAGACTTGATGACTAGAGCTCTGGCAAAGATGAGGGTCTTAAGAATGGCATGAAAGCCATATTGTATATGACGATCACTCTGGTCCTAAGCATGTGCTTAGAACGGAGAGCAGAGCTATTCTCCTCTGTAAACTGTTCTTTCTTTCTCTCTTTCGTGTGTACCTAAAGTTACATAAGTTAAATATACACATATCCACTCTGTATTCATATCTGTCTTAATCTATCCGACACCACATCAGAAAGTCAATGGTTTTATTGTATACCTACATGATCAAAGGCTTCTTTAAAAGGGCTGAAAATTCCCAAAGGCCAATGGTAATTTGCATGGAGGACTTATGAGTTAAGGGTGTTTTTTGAATTTTATGTAGTATGTGTGCTTATGTGTGCTGGGTGATGAAAGGTAAGAAGAGGGGAGAAGGATTGCCTCTATTCGTCCTTGAACTTCTTAACTACCAGCTTAGAGTCATCGAGTTTGGCAGGTTAGCCCAGCTGTGATAACCTGACTTAGCCATCAGCCGGATTGCTCAGGTACATGCTGACATGGAGGGTAAACACAGGAGGTACAGAAAGTTGTTTAAGCATAAGACGACTGTTTAGGTGCGACAAGAATACTTTCTGAAGCCTGAGACTGTGAGGAAAGATGGCCCAGTCTTGGGCCAAAATTGGAATAGAGCCACGTAATGTGAGAATCCAAAGACATCACTGAGAGAGAACATCCAAGCCAGGGGTGAGCAAACTTTCCTTGGAATCAAGGCATTATAAGACTGTAGGTTTCAGTTTTCCCCCATCCAAGTTGAAAATAGTTTTGGGTTTGTTTTTTTTTTAGGTTTCATAGAAAAATGTAAAGCCTTAGAACTTACATAACCCAATGCACTGAACTGAAAAACATCAGTGAGGAAGTAATACTGTTTCTTAGCCACTAAAATGTTAATGTGTGGACATATTTATGAAGCAGCTCACCACAGGCAGCCTTATAATTTTTCATCATGAAATTATTATATTTCAGGCTGTATTGCCAAGGTAGATGATGGTTTCTGAACAAGACCATCTTTTGATGAGAAAGCTACAGCAATGTGCCCAGTGTTACAAGGCAGACAGATGAAGTCTCTAGGCCTGGAACCCAAGTTTCTCGACTCCCAATTCAAGGCTTCCAAGAACCGTTTTAGAAAATTCAAGAGGAGGCAGATAGAGGGGTTTGGGACTTGAGTGACTATTATTTGCATAGAAATGTTTTATACTGGACTAGTGCTGTTACGTAATTACCATAGCAACCACTGTCAATTCCCCTTTTAAAACAATTAAGTTGAATAAGTTAATTTATTAAACTAATTTTAAAAATTAAATTAGGAAGTTACTAAAGTGGGCTTTTGTTTGTTAGGTTTTGAGCTTTTTAATGAACTAGTTTGAAAATAACAGTTAGTTACGGATACTTGGGGTAACATACCATCCAATATTGTACTATAAAGATAACATCATTTTGTGCTGTTTTTGTCCCTTTAAGTCCAAGCTGGCAGTGTTTTAGTAGATAAAATTCTCTCACAAACTCTGTGGGACTCTTGTTAATCTCATTACAGCTCATCAGTTAGACAAAAACCGCACCTACAAAATCCCTTCTCTAACTTTTGTCCTGCAGAGTCTGCTGAGGAACAAGTTCTTAAACTTCTTGGAGACTGTGGTGTTTGATTAAGACGTTCTCTGAGGCATGCCCCCTATCTTTTTGAAGGTTCACTGAATTGCACTCTGAGGATCCACTTTAGATCTTTGAAAATATAGTTTTTAATATTTATTTCCGTTTACTTGGCGCTGCCGCTTGTGGCACGCAGGATTGAGTTCCCCGAGCCGGGATCGAACCTGAGCCTCCTGCATCAGGAGCACGAAGTCTCAGCCACTGGACCACTAGGGGCGTCCCAGTCCTTGAAAATCTTAACAAAAGGGTTTATGGTCATACTTCTGGCTTTTTCTTTAGACTTTTTCTCCTAGCAGTGCCTTGGATCTGAACATTACTCAAAACCATTTCTTGATTTTATCAACTACTGCTGTCTGAAAAGGCTAAGGATTTTTAAAATCATCACTTTAACAGTCCTTCCCTCGATTTATCTCTTTCCTTCCACATCTTACGATAAGCAGGCTGTCTTTTCAACACTTTACTTAGAAAGCTTCTTAGCTAGAGCATCAGGTTCTTTAGGCATATCTCTGCTTTCCACATAACTGAAGAGGATAGCGTCGCTAAGATTTCTGCCACAGCATAGCAAGGATCGCCCTTCCTCCAGTGTTCCTCATTTCCCTTTCAGTCCTCCCCACCAGCATTCTCAAAGTTCAGATTTCTACTAACAGTCTCTGCAAAGCAATTTAGATTTTCTCTAATGTGCTTCTCAAAATCCTTCTAGCTTCCACCTACTGCTTGGTTTCAAAGCTATTCCCATTCAAAAAAACTAAGATCATGGCAGCTGGTCCCACAACTTCATGGCAAATAGATGGAGAAAAAATGGAAACAGTGACAGACTTTATTTTCTTGGGCTCCAAAAGCACTGCAGATGGTGATTGCAGCCATGAAATTGAAAGACATTTGCTCCTTGAGAGAAAAGCTATGACCCACCTAGACAGGATATTAAAGAGCAGAGACATTACTTTGCCAACAAAGGTCTGTCTAGTCAAAGCTATGGCTTTTCCAGTAGTCCTGTATGGATGTGAGAGCTGGACCGTAAAGAAGGCTGAGTGCTGAAGAATTGATGCTTTTGAACTGTGGTGCTGGAGAAGACTCTTGAGAGTCCTTTGGACAGCAAGGAGATCCAACCAATCAATCCTAAAGGATATCAACCCTGAATATATATTGGAAGGACTGATACTGAAGCTGAAACTCCGATACTTTACCCACCTGATGCAAAGAGCCGACTCACTAGAAAAGACCCTGATGCTGGGAAAGATTGAAGGCAGGAGGAGAAGGAGGTGACAGAGGATGAGATGGTTGGATGGCATCACCAACTCAATGTACATGAGTTTGAGCAAGCTTTGGGAGAGTGAAGGACAGGGAAGCCTAGCGTGCTGTAGCCCATGGGGTCTCCAAGAGTCAGACACAACTGAGTGACTAAACAGCAACAACCATGGTACCCTACCACTCTCAGTACAGGGTTCAGTCAGAGAAGAATCACTAGGACAGATATGAGTGAGTGAAGTTGCTCAGTTGTGTCCGACTCTCTGTGACCCCATAAACTGTAGCCTGCCAGGCTCCTCCGTCCATGGGATTTTCCAGGCAAGAATACTGGAGTGGGTTGCCATTTCCTTCTCCAGGAGATCTTCCCGACCCAAGGATTGAACCCAGGTTTCCTGCATTGTAGGCAACGTATTACCGTCTGAGCCACCAGGGAAGTCTGATATCCTACCAGGGAAGGATAGATATACTTATGCATACACACACACACACACACACACACACACAAGAATTTGATCATCCTGAATTGTGTGAGCTAGTTAAGAAGTCTCTTAAGCCTGGTTCACCAGTGAGGCAGTCTGGCAGGAATGACTGAGATCAAGAGCTAGCCAAACCCAAAAGCATGAAGTTTGAGCCTCATGAGGATAGACTGAAACTGCTGCTAATTATTATTGCCTCTAAACCCTGGTGGTGTGAATATCCTGCAGATGCCAAGGTTCATTGTCACAGAGATAAATGCTTACACCTGGCCCAAGAGTTAGCCACTGAAGGAGAATCCTGGGGAAGATGGAATGCTACATTACAGCAAGGGGTAAGTCAGCAGATTAGCAACAAGGTGTGAGAGCTATAAAACGCCTGAAGCTCTCTAGATCTCCCACATAAATTTCCCTGTGGCCTGCCCTAGATGGAAACATATGGGAAAGGGAATTTTGTGGAAAGTAGTTCAAGCTGGTTAAGCTGACACATCTTACGTCACCATAATCCATCGTGTCTTCAGTCCAGCCAGTAAGAAGGAGGATGGAAAGGAAGAAAAGCTCATCCTCCATTTAAGGATGCTACCTCAAAGGGATGCTTTAACCCCATGGGCTAAAACCCAGTCAGGGAGGTGGGAAATGCAGTCTTCATTCCAGTGGTCTTAGGCATAGGAATTCTGTTCCTGGGATAGGAAGAAGGAGGAATATTAAAGTCAATTCACACCTTCTGCCACAACACACTTGGCTCTTCCTAGATGACGGAGAATGAGACGTTTGGATGACGTCACCGATATGATGGACATGAGTTTGAGTAGGCCCGGGAGTTGGTAATAGATAGGGAAGCCTGGCGTGCGCAGTCCATGGGATCGCAAAGAGTCGGCCATGACTGAGCGACTGAACTGAACTGAAATGAACTGAAGTGAACTTCTCTGCTTGTCAGGCTCTAATTCACCCCTATGCATGCTTAATCGCTCAGTCGTGTCCGACTCTTTTCAACCCTTTGGACTGCAGCCCGCCAGGCTCTTCTGTCCACAGGATTTTTTAGGCAAGAATACTGGATTGGATTGCCATTTTCCTCCTCCAGGGGATTTTCCCAACCCAGGGATTGAATCAGCATCTCCTGCCATTACAGGCAGATTCTTTACCTTCTGAGCTGTCAGGGAAGCCCATTTCACCCCTATAGACTTAACTCAATTATCATTCTTCCTGCAAAGCCTTCACTCTTTTTTCCCACTGTGTTTTAGTTAAGTCCCTCCATCTTGGCACTTTTTTGTTTATTCATTTAGCAAGTTTTAAGTCCTTCCACGTGCCAGGCATTGTTCTGGAAACTGGGGAGTTAGCAGTGACTACAATAAAGTCCTTTCCTTTGCAAAGCTCAATGCATCATAATTATTTAACATCCTTTTTTACTCTAAGGCTGTCTCAAATTAAGACAAGAAGGGTAAGATTCATAGATAACTTCAAACATTTTTATTCCCAACTAAATGTATGAATCTATTATCTAGAATTAAGATTAAATAATTGGGTGAGTCTTCTAAAGTACTTCATATTCTTTTCTATAAATCACCAAGGTAATGTCTGTAATAAGTTACATCTCTTTTAGGAAGTCATGGACCTTGAAAGGACCCTGGAGGTTATGAAATTAAACCACCTCAGCTTAGATGAGAAGTCTGAGTCCTGGATCTCAGGACTGTGTGCCATGTTAGCGTCAGTACTAGAAGTAGAATCCAAGAATATTGATTTTTGTACAGATGCCCTTGAGGTATTGCTTTTTGTGTGTGAAAAAAAAAATCACAGTAAAAATATACTCCATTATGTATGTAAAAATCAGTCTTTCCAAAAATTATAGCATCAAAATTCAGGTTAAGAAAAAAACTGCTACAAGAACAGGTTTTTTGAGGTGAGTGTATGATAAGTGTTAAGGGTATTTTCTAGTTCTGGTATGTGGGGAAAAGATATAAATAATTTGAAAATAAACATATTAGAGAACAGTAATATAGAGTTGTAAAATGTCAGTTATATTTTCAGGATGACAAATGACACTTTACATCAAGGTCCATATAATTCTTTCATAAAATTTCACAGATTCGATTAGAAATCTGCTTTATGTTAATTTGAGATCTATAGCTGCACACATACACTCACACACTCAACACCAGAACAGTGGGGTTTTAATTTAAAAATTAATATGAAAAATAAAACCAGTATGCACAGTTTTGAGTAGCCACTGAAGTGTAACACGCATCCTTGCTCTTTGACCTTTGCTCCCACACACCAACTGATGCAGTCTAAGATACACGCCCCTGTGTTCACACCTACACTCTCATCTCTCATCCGCCCCTCACACACAGTTGTGACACTTTTGTTCCACCTTCCTCATCTATGGGAGATAGCTGAAGGAGAAATGAACGTCTCGAGCCCAGACGCATAATGTATAAATGTGTGTACTACACAAGGCCTCTGGAAAATAGCTTGCGGTGAAATAAACATTAATTTATTTCAGAAAAATTAATTTTCAGTAGAATTAATGAAAATATAGCTAGCTCCTCCAGACAAAATTTGTGAGATCAGATGTGATTCAGTTTAATCCATTTTTATAACAATATATCTGGACAAATATAATAAATTGATGGTTTCCTGATAAAGGAGTTTAAAACAGCACTGTTCAGTTATCTCTAAAGAAAATAGTTTTATCTTTTTAAGTTGGTAGAGGAAGGCTACATTTAATGTTGTAGGGGTTTTGCCTTGAAACCTTTAGTTTCTCTGATTCTGCTCTACATTTAGTTTTAGGAGGATACAACTGGGTCAAACACCAGATTTTAAAGTACACAGATATGGAAAATCAACAATGCTGTTGCTAAAAATACACAAGCTGTGGGAAATTCAAAACTATCAAAGAAGACGAATGTTATAAAGTCTCTCTAAAAGTGGTGGCCATTGACTAAGCATTACTATTGTAGACAAACCACCTTAATTTTACAGGACAAAATTTACTTATCAAGAATCTTAAAGGTTCTGAAAATCAATAAAGTTGTGAAAAACAGAAGAGAAAGGTGCACATTTCCTCCACTAATGAATAAAAATAGCTCAGCTTCAGGGCAGGTTAAGACTCTATGAATGAATGGACTTCTTTGGGTTACAGGTGGCAGAAAACCTGACTCAGATTAGCTTAAAAGGAAGTTTATTGTCTCCTATAACTGAAAGGAGCTTAAAGTCTCCTATAACTCCTCTTTCAACATCCGCTGGATCATGGAAAAAGGAAGAGAGTCTCAGAAAAACATCTATTTCTGCCTTATTGACTATGCCAAAGCCTTTGACTGAGTGAATCACAATAAACTGTGGAAAATTCTGAAAGAGATGGGAATACCAGACCACCTGACCTGCCTCTTGAGAAACCTATATGCAGGTCAAGAAGCAACACTTAGAACTGGACATGGAACAACAGACTGGTTCCAAATAGGAAAAGGAGTGCGTCAAGGCTGTATATTGTCACCCTGCTTATTTAACTTATATGCAGGGTACATCATGAGAAATGCTGGGCTGGAAGAAGCACAAGCTGGAATCAAGATTGCTGGGAGAAATATCAATAACCTCAGATATGCAGATGATACCACCCTTATGGCAGAAAGTGAAGAGGAACTAAAAAGCCTCTTGATGAAAGTGAAAGAAGAGAGTGAAAAAGTTGGCTTAAATCTCAACATTCAGAAAACAAAGATCATGGCATCTGGTCCCATCACTTCATGGGAAATAGATGGGGAAACAATGGAAACAGTGTCAGACTTGATTTTGGGGGCTCCAAAATCACTGCAGATGGTGATTGCAGCCATGAAATTAAAAGACGCTTACTCCTTGGAAGGAAAGTTATGACCAACCTAGACAGCATATTGAAAAGCAGAGACATTACTTTGCCAACAAAGGTCCGTCTAGTCAAGGCTATGGTTTTTCCAGTGGTCGTGTATGGATGTGAGAGTTGGACTGTGAAGAAAGCTGAGCGCCGAAGAATTGATGCTTTTGAACTGTGGTGTTGGAGAAGACTCTTGAGAGTCTCTTGGACTGCAAGGAGATCCAACCAGTCCATCCTGAAGGAGATAGTCCTGGGTGTTCATTGGAAGGACTGATGCTGAAGCTGAAACTCCAATACTTTGGCCACTTCATGTGAAGAATTGACTCATTGGAAAAGACCTTGATGCTGGGAGGGATTGGGGGCAGGAGGAGAAGGGGACGACTGAGGATGAGATGGCTGGATGGCATCACTGACTCGATGGACGTGAGTCTGAGTGAACTTTGGGAGTTGGTGATGGACAGGGAGGCCTGGTGTGTTGCGATTCATGGAGTTGCAAAGAGTTGGACATGACTGAGCGACTGAACTGAACTGAAAGATCCAAATGTAGTTTCCGCACTTCATGCATAGCCTGATTCAGCCGAACAATTCACAAGTGCTTGGTTGCTTGCCTCTAACTGCCTCCTGTGTGACTTCAGTGTCATGTTCCACACAGATGTGCTCTGGGTCTACCATCCTCTCAAGTTCAAGACCAAAAAGCAAGAGGAGGTCAGCTTCCTCAAGAGCTCAGTCGCTAACTTGAGTCTTGTGCTCATACCTGAGCCAGTTGCTGTGGCTGAGGATGTGATGTACTAACTGGCTGAGGCCTGAGAAATTTGTTTTACATCTGAGTAAGGACAAAGGTGGAGTCCTGGTCAAGCACATAGACCAAAGTGGGGGAGAAAAAGTAAGTCTCAATATGAAAAGTGGGAGCTGTTTTCTGAAAGATGGAGAGGAAATGGGATTCTGGAATATAAAACACACACTTATGGGAGTAATCTATTATAGGCAGAAATCTCAAATGGGGCCATCAGTTCAGTTCAGTTCAGTCACTCAGTCGTGTCAAACTCTTTGCAACCCCATGGACTGCAGCACACCAGGCCTCCCTGTCCATCACCAATTCCTGGAGTTTACTCAAACTCATGTCCATTGAGTCAGTGATGCCATCCAACCATCTCATCCTCTGTCATCTCCTTCTCCTCCCACCTTCAATCTTTCCCAGCATCAGGGTCTTTTCCAATGAGTCAGTTCTTCACATCAGGTGGCCAAAGTATTGAAGTTTCAGCTTTACCATCAGTCCTTCCAATGAATATTCAGGACTAATTTCCTTTAGGATGGACTGGTTGGATATCCTTGTTATCCAAGGGACTCTCAGGAGTCTTCTCCAACACCACAGTTCAAAAGCATCAATCCTTTGGCACTCAGCTTTCTTTATAGTCCAACTCTCACATCCATACATGACCACTGGAAAAGCCATAGCTTTGACTAGATGGACCTTTGTTGGCAAAGTAATGTCTCTGCTTTTTAATATGCTGTCTAGGTTGGTCACAGCTCTTCTTCCAAGGAGTGAGTGTCTTTTAATTTCATGGCTGAAGTCATCATCTGAGGTGATTTTGGAGCCCCCCCCCAAATAAAGTCTAACACTGTTTCCATTGTTTCCCCATCTATTTCCCGTGAAGTGATGGGCCTGGATGCCATGATCTTAGTTTTCTGAATGTTGAGCTTTAAGCCAGCTTTTTCACTCTCCTCTCTCACTTTCATCAAGAAGCTCTTTAATTCTTCTTCACTTTCTTCCATAAGGGTGGTGTCATCTGCTTATCTGAGGTTATTGATATTTCTCCCAGTAATCTTGATTTCAGCTTGTGTTTCTTCCAGCCCAGCGTTTCTCATGATGTACTCTGCATAGAAGTTAAATAACCAAGGTGACAATATACAGCTTTGATGTACTCCTTTCCCAATTTGGAACCAGTCTATTGTTCCATGTCCAGTTCTAAGTGTTGCTTCTTGACCTGCATACCTGTTTCTCAGGAGGCAGGTAAGGTAGTCTGGTATTCCCATCTGTTGAAGAATTTTCCACAGTTTGTTGTGATCCACACAGTCAAAGGCTTTGGTATAGTCAGTAAAGCAGAAGTAGATGTTTTTCTGGAACTCTCTTGCTTTTTTTATGATCCAACAGATGTTGGCAATTTGATCTCTGGTTCCTTTGCTTTTTCTAAATCTAGCCTGAACATCTGAAAGTTCATGATTCACATACTGTTGAAGCCTGGCTTGGAGAATTTTGAGCATTAGTTTCCTAGCGTATGAGATGAGTGCCATTGTGTGGTAGTTTGAATATTCTTTGGCATTGCCTTTCTTTGGGACTAGAATGAAAACTGACCTTTTCCAGTCCTGTGGCGATTGCTGAGTTTTCCAAATTTGCTGGCATATTGAGTGTAACACTTTCACAACATCATGTTTTAGGATTTGAAAGAGCTCAGCTGGAATTCCATCACCTCCTTTGGCTTTGTTGGTAGTGATGCTTCCTAAGGGCCACTTGACTTTGCATTCCAGGATGTCTGGCTTTAGGTGGGTGATCATACCATCATGGTTATCTGGATTATGAAGATTGTTTTTGTGTAGTTCTTCTGTGTATTCTTGCCACCTTTTCTTAATATCTTCTGCTTCTGCTAGGTCCATACCATTTCTAGATAGAATATTACTCAGCCACAAAAAGGAACAAATTTGAGTCAGTTCTAATGAGCTGGATGAACCTAGAGCCTGTTACACAGAGTGAAGTAGGTCAAAAAGAGGAAAACAAATATATTAACACATATATATGGAATCTAAAAAAAATGATACTGATGAACCTATTTGCAAAGCAAATAGAGATGCAGACATAGAGAATGGACTTATAGACACAGTGGGGGAGGGAGAGAACAGGACAGATTGAGAGAGTAGCTTTGAAATATATGTGTGTGTGTGTATATATATATATATATATAGTTGTTGTTTATTCGCGAAGTAATGTCCTACTCTTTTGCACCCCCATGGACTGCAGCCCACCAGGCTTCTCTGTCAACAGAATTTCTCAGGTAGTACTGGAGTGGGTTGCCACACTCCAGGGGATCTTCCTGACCCAGGGATGGAACCTGTGTCTCCTGTATCTCCTGCATTGCAGGCAGATTCTTTACTGCTGAGCCTCTGGGGAAGCCCTGGATATATGTATACCTATGGCTTACTCATGTTGATGTGTGGCAGAAACCAACATGACATTGTAAAGCAATTATCCTCTTCTTCCCTGATAGCTCAGCTGGTAAAGAATCCTCCTGCAAGGTGGGAGACCTGGGTTGGGAAGATCCCCTGGAGAAGGGAAAGGCTACCCACTCCAGTATTCTGGCCTGGAGAATTCCATGGACCATATAGTCCATAGGGTGGCAAAGAGTTGGACAAGACTGAGCAACTTTCACTTTCCAATTAAAAATGAAAGATTTTAAAAAATAAGAATGAAAATAAATTGAAAGAATATGTCAGTGAGAAAAATCAAGTAATCCAGTGATTACACTAAGTGTAATGGATTACAATTTCCAAAAAACTTTAAAAAACACACAAAAATTCTTCTTCTACTGTAAGTCCCACTAGCCAACAGAGCCAAATTATGTAGAGGTAACCCCTGGTGGCAGAAGTAAAGTGAAAGTGGAAGTCTCTCAGTTGTGTCCAACTCTTTGCAAGCAGGTGACTGGACAGTCCATGGAATTCTCCAGGCCAGACTGGAGTGGGTAGCCTTTCCCTTCTCCAGGGGCTCTTCTCAAACAGGGGTCAAACCCAGGCCTCCCGCATTGCAGGCAGATTCTTCACCAGCTAAGCCACCAGGCAGAAGGAAAAACTGATGTAAAACCAGAACACGAGACATGTATTAAAGCTCCCTTCTGGGAGATACTGGTGCTATGGAGACCAACAAAGGGAGGGTGCAAATTTGGTACCCACTCACTCAAGTGAGGTAGGCAGGGTAGAGATGGCACCCACTGGCTAAAGGAAAGGGGAAAAAACCTTAAATTAAAAAATAAAACAACAACAAAGATGGCGTCCACCGACTGGAGAAAGCCCAAGAGTAAGTGCAAAGATGACGGCCCTCTCCTGGAGAGCACCTCTGCAGGCCCCAGATGGCCGCCCCTCAGGTCAGTGCTTGTGCATGCGCTCTAAGTCACTTCGGTCACGTCTAACGCTGTGACCCTATGGACCATAGCCCACCAGACTCCTCTGTCCATGGGATTCTTCACACAAGAATACTGGAGTGGGTTGCCATGCCCTCCTCCAGGGGATCTTCCCGACCCAGGGACCAAACCTGCACTTCTTTTGTCTCCTGCACTGGCAGGGGGGTTCTTTACCACTAGCACCAACTGGGAAGCCCCAAGTCAATTTTCCCAGACAAGCTAATGAGCTTCTTCCACACGAAGTAGATGGCTGCTGCCCTGGGTCATGGGGACCAGTGAGCCCTTTAAGAGCCATTCTTCAGATCACTATAGCCCGTGGGTCTCATGAATGCAAGCCCTGTTGGTTTTCAAAGCTAGAAGTTTTGGGGTTGTCTCTTGGGCACAGATCTTAAAAGCTGGGGTGCTGATGAGCGATATAAACTTTCTGCTTCTCAGAGATGCTTCTCAAGCTCTGGCTTTGAGTTCCCTCCATACTCTGGATAGCTGTGCTGAAGGTGGGGCTTAAAGTGAGATTGTGTCCCCCACTGAGATGTAGGTCTTCTCTCATTTGCCTGAGAGAAGTCACTCAGCTAGTTTTTAGGGTTTGTTTCTTTTTTTTTCTGGAGGAAGTTGTTCCAAATATAGCTTTAGATTGATGTGTTCATGGGAGGACGTGAGTTCAGGATATTGCTATATAACCATCTTGAACCACCATCTTTAATTTACTCTTTAAAAAATAATCTCTTTTCAAACGTTTATTTGTTTAGGCTGCATCAGATCTTAGTTCCAGGTCTGTGTTGCACCACGTGGGAGTTTTAGTTGTGGTGCTCAGGTTTCTCTCTGGTTGTGGCTCTTGGGCTCAGTAGTCACAGCGCACAGGCTTAGTGCCCCCACAGCAAGCAGGATCTTAGTTCTCAATCAGGGGTCGAATCTGAATTGGAAGGTGGAATTCTTAACCACTGGACCACCAGGGAAGGCCCTTAAATGACCATCTTGATGCTCTTACATTACCCTCTTATGAACTTGGGTTTTATTCTCAAAGAGTTATTTTCTAGGAATAATTCACAGTCGTTTAGTCATTTTCCATATGAAGGTTCTAAGGAATGTAGGAGGCATTATTTGAGCTAAGAATTATATTTTCAACTAAAGATACATAAAAGACTCTTAATTGATGAATACAGTTAAAATCTGTTCCATGTTGAAGGGATTCACCCTAAATCAAACAAAGCATATTTAAGACAATTAGAACATGCACCATCTATGTATGTATATTTATCTATATATGTATATACTAACATATATATAAGTACATATATATAGTTAAATAAATATACATATATTGGAGAAGGAAATGGCAGCCTACTCCAGTATTCTTGCCTGGAGAATCCCATAGACAGAGAAGCCTGGCAGGCTACAACCCATGGGGTCACAAGAGTCAGACATGACTTAGCAACTAAACCACCACCAACAACATATATATGAACTGGCAAGTCATATCACAAAACACACACCAGACTATAATAATCTAATGGATAAACTAAAATGATTGTAAATAAAATTTCTAATGTTCACTTCTCACATTCTCCTGGGGCTCATACACATACATTAAACCACTATACCAGTCAGTAGGAGAATCTGGACCAGAACTCAAGTTTCCTGACTTCAGTTCAGAGGTGTTTCCTCCTAATTTAAGAGGGAATTAATGTTTTTCATCTTTCTAATATCTAGCAGAACTAAAGTGTAAGGAAGGCTTTTTTTCTAGACAAGATGGGAAAAGGGCCTGCCTCCTACTAATAACTACAACAATAATAACAAAAAAACCCTGAATAAGGGGGGAGAGACAAGTTAGGAGCTTAGGACTGACATATACACATTACTATATGTAAAGTAGATAAACAACAAGGACCTACTGTATAGCACAGGGAATATACTTAATATTTTGTAGTAACCTACAATGGGAAAGAATCTGAAAAAGAATTTGGATGTGTGTGTTCTTAACTGAATCACTTTGCTGTATACTTGAAACTAACACAATATTGTAAGTTGAATACACTTAACAACAAAGGAAATAATAAACAAACCCTTAACAAAACACCTACTGGAAGATCTGAAAAGTAAAAAAAAAAAGATGACTTAGTGAGAATATGTGAGATCTGAGGATTAGCTTTCCTCCTTTTTTTCAGTCAGTTCAGTTCAGTTGCTCAGTCGTTTCCGATTCTTTGTGACCTCATGGACTGCAGCACGCCAGGGTTCCCTGTCCATCACCAGCTCCGGGAGCTTGCTCAAACTCATGTCCATCGAGTCGGTGATGCCATCCAACCATCTCATCCTCTGTCATCCCCTTCTCCTCCTGCCTTCAATTTTTCCCAGCATCAGGGTCTTTTCCAATGAGTCAGTTCTTCACATCAGGTGGCCAAAGCATTGGAGCTTCAGCTTTACCATCAGTCCTTCCAATGAATATTCAGGACTAATTTTCTTTAGGGTGGACTGGTTGGATCTCCTTGCACTCCAAGATATTCTCAAGAGTCTTCTCCAACACCACAGTTCAAAAGCATCAATCCTTTGATGCTCAGCTTTCTTTATGGTTCAACCCTCACATCCATACATGACCATAGGAAAAACCATAGCCTTGACTAGACAGAATTTTGTTGGCAAAGTAATGTCTCTGCTTTTGAATATGCTAGCCTTTGGTCATAACTTTTCTTCCAAGGAGTAAGCGTCTTTTAATTTCATGGCTGCAGTCACCATCTGCAGTGATTTGGGAGCCCAAAAGAATAAAGTCTGACACTGTTTCCCCATCTATTTCCCATAAAGTGATGGGACTGGATGCCATGATCTTAGTTTTCTGAATGTTGAGTTTTAAGCCAACTCTTTCACTCTCCTCTTTCACTTTCATCAAGAGGCTCTTTAGTTCTTCACTTTCTGACATAAGGGTGGTGTCATCTGCGTATCTGAGGTATTTGTTATTTCTCCTGGCAATCCTGATTCCAGCTTCATCCAGCCTGGCATTTCCCATGATGTACTCTGCATATAAGTTAAATAAGCAGGGTGACAATATACAGCCTTGACATACTCCTTTCCCAATTTGGAACCAGTCCGTTCATTGCTCCATGTCAGGTTTTAACTGTTGCTTTTTGACCTGCGTACAGGCTTCTCAGGAGGCAGGTAAAATGGTCTGGTATTTCAAGCTCTTGAAGAATTTTCCACAGTTTGTCATGATTCACACAGTCAAAGGCTTTGGTGTAGTTAATAAAGCAGAAGTAGATGTTTTTCTGGAACTGCCTTGCCTTTTTTATGATCTAGTGGATGTTGGTGATTTGACCTCTGGTTCCTCTGCTTTTTCTAAATCTAGCTTGAACATCTGGAAGTTCACGGTTCACATACTGTTGAAGCCTGGCTTGGAGAATTTTGAGCATTACTTTGCTAGTGTATGAGATGTGTGCAATTGTGCGGCGGTTTGAGCATTCTTTGGCATTTCCTTTCTTTGGAATTGGAATGAAAACTGACCTTTTCCAGTCCTGTGGCCACTGCTGAGTTTTCCAAATTTGCTGGCATATTGAGTGTAGCACTTTCACAGCATCATCTTTTAGTATTTGAAATACCTTAGCTGGAATTCCATCACCTCCACTAGCTTTGTTGGTAGTGATGCTTCCTAAGGCCCGCTTGACTTTGCAGTCCAGGATGTCTGGCTCTAGGTGAGTGATCACACCATTGTGGTTATCTGGGTCATGAAGATCTTTTTTGTATAGTTCTGTGTATTCTTGCCACCTCTTCTTAATATCTTCTGGTTATCAGGTCCATACTGTTTCTGTTATTATGCCCAACTTTGCATGAAATTTTCACTTGGTATCTCTAATTTTCTTGAAGAGATCTCTAGTCTTTCCCAGTCTATTGCTTTCCTCTGTTTCTTTGCATTGATCACTTAAGAAGGCTTTCTTATCTCTCCTTGCTATTCTTTGGAACTCTGCATTCCAAAGGGTATATCTTTGTTTTCTCCTTTGCCTTAGCTTCTCTTCTTTTCCTGAGATTTTACTTGCCCTGTATATATCTAGGTTTGTGTGTGAGAGAAATTTGCAACATGGAAATACCAGTGGGAAGGAACAAAAAAATCCCCAAGAAAATCCTCTTTTCAGCCAAAGGACCAGGAAAGGGGCAGCCATAATACAGAAATGCTTTAGCTGTATGCTGTAGGCAGAATTCCAAGATATCACCCCAGATTTCCTACCAGTGATGCCCTGACCTGGAACTGGGAATATCACTTTACCTCTGTGATTAGGCTCTGCTCTATGCTACGGCTGATCTTAAGACATGGAGATTATCCAGGTGATCCTGATGCATCTTTTGAAAGTCAATAATTTTTTCTGGACTGTGGTAGAAGAGAAAGTCAGAGGGGTTTGAGGGAGGATTTCTTTTGCTCCGACAGGGGGTCCTAGGATGTGGCAAAGACGTGAGAATGGCCTCTAGGAGCTCAGCCTGGTCCCCAGTGATGGCTTGCAAGACGATGGGGATCACAGTCTTAGAACTGCAAAGAAATGAATTCTATCAACAATGGGAAGCAGTTGGGAGCAGGTCCTTCGGTACTTGAACCTCTAAGTGGAGATATAACTTGCCCACATCTTGATTTTCACCTTCTGACCTACAGGACTCTTGATTCAGAGAAATAATAAATGTATGCTGTTTTAAACCACTAAGTTATTGGTAACTTGCCTGTTTTTGAGACAGAACACTATGAAAAAGCCATGCCCCAGTGGTGCTGCAGTGATGGAGCTGGTGGCAAAGTTGCTGCTATAACAAATCATGACAATTATGGTGGCTTAAAAAAACACAAATGTATTATCTTACAGTTTTGGAGATCAGAAAGCCGAATGCATCTAAAACTAAGGTGTCCACTGAGCTGCATTCTATATGCAGAGTCTCTTTCCGTTTTCCTGCCTGAGTTTTTAGAGGTTCCCTACATGGTTTGGCTCATTGCCCTTTCCTGCATCTTTAAAGCAAAGCACTCCAACCCTGGGATCACATCTTCCCCCTCCTTTTTTGAGCCTTTTATCTTACTCTTATAAGACACATGGGGTTACATTGGGCCTACCTGAAAATCCAGTATAATCAAGATCCTTAACTTAATCACATTTGCAGTCTCTTTTACCATGGGAACATATAAAAATAAGAATATATTAGAATATAAGAATATATTTTCCATATAAGAATAAGGGAGCATATTCATAGGGTCTGAGGATTAGAATGAGCAATAGTTCTGTAGAAGCCACATAAACTGAATTTGAACCACAGTTCACATAGGCTAGGATATAGATTCTGAATATAAACAGGTTAACTAAATACTAAGCTAGGAAATGTAAATAAGAACCAGAGTCTTATAATACTGGGTTGGCCAAAAATTCCTTCAGGTTGTTCAATACCATCTTACAAAAATTCCAAATGAATTTTTTGGCCACCCTAATAAAAAGTGCTCAGGATACAGTCCAAACTTACTCATCATATTAGGAAAATTTCAACTCAAGTAAGAAAAGACAATCAAGAGTTACCAATGCCAAGATGACACAGATGTTGGAATTACTGGACAGGGATTTTAAAGCAGTTATTATTAAAATGTTCTAATAAGCCATCACACATACTCCTGAATCAAGTGGGGAAAAAATAAACAAGAAAACCTTAGAAAATATTTATAGAAGATATAAAGAAGAACCAACTGGGAATTTTATAATTTAAAATAGAAAATCTGAAATAAAAACACATTGGTGGGTGTTTTGATAGTACCCAGGGTTTAATTTACCAAGGTAACTGAGTGAGGACACTGAGATGTCAATGTTATTGAAAGAAGAGTTTATTTAAGGGGCATGTCGTGCCATGCAGGGCTAGATGAAAAAGTGCCAGCATGGACACAAGCCATTTTGGCTTCCAAAAGAAGGAAGGAGCAGGCAAGTTTGAGCAATTTTGAGATGAGATCATTGTTTTTTTTTAAAAAAAATTTATTTATTTTATTGTAAAACAGGTCATCTGTTTCACATATGGTAATATACATGTTTCAATGGCATTCTCTCAAATCATCGCACCCTCACCCTCTCCCACAGAGTCCAAAAGTCTTATTTACATCTGTGTCCATTTTGCTGTCTTGCATATAGGGTCTTCGTTACCATCTTTCTAAATTCCATATACATGCATTAGTATACTGTATTGGTGTTTCTCTTTCTGGCTTACTTCACTCTGTATAACAGGCCCCAGTTTCATCCACCTCATTAGAGCTGAGCCAAATGCATTCTTTTTTATAGCCGAGTAATATTCCATTGTGTATATGTACCACAACTTTCTTATCCATTCATCTGCCAGTGGACCTCTATGTTGCTCCATGTCCTAGCTATTGTAAACAGTGGAACATTGGGGTACACGTGTCTCTTTCAGTTCTGGTTCCTCGGTGTGTATGCCCAGCAGTGGGATTGCTGGGTCGTACAGCAGTTCTATTCCCAGCTTTTTAAGGAATCTCCACACTGTTCTCCATAGTGGCTGTAAGGACTGAAGAGTTTTGATAACCACTGGGGTAAAGTGGTGGTCTCTACTTGTCTAGTACTTGGCCCGGGGTGCTGATTTAGGGCAGGGGAAATACTGGCTTGATGTGTGAGTGTTAGGTAAGAAAGGTTGTTGGGATATGGGCTCTGGAGTGGTTGGTTTGCAATATAAAAAGCATGTGTAGGGGAGTCATTTACTCTCTGAAGGAATTAGTTGGCTCTGGGAGGGCCAGTCTCTCTCTGGTCAGCAAGGGCCCCAAGATGTGAAAGCCATGTAAAGTACAAAAAGTAAAAATATAATTAAAACAATGGCTCAATAGTAAAATGGGGCGCCAGAAGAGTCAGTGAACTTAAAGATAGGGCAATAGAAATGATAAATATGAACATCAGAAAGAAAAGAGTTTTTAAAAAGGAATAGGTCCCAGGACTTGTGGGACAGTAACAGAAGATCTGACATTCACATTATCCAAGTTTCCAAAGAAG
The DNA here is from genome assembly GCA_006410935.1 of Redunca redunca. Lineage (NCBI taxonomy): Eukaryota > Metazoa > Chordata > Mammalia > Artiodactyla > Bovidae > Redunca > Redunca redunca. Next base: position 105,902 of record SJYQ01000900.1, read on the forward strand.
AAACAGGATACTGAGCAGAAAAACATTTGAAAAGACAATAGCTCAAATTTGGTGAAAGATATAAGCTTCCAGATTCAAAACACTGAGTGAACCCCAAATAGTATACATTTTAAGGGATTCACACCCAGATACATCATAATCAAATTTCTGAAAACATAGGACAAAGAAAAACTTTTGTAAGCTGCCACAGCTAGAGAGAAACAATGGATTACTGAGAAATGATTCAAACGACAGCAGGCTTCTCCTCAGAAACTTGAAGGACAGTCAAAGGAAGCGGCAAAGTTTTTTCAAGTCCTGAAAGAAAAGCACTGTCCACCCAGAATTCTTTACCAAGTAAACTGTATCCCTCAGGAAGGAAGGTGAAGAAACAGTAAGAGAATTTGTTACCAGCACACCTGCTCCACAAGAATGGCTAAAGGAACTTCAGATAGAAAGGAGAGGACCCCAGGAACATCACCAATTGAAAACGCGCGGTGGGGTCACATGGACTGCATTTTCTATAACATTCTCAAAGTGACAAAATTGTAGTGATTGGAGGATTGGTCAGTGGTTTCAAAGCCTTAGGACTGGAAGAGGGTGTGATTATTGAGGTGGTTATTGAAGTGAAACACAAAGAAGTTTCTTCCTTGTTATTGGGACAGTTCTGGACTCTGATTGTGGCAACGGTTATAGAAATCCACAAATGTGGTAACACTTCAGGTTTTACCCCCTAAAAAGAGTGTATGTGAAGAAAGACTGGTAAAACCAAATAAGGTCTGAATGTGAGTAAACAGCATTGAACCACTGTGAATTTTCTAGATTTGACATGTTACTATGGTTACAGGAGATACTATCACTGGGGTGAATGGGGTGATATTAGGTACCCAGAAACTCTTTGCAATATTTTCTGCAACTTCTTGTCTTAAACATTTCCAAATTAAATTGTTAGAAAGACAATATAGGACATATTTTAGTTTTTAAACAATTTAATAATTTATAAAGGTAGCCTCCTACCTTTATAGGTGGGAAAGCAACGTTGAAGAACATCAGCTGAACTGGAAGTTGGTGTAAGAAAGATTTTGGTTCAGTGAGATCATTCTGGGCACACCCCCTCCAATCTACACAGGTTTATGTGCATATGCACACACACACACACACACACACGGACACACTTACAGCCACTTAGATTTCAGTATTTCTCCATTGCTTCTAGTATTCTCTTTCCAGCCACTTAAGAGTTTTCTTGCTTAGCATTAGGAAAGATCTCTCAGGAGATTATTCCTCTTTTCCTATTGGTGATCTGACCCATTTTACTTCTCCCTCATCTCCTAACCTTTTTAAAGTCTATAATTAAAAAAAAAAATTGGCTGTGCCTTGCAGCTTGTGGGATCTTAGTTCCCTGACTGGAGATCAAACCCAGGACTTCCGCAGTAAAAGCATGGAGTGGAGTTCTAACCACTGGTCCACCAGGGAAGTCCCTGAAGTCTTTATTCTTGTCCTCATAAAATTCTAGCCTCCATTTCTAATAGTAATACTGCTGGCAGCCTATTTAACATCCATCTCAAGATATGCTAGAGTGAGAGAGCACGCACTGAAGGCTGACTCAGCAGTAAGTGATGCCAGACAGAGGAGGCAGCCTAGAGGTGCTGGGTCTCACTGTCACACGTCCTTTGGAAGGCTGGGGAGCATGACTCCAGGAAGGTCTGAAGAGACACAGCAGGTAAGTAGAGAGTTGGAAGACAGGCAAGGAGTGGTGAGAAGTCATCCCGTTTATGACAGCACGGTGTGGTTAGTCACTGCGGTCGTGTCCAACTCTGCAACCCCATGGACTGCAGCCCGCCAGGCCCCTCTGTCCATGGGATTCTCCAGGCAAGAACACTGGCGTGGGTGCCATGCCCTCCTCCAGGGGATCTCCCCCGCCCAGGGATCAAACCCAGGTCTCCCACATGGCAGGTGGATTCTTTACCATCTGAGCCACATTATCCAGCTCAAATACTTCAATGATCATTTAGGTTGGGACTGAGAAAAGAGAAGAGCAATCAAGAGAAAAGAAGGAACAGAAGGAAGAGAAAACTTTTTACAACCAAAGACTCTATTCCCGTCTTTTTCTGGGGCTTGAGGGGAAAGGGGTCAAGGATGGTAGACCCAGTTCTGAGGCTGCTGGGAGAGGGAACAGGGAGAGTTCAGTAGGTACTGATGACTCTGTGGATCCAGTCTGTATAGCGAGAAACCTTGGTGTAGTAGCCAATGTCACCTCTCAGAACACACCCCTGTGACCAGGATAAGATCCCCTGGAGCTGATTTCGGCACAGGAGTGGGATAGCAAGTACTTCCTGTTAGAAAGAGGAGAGATGGGTCAGGCACAGTAGCCAGAACAAAGATAACCTAGTACCCAGTGCCCATCTGAGGAGCCCAGACAGAAAGATTCAGGTGATGAGGGTTGGGAGAGACATCTGGTGGCCATCTGGGACCCAACCCGTCACTCACCCTAGGCTACATCAGAGGAAGCCATAGAGAAAGGAAACACTCAGGTGCCTCCACACTCACATTCATGTTCATTCAGGACTGGTTCTTCCTGGACCGCATTTACCTTGATCTCTTCTTGGATGTAAATAGGAAACTGGATTGTGTTGAAGGAGATATGTGGACCCCCGAACAGTGTCCCAGAACAAACTTGGGAGGGCCCAAGGGGAAAAGAATTACCTTACACGTGTGTTTGCTCTCCAGAGACAATCCTGCACAGAACATGTTCTCTGTGATTTTAACAGGCATTTTTCTTATAGGAGAATCTTTACAGTATTCGTTAGGGAAGCAAGAGACAGTCTGGTTTATCTTGACATCAGGTTTTTCCTCTGAGCACACGCACACACAGGGCGAGGGCGGGGTGGAGAGAGAGAGAGGGTTTATTTTTCTTTGATCCTTAACATATTCATCTCCCTCTCTTCTCTCCTTCCCTCCTTCTTACCTGTAATTAACCTCTCTGTCATTCAACGAAAGAAAAAATAAATTGGAAGGGAACCAGAGAAGCAAACAGATGAAATGAGAAAGCCAGTATCTGGTTCCAGTGCCGTGCACCGTGTGCCTTGGACTTGGGTGTGCATGGCTTTACTTGTGAATGCTGTCAGTTTCTAAAGAATGAGCCACATTCAGCATCACCAGCAGGATGACCCTCCAACCCCTTCCTCACCCATACACTCCCCCCTTCACCTGCATCTGAATGATAAATGCGTCAAGAGTACAGGATTCCAGAGACCTCCAGCCATCCATAGCCGTGTTACCCCTTATAAGATGAGGTCTATCCTATGACCAATTTGGCCTCAATTTCCACATTCATAAAATTAGAAGTTAAGAAGTATAAGTTCTCAAGACCCTAACAGCTCTCTTCATCTCTAACAATTCAAAGATTTGACAACCCTCACAGAGTGGGCGGTCAAGGCGCACTAAGAGTCCGTCTTGAGGGTCACTCACCAGAATTCTGCCATGACCAGCCCCAGCCAAAAACAGTGCAGTTGTCCATCCTGTCGGTCGTGGGACTGGGCAGAGCTGCCAGTTTTACCTGGTCGTTGAGCTTTAGGGGGTGTGTCAGCTTGATGAGCACTATGTCATGCTCAGCAGAATCCTGTTTGAAACTTGGATGTGGGATAGTAAGCATGGGTCTTAAGCTCTCCATCCTTTTTTGGAACTGCTCATCGAAAATAGCAATCTCCATCTCAAGAAATCTGGAACAGGCCATGAAGGGTGAGCAGAGGGAGCGGATATTATTCTGTTGTTCATCTTGCATCATCCCACTGGGGAATCTAACTCATAACCACCAGGATCTATGTCCTGCCTCCTTCCAACCACTTCTTAGGTTTGAGAGTCCCCCTATGCAAGTCTCTTCAAGGTTGAGCCACCCCAGTGGCCAAGAGTGGGGCATGCCTCTCACTCCAGGACCCCGTCACTCACGGTAAGAAGCAGTGTGCTGCGGTGAGAGCCCACTGTTTGTGGATCAGGGCCCCCAGACAAGTGTCCTTTTCTGAGTTCAGGAAGACCAAACAGGTTGATTCATTTTGCACATTTTCCTGATAGAATTGCCCGGCTGAGTCTGCCTGTTTTGCTGTTGGTGTTCCAGTCGTCGTTACTGCTGTCAGATGGGGAGAGGAAGGCAGAATCTTAGAGGCAGGGGCAGACTTTCCAGAGGATGGAAGTCTGGAATGTTTTGTGTGGAAGTGCTTTGAAATGGTCTGTCTGGTTTTGGTGTTTCAGGGACTGTTAAACTATTTCAGAACCCTTCTGTTAATTTCCCCCTGGACCCCTCTCTGTGTTTGTATCCTCCCTCTCACTCACACTTCCTCTCCCTTCCTTTCTTCCTTCTTCTCCTCAAACATCCTTCTTAGCTATATAGCAAAGTCACATTTTTTTTTTTTGGTGCCAATATCCACCCTGTATTGCGTGAAGTCTCATCTCAGTCTGAATCTTCTCTTGTGCTCCTGGAGCCAGGAGGAAAGGCAGTGGACTCTAGTTACCTCTGAGAGTTCTAGGAAACTACCAATCCCTGAGGTCCTGAGCTCTTAACCTTCTGATGATCACTTGTGAAAGTCGCTCAGTCGTGTCCAACTCTTTGCAACCCCATGGACTATACAGTCTATGGAATTCTCCAGGCCAGAATACTGGAGTGGGTAGCCTTTCCCTTCTCCAGGGGATCTTCCCAACCCAGGGATTGAACTCAGATCTCCCGCGTTGCAGGCGGATTCTTTCCCAGCTGAGCTACCCCTGTTATCTATACCCATTTCCTACTCTTTCGTCCAATATGACCTTTTCAAAATTTTAAGCCAAAATAGGAATCTGCACTCACCAGCCACAGTCAGAATAGTGAAGACTAGAAGGAAGCCGTTCATGCTGCTGTCTCCACACCCTCTTCCAGCAAGAAGACCTGGGAAGGGAGTGAATTACCAACCAGCCTGAGGCTCAGGAAGCTGTGCAAGGGGAGAAATTACACAAAGGCGTGGGGAGGTTCAAGGGAGCGAGTGACTCTGAACTAAGGAAGGATGGCATCAGAGGGAAGAAAGACAGTCCCTGTCTCTCTAGAGGGCCTGCCTTCCCCCTGCAGCATGGGTAATTTATCCAAGGTGAGATGCCTGACCCCCAGGGGGAGGTACTGGAAGCCAAGAACTTTGCTCTCCTTTATTGGAAAAGAGAAATCTCACTGGCCAGTCCTGTCTGCCCTAATCCACTAGTGGTACTTCAGCCCCCTGTTGCCCTTAGGTTTACTCACCTGTCCTCACTCGGCGTGGCTGATCGCTTCCTCCCTGTGTGACATTTACCAGCACTTAACTTAAACTCCCTCTCCTCTATGAGATACAGGCCCCTTCACCTGGCCCGCTGAGCCCTGTCACATGTCACACTGATCCTTGTCATGTGAGGACTTTGCCCTCGTGTCACACTGGCCCTACCCCTGTCATCCCCTCCTCATGTCACACTGTCCTCATCTCCTGAAATCAGGGGCTCTTAGGTCTCTTGGTTTGGCTCCCACACACACCTGAGCACCTCCCATCAGTAACCCACAGGCACCTACTTCTGCCCTGATCTGAATACCGTCTTCTCCTGTCAAACTCCCCTTGACTTCCTTCCTCAAAGGTCATCTATGCACGCCCTGCCTGGCAAGCAAGGACTGGCTCCTCCCCTAGCATTCGGTCAAATGGTGGTCCTGACTCTTGAATGTATTCCTCTGCTTGGCTGTGAATGTTAGCTGTACTTTCTGAGTCCATAGCCATAAATGCGGTTTCCCACTCACTCTCTGATCCGGCCACACCAGTAACTACACTGAGGAACAGCTCGCCTCTCTGCTCTCCATCTGCGCTAATTCTTGTCTGATACTCACTGAGCTCCACTTGTTCAGACTGGATTTTAAGAGCCCTCAGATTCCAATTTGAGTCCACTCCTCCAATCCCTTTAACCCTCAACCCAGAATATTAGTTGGAAGGACTGATGCTGAAGATGAAGCGCCAATACTCTGGCCACCTGATGCGTGGCCAGAGTATTGGAGAAGAGCCAACTCATTTGAAAAGGCCCTGATACTGGGAAAGATTGAAGGCAGAAGGAGAAGGGGATGATGAGATGGTTGGATGGCATCACGGAATCAATGAACATGAACTTTAGAAAGCTCCGGGAGATAGTGAAGGACAGGGAAGTCTGGTGTGCTGCAGTTCATGGGGTCACAAAGAGTCCAACATGACTGAGGGAATGAACAGCAATAACCTCCAATCCCCAGAGGGTTTCCTGGAGCATTCTTTTTCTTTTTTCTCTATTGTGGACTTTCTACTATAGGCCAGCCAGTTTCCTCGGTGCTTTTCCCTTTGGCCATTACTGAACATGCTTCCTTTCATTCTTTGGCTCATTGTACAGACATATTTGGGGGCAGTTACTTCACCTACTCTTTGTCAGGGGATCTGCCCCTGCTCAAAACCCTAGCTGCACATCTCAAGATTGGATGTCAGAAGGCTAGAAACCAAATCCTCAGGGATCCTCCTGGGTGAAAGTAGCTTTACTTTGGTGCCCAATCCTGGTTCTTCCTTACCTGGGTCTGACACTTCCACACTCACAGCTCATCCTATCAGACCCTCACATACTTCTGGAAGGTCTCAGACTCAAGCGGCTCTACTTACCTGGTTCATAACACCTTGATGTCCTTAAGGAGAGGATTTATATCTGATTTAACAATGTGCCTCCAGACCCTAGCACAATACCTGGCACCACACAGATTTTACACACACACACACACAACTTTTTTAGATGAATGAGTGAATACCACTTTTTGTTTATCTTTTGACTTAAAACCCTCAGCAACCTGCAACACTGACCTGACTCCAGGGAATCTACACTCCCTGACTTGATTTAGGCCATTTCCCTGTGAGTTGTAGTGGGAATAGTATTCCCAGATCATGGTCTTTGATTAAGCCAAGGATGAGGTACTGGACATCATTGACTTGAGATTTAATCTTTTCTTCTTTTAAAAGTTTAATCAAAGTATATAATTGTACATCATTATAATGATATATAATAACTACATGTTTCAAGTGTAAAATTTAGTAAATTAATGAGCATATTCCAAAAGATGCTTTCTTTTGTCCCTCTCAACCACCACCTTTTCACCAGGCAACTACTAATCCGGTTTCTGTCACTATAGGTTCAGTTACACTTTCTAGAATTTTAGATAAATAGAATCACACAGTATGTTTTCTTTTTTTAAAATCTGGCTACTTTCACTCAGCATAATTAATTTGAGATTCATAGATGCTATTGTGTAACCACAGAATTCATTTATTTTCACTGCTGAGTGATATTCCATTGTATTGGTATACCAAAATTTGGTAACTTATTTACCCATCGATTAACATTTGGGTTGTTTCCAGTTTGGGGCTGCTACAAATAAAACTTGTATGAAATCACTATATATGTATGTCTTTATGTAGACATATGCTTCCTTTTTTCTTGGGTAAATAACGAGAGGTGAAAAGGGCTAGGTTATGTATAGTAGGTGATGGTTTAACTTTTAAAGGAATGGTCAAATTATTTTCCAAAGTATTTTACATTCTCACCGGAATCGTATGAGAGTTCCAGTTTCTCTATATCATCACAAACACTTGATGTGCTCAATCTTTTAAAAAAAATTTTTTAATTGAGATATAATTGACAGATAACATTGTATTAGTTTTATGTATACAGTGTGCTGAGTCTTAATTTCAGCTTTCCTCATAACTGTGAAATAGTGTTTCATTTTGGTTTTAATTTGCAATTCTCTAATGACTAATGATGATGAACATCTTTACACGAATTTGTCATTCATGTATCTTTTTTCGATAGTATGTTCAAATCCATTAAAAATTGGATTCTTTCCTTATAATTGAGATGTGAAGGTTTTAAAAAACATCTTCCAGATGGGAATTTTTCAATGCTTCCAGAAGCTGGAGAAATGGACTCCTCCAGGTCCATCCACATGCCTCATCCCTAGAATCAATTATTTTCAATTTTCTAATTTTTCTCTTTCCAAACTCCAAAGTAAGCAGCCACACTCTTCATTACTGACATGTGTCCCATGTATATTTTTATTTCAGCTGCTTTTCTTTCCACACAAGGTAGATGACCAGGTATACCACAGATCTCTTCCTGTTGGAAAATTTGCCCCTCACTAATGTCTTCTACGGCCATTTTTGAATGGGGTTATAATGTAGTGGTCCATTTCTGACTTTACAAATACCAAGCAGACCCATGTGTATATCAGGCACAGGTTTTTTCTTTTCCAAGAGCTTGTCATAACGGAAGGCAGAGAATCTCCCTGCCTCCCACCCCTGAAACGAGCATATGTGTAAACTGAGGAAGGGGCAACAGTGGCATATGGTGGATGACACAGGAATCTGAGCCATCTGCTCACGCAGCTTCCTTGTCCTCTAGCCCTGCTCAGGACCGATCCTACATGTGTCACTTCTGTCCTGCTAGAATTCTGCCAGGGCCCACATGACGTTATGATTTAGTGGGTCTGATAGAACACACCTTATGATGAACAATTCTGATGTCATTGTTACTGGATATCCCAAGATCAAGTTCTCTGTCTCTACCAGGGAACAGTATCACATTAGGGACTACTTTTTGAATGGTCTCTACTGCAGGTGATTCTTACTAGGGCCATGGAATTTCTTTCCCCATCACAGATATCTCTAATAGCATAGTTCTGCTAGGCTATATGACTCAAGGAGCAGGACTCCTTGCACCATGACCTGAGACTTCTTCAGAGCTTTTTCCTGTCCTGGACCCCAATCGGGAAATGGTTCAGTGCAGTATTTCCCAGTGTTGAAGACGCCGACTCCAGAACCCCAAGAGCCCACTGGGTACTACGCTTCCTCTCAGTGCTGGGGTGTCTGGCCTGTCCCAGTCCACTGGACGGTGATAAGGAGAACCGCTGAAACTTCTTTGGATGTATCTTTTACCTTCTAGAGCACATGCTTCTTGACAAGGCCTCTGACATTCTTGCCACAGCTTAATCACTTGTTCTGATTAACCTGATGGAGTAGTTATCTGTTGCTCTCTTTGAAATTACACATCAGGTTAAAACAGTAAATGTTTATTATCTCACGGTTTTTGTAGGTCAAGAATTCAGGAGTGGCGTACTTGAGTGATTCTGGCTCAAGGTCTCCCGTGAGGTTACAGGCAAGATGCTGAGTCATCTGAAGGCTTGACAGGGCTAGAGGATACGCTTTTATTTAATACGATGGCTCACTTAAACAGCTTTTGGCAGCAGGACTTAGTTCCTCTGCATACGAATCACTCTGTAGGGCTGCTTCAGACTCCTTATCACATGGAACCTGACTGCTCTCATAGCAGGTGACCCAAGACAGAGAGCAAGGAATGGAGCTGAATGTCTCAGAAGTCACACACCATCTCGCTGCACCACTCTATTTGGTGGTCACTAAGTCCAGTCCACATTCAAGGGAAGAAAAATTAAGCTCCACCTCTTGAAGGAAGAGATGCCGAAGGATCTGTGGGCATACTTGCAAACCACTAGGTGTGATATCTCTGCTACAGTGGATCCCTGTGATGATATGCAGGATGTCCAGCTGGTCCAGGTTTCTTAGAGCTCTCCCATTACTGAAGGAGAAAGAAAACGCCTGCAGTATTAATGGGCATCTGTTACCTTTTCTTGCGCTGTGCTGTCCTCAGTCCTGCTCAGCTGTGTCTGAGTCTTTGTGACTTTGTATACTGTAGCCCACCAGGCTTCTCTGTGGGTTGCCGTGCCCTCCTCCAGGGGATCTTGCCAATCCAGGGATCAGACCCAGGTCTCCCGCATTGCAAGCAGATTCTTTACCATCTGAGCCACCAGGGAAGCCCAAGATGCTGGAGTGGGTAGTTTATCCCTTCTCCAGGGAGTCTTCCCAACCCAAGAATCGAAGCGGGGTGTCCTGTTTTGCAGGCAGATCCTTTACCAGCTGAGCTACCAGGGAAGTCCCCCTTTTCTTGATAGGAGTGGAAATGAAGGCATTTGCAAGTCAACACGAGGTACCTGAGGTCATATTAATGTGTTCCAGCAGAGATATTACACCTGGCATAGCAACTGTAACTAGGGCAACTATTCAGCTCAGTTTAGTGTTCTCCAGGATCAGACAATTTTGTCAGGGCAAGACTGGTGAATTAAATGGGAATAAATGAGGAATATCATCCTATATTCTTCAGATATAAAGGGCAGCACTAATCTTTGCCACTTTCCCCAAGATGTGATACTGTTTTCAATTTACTATCTCAGTGAGGGAGCAAATGTTAGATATTTCACTTGGTCTTCCCAACTAATACAGCTTTTATTCCATAGTACAAGGGATCTTGTACTGGAGGTTCTGCCAGTTACCAAGCACGTCCATTCCAATTACACATGGGGGACCCAGAGAAATGAACTCCTCCTACCCTAGTTTTCTCCATGGCATTCATCACCATCTAACCTAGCACATAGCACACTTACTCATTTTTATTTATCGTCTATCTTCCCAGTGGATATAATTTCTGCAAGGGAAGGCTCTTTTGCTTTTTTTAAAACTAATTTATTTCCAGTGTCTACATTGTGCCTAATATGTCACAGAAACTTTATAGTTCTAGCACATAGCAGACAGTCTGTAAATATTTGCTGGGTGAAAGAAGAATGACTCTCAATATGAGTTTATTTTTGCTATTCTTATAATTGCTCCTAAGATTTTCCCATCTCTTCCAGTAAGAATGAATTCAAATGTGAAGTGTTCACTTTGGAGCAAATTAGGGAAAGGCTCCCACAAGAGGGTCAGAGATGACCACTGGCCCCTCAATGGTCCTGTGGAACAGTGTACGTGTTGGTGATGAAAGGTGGAAGACAGGCCATGAAGGGCACCAAGGTTCTCAATACCTTCTATATCTCTCTGCCCCCAGTGTGGGTTGCAGTATACATATTTAATGTCCCGTGTTTTCCAGTGGTAATTATTGGTGTTTTGAGCCTCTTAAAATGGAATTGCTTGTTTTTAAAGAATTGAATTAGTCGTAAAATTTTAAATACTTTCAGACTTTCTTTTGAAAACTTGGAAGATCTGGTTATTGCCATTTTTTCTGATGCTTAGAATTAGAGACTCATTTCAGATGGGGCATATACTTTTGTATTTTATCACAGTTCTCATCCCTCCTTTTGTCTCTTTGATACTAAGGCTAAATGACTGTTGTCATTCATCAATATATGAATAGGATCATTTTTCTTAAAGAAGAAAGTGATATAGTTTTATATCCAAGTCCATATAAAAACTGGGAAAAATGAAATGTAGACAGAGAGAAGTATACATTTCAAGAAAAATGGAAGAACGTTTATAGAACGTAAGAGAGCACAAAGATCATTCCTAAGCATTTATTACATAACATGCAAACATAGGTGGGAACACAGAATGCAATTCAAGATATAGGGGGCTAGTGTCTGCAATCCCTCTTAATCCAATAAGAAAGAATAAATAGTATATTCTACTTAATTTGTAAGGTATTTAATTGTTTTTAAAAGAAAACCTATAATTCCCATTATTATGCATATCAATTTTTAATTTCTTTTCTTTCCATGTTGATATCAACCCCCCAAGATCTGTACTGTCTCACTCCAACTCCCAAATTTTGCCCTTTGGAAATGGAACTACAGAGGGAATCAGTGCTAGTTCATATGCTTAATAATCGTAGCTTCCTTACTTACATGAAGAAAAGTTTTGCTGTTCTAGTTCAGAAGAGAGTTAGTCTCACCTAAGGACCTTTATTTTCTTCAATTCTAATGTTGGGGAGGGGAGGGCGGGTTCAGTTCAGTCGCTCAGTCGTGTCCGACTCTTTCCGACCCCATGAACCGCAGCACACCAGGCCTCCCTGTCCATCACCAACTCCCGGAGTCCACCCAAACCCATGTCCATCGAGTCAGTGATGCCATCCAGCCATCTCATCCTCTGTCGTCCCCTTCTCCTCCTGCCCTCAATCTTTACCAGCATCAGGGTCTTTTCCAATGAGTCAGCTCTTTGCATCAGGTGGCCAAAGTATTGGGAGCTTCAGCCTCAACATCACTCCTACCAATGAACACCCAGGACTGATCTCCTTTAGGATGGACTGGTTGGATCTCCTTGCAGTCCAAGGGACTCTCAAGAATCTTCTGCAACACCACAGTTCAAAAGCATCAATTCTTTGGTGCTCAGCCTTCTTCACAGTCCAACTCTCACATCCATACAAGACAACTGGAAAAACCATAGCCTTGACTAGACGGACCTTTGTTGACAAAGTATTATCTCTGCTTTTTAATATGCTGTCTAGGTTGGTCATAACATTCCTTCCAAGGAGTAAGCATCTTTTCATTTCATGGCTGCAATCACCATCTGCAATGATTTTGGAGCCCAAAAAATCAAGTCAGCCACTGTTTCTACTGTTTCCCATCTATTTGCCATGAAGTGATGGGACTGGATGCCATAATCTTAGTTTTCTGAATGTTGAGCTTTAAGCCAACTTTTTCACTCTCTTCTTTCACCTTCATCAAGAGGCTCTTTAGTTCTTCTTCACTTTCTGCCATAACAGTGGTGTCATCTGCATATTTGAGGTTATTGATATTTCTCCCAGCAATCTTGATTCCAGCTTGTGCTTCCTCCAACCCAGCATTTCTCATGATGTACTCTGCATTAAGTTAAATAAGCAGGGTGACAATATACAGCCTTGATGTACTCCTTTTCCTATGTGGAACCAGTTCTTTGTTCCATGTCCAGTTCTAACTGTTGCTTCCTAACCTGCATAAAGGTTTCTCAAGAGAAGTTCCCTGGTGGTTCAGAGGAGGGGCGGGTAGGAAGGGATTTATCCTTCCAGTTGCTTTTTAGTTGATGGTTTTAGGATCCAATAACTGTAATTGCAACAAGTGAAAGTAAAATTTCAGGTTGGTAGTTTGAATTCTGAGATGTTTTTAGCTAGAAAATATGCATGATGACTAGAAAAATGTAACAACACCAGGTAAAATTATTCAGATGTTTTATTAAAAGGCCAGACACAAATCTATCATAATGTGGGCATTTAGCTAAGCTTAAATAGTAATTAGATTATGGTGCATAGCTGTCAAACTCTTGTAAGGAAACAAGAGTGTTCTTATATCTATCTGAATATGTCTTTCTCCTTCTATCACCTTTTCCATCTTCATTTAAATCAATTTTAAAGATAAAGGAGTCACTGAGCCTAGTATTCATTGATAGCCAAGCAGGCAGCTTTTGGGTGTGAACCAGACTGGGGATGACTCATTGGAAGCCAAATGTTCGTATGGAAAGCTCCCCCTAAAATGGCATGAAAGCAAATATTTATAAACATGTTAAAAAAGCATTGTGGAACCCTTGGGAGGAGGGGTTAAAATATTGCCACACATTCTTAATTACACCATTTTGATAAAACACTGCTTGCTACCAGGAAGGCTGGCCCAAGCCTTATGCCTTTCAGAAACAAGGTTACTATAATTGGTATGACTGTCCTGACTCACAGTACTTCTTATTTTGAAATATGATTCTATTTTGATAACCTCAGCCCAATCTGTATTTTGAATGCATTGAAAATTCATATGCTACTTGTGAAAATGTTCAGTTTCCTATAGATAGGTCTCTCAGTTGCGATCTACACGGGGTCACAAGAAAAGAGTGGTTAAAGATGGAAACATTTCTTGTTGAGCAAATATTTACCTCAAATTGTATAAGTATGTATTTAAACTCTGTACCATGATGTTGACTATTGTATTAAATGCCCTTCTTTACCCTCTCAAACAAATAAAAAACAATTGTTTTTATTCTGATAGATATTTTTGGTAGATACCAGTTTCCTGTTACACTTAGGCCCTAGAACCCATGACTCAGACGATCTGGGTCCATGAGAAGTCAGCTCCTGTTAGAAATGCTCTGACGTGAAGGCGATGGAAGTGGTGGAAGGGTGGTGCTATTCTGTCTGGTCCTGATTTGAAAAGGAACCAAGGAGTGAAGAGATGATCAAGCCAAGAGGCCAGTCCTCCTGCAAAGCCGAACTACTGTTGGCACATTTCAAAAAGGACACTGAGTCAGCCAGGCAGTGACAGCTGAACTCACTGAGCTTGGTGAAGTGAAAGTCCCTCAGTCGTGTCCAGCTGCTTGCGATCCCATGGACTATACAGTCCATGGAATTCTCCAGGCCTGAATACTGGAGTGGGTAGCCTTTCCCTTCTCCAGGGGATCATCCCAACCCAGGGAGCACACCGAGATCTCCTGCATTGCAGGCAGATTCTTTACCAGCTGAGCCACAAGGGAAGCCCACTGAAGTTAGCAGCAGCACTTTTTTTAGAATTTTGTCTTGTTTATGGGTCAAAAACTCAGTCTACATAACAAAAGGAAGTATATCAGAGAAGGAATAAATAAATAAAGATGTAGTATCAAAGTGAAAAAAAAACACTTTGTCTCGTATCCAAGAAATCAATAACAACTCCTTCCAATCATGCCTGTGTTGTATATGTTAATACAGTGACTCTTGGTAGGCATGATTTAATCAATCATAACCATGCATGGAACCACCATTAAATTCCCTAAATGATAAAGTTCAGGGAGCTCCCTAGTGAGTGAGCACGTCGAGGTGCTGGGAGGGTGGTGTTCCTAGAGGCTCTGTGCCATCACCCCCCTGCAACAGTCCTAGACCTGGTCTAGTACACTTCTTCCAGTTGGTTGTTCCTGAGTTGTCTCCTTTGTCATAAACTGGTCATAGCAAGTAAACTATTTATGATTTCTGTGAGCTGCTCAAACAAATTATGAAACCTGACGGGGGTGGCAATGGGAACACTCGATTCAGAGCCTGTCATTCAGAAGCACAGGTGCCCTGGGACTTGAGACCATTGTCTAAACAGCGGGGAGTCTTGTAGGAATGAGTCCTTAACCAGTGGGGTCTGCACTGACCGGTTGCTACTGTCAGAACTAAACTGTGGGGCACCTTGTTGATATCTGGAGAGTTGGAAAATTGGTTAGTGTGAGGAAAACAACCCACAGATTTGGTGTCAGAGGTATTGCTAGCAAAAAACAGTTCACTGTGCTTTTATGATTTCAGTAAGCTAGAATGTGTATCAGGTTTGCCAAATCCATATGAACAAACATAAATGTAGGTTCTAGTTGTCTACTGGGTAGATCAGACAAGACTCAGCTGACTCACAGATACATGGAAATAGATCAAACAAGTAGCATGTGTTTGAAAGGAACACTTTAGTTAGACAAGGAGTGGGGATTTTTTGACAATCGTTTTGAATGTGAGTCAGAGTGTAGGTTTGAGGGGGTGAGCATGTGGGTGGATACATCTGTGGGTGTCAGAAAGAGACAGCCAGGGATAGATGGCTGCAGTTCCCTAGCTAGTAAAATGACTATAATAGTAAGATAAATTTAAAAGCATAGAGCTCCACAGAGCCCTTTAAAATAGTTTTAGACACATGATGTCTACAGACAGGCTTATTTAAAATACCAATAGCTTCCCACAAAGACTTTAAATTACTCCCTCCTTACACAATACCAGACAATTTTCATTTACCACTTACTTGAAATTTGGTAATTATCACAAATGAAACCCTAACTTACATTGCTAGTTAGTCAAAACCATTTAAAAATGGGAAATTGAGATAATTGGGCTGCATTTCTTATCTAGAAAGTGACCTTCAGCTGCTCACAGACCAAGAAATGATAGCAACTAACTTCCACAGAAATAGGAGCTAAAGAAGAAGGATTTTATTTATTTACAGCTGTAACAAGATGGTTTCTGATATACTTACCTGCATGAAATAAATAGGCGATACAAAGATGTAAAAAGACAGGGAATAGGCAATGTAATTTCTTGCCTGCTTTTACTGGAGAATAATGATAATGGTGAAGTCTATGCACAGAGACTTGATTTAACAAAAAATTTACAGATGTTCACTGTTTGGGGCAATTCCGTGATGACATTTCTAGACCCCGGCAAGTGTGAATCTATGGGCAAGTCCAGAACTCACAAAAGCTGCAAAGAATATCACTGGAAACTAAAGAAACTAGTCCCAGCATGACGGAGAGGACGGCTCAACAGGCGCAGGATCATGGCCACTCAGTGCGCAGCTCCCGCGTCAGAGCCTCTGTGACCACCTCCCTGCGGTGCTCGCTTGCAGAATGACAACCTGCATCGCCCTCAAGGCACTAGCTCACAGGCACTGTTTGTGCCAGGTCAGTGGAGGAAACAATGACCAATTCTCCATTCATCAACAGTGACTTTCTTTCAAAACAAAAATCTTTTCCTAATTATAAAAATAATGCATGATCATTATTTAAAAATTCAGATAGAAGAGAAAAGCAGCATTCAATGAGTTCTGGAAAATTCATTTAAAGCCATTAGATACCAAAGGGGTATAAAGGGTCTATGCTTTATCTCATACTCCTTCTTTGTAAACTTTCTTCTCCACTCCTTGCCACACATCACTTTTCATGATTAATTGATGGAGAACAAGTGATACAATGTACTTGCCTAGCAGGGCAATCTGTCTATAAACTATTATTGTTTCTCACATACTAGAAGCATGATATACATTTATTTCATACAGTACTTCAGACCTGGAAACATCCAAAACTATATCTGCCTCCTATTTGCATTAATATCACTCCTGCATTCACAAGAAGGGAGCACTCACCTGTCTCTGCTCTAAAGTCCTGATTCTTTACCCTTAGAGCTGAGCTAGGAAGTCAAATACCATGTCAGCAGTCTGAGAATGATGAGTGATGGCTTTGAGTCTCCATGAGGTTTGGAACTTTTAATGCAGAGTGTGAACAGATATGCAGAATGTGTGAGCCTCCTGTAAGTCAGGACCAGATAGGCTAATGTTGCAGTTACCCAATTAATCTGAAATCCCAGTGGCTTAACCCAAGAAAGGTTTAATTCTTGCTCTTGTTACATACCCATTGCAGAGGGGAAGGCCATCTTATTCAAAGACCAGGATGATGGCGTTTCTGTCATCTTGTGGCTGCAACAGCTCCTTGGTCCCTGTAGCAGGGAAAGAGAGAATAGATTCTCAGTGGGCTTTTCACCACCCCTGCCCAGGACTGCTTGTGGCCTCTGCTCACATTTCATTGGCCATAGCTAATCACATGGTCTTCCAAACTTCAAAGCAGCTGAGGAACTTGGAGAACAGATGAAATGATTAGCTAAAACTGTCTCTCACATAACTGTCTCACACTTAAACCTAAGTGTGCATTTTTGACACAGGCTAGCATTATCCAAAATCAAGTAAGTGATATCTACTTATGTCAATTTTCTACTCTTTTTGACATGAATATTTGAGAGTGAGAAGAAGGTAAAGAAGAATATATTGTACACATAAACAGTTATATATATATATATATATAAGATAATTACTGTATACATAATAGCATTTTATTATCCATAACAGGTATTCAAGAAGGAAGAAGATGATTGTGAAAGAGAAAACCATTACCAAACCCTCATTTTTAGCCACTAATTCCAATTTGGGTTGACTGAAAGCAGCAGCAAGCTTGGATTTGTAAGGGTGGACTAATTTCTGCAACAATTAGTTATCTCTGATCTTTGGAACTCTGGAAAATTTTTTTCTTCTGTGTATCTGAATTTTATAATTTTCCTATAATTTCCCTGGTTAAGACAACGGAATTTGTTATAGCATATGTGACAGTTCTGTGTAGGTGTTTGATGAGTGGCCTTCCAGTGATTCTATTTCTAGAATTTTATCCTGGGAAAATAAACAGCTAATATAAACAAATGCATGTACAAGTATATTTATTGTAGTATGGGGCTTTCCGGGTAGCTCAGACAGTAAAGAATCTGCCTGCAATGCAGGAGACCTGGGTTCAGTCCCTGGGTCAGGAAGTTTCTCTGGAGAAGGGATTGACAAGCCACTCCAGTATTCTTGCCTGGTGAAATCCATGGACAGAGGAGCCTGGTGGGCTATATAGACCATGGGATCACAATGAGGTGGACATGACTCGACTAACACACATTGTTAATAAGGGGAAACACTTTCATGACACTTCATACCTCCAGCAATTGAAGGTAAATTAATAATGGTAATTCTAATAAAATATCATGAATAATGCCATAGATGTCTTCAGTAATGATGAACAATGCTCCTTATACATTAAGTTAAAATGAAAAGTGAAAGTAAAATTAATCTGTTGCGTCCAGCTGTTTGTGACCCCTGCAGTGTAGCCCATCAGGCTCCACTGTCCATGGAATTCCCAAGGCAAGAATACTGGAGTAGATTGCCAATTCCCCCTCCAAGGGATCTTCCCAACCCAGGGATTGAACCCAGATTCTTTACCATCTGAGCCACCAGGGAAGCCCTTAAGTAAAAACACCTGTTTATAAATCTCTATGTCTAGAATATTCTCACTTTTATTTTTGGTTTTCCTGGTGGCTAAGTGGTAAAGAACCCGCCTGCCAATGCAGAAGATGCAGGTTCAATCCCCGGGTCAGGAAGATCCCCAGAGAAGGAAATGGCAACCCACTACAGTGTTCTTACCTGGGAAATCCCCTGGACAGAGGAATCTGATGGGCTAGAGTTCATGGGGTTGAAAAGAGTTGGATACAACTTAGCGACTTAAAACAACAGCAACAACATATATATATATATATATATATA
>SJYQ01000900.1:126736-150076 GCA_006410935.1 Redunca redunca
CCTAAATCAAATCCCTTATGATTATACAGTGGAAGTGAGAAATAGATTTAAGGGCCTAAATCTGATAGAGTGCCTGATGAACTATGGAATGAGGTTCATGACATTGTACAGGAGACAGGGATCAAGACCATCCCCGTGGAAAAGAAATGCAAAAAAGCAAAATGGGGCTGTCTAGGGAAGCCTTACAAATAGCTGTGAAAAGAAGAGAAGTGAAAAGCCAAGGAGAAAAGGAAAGATATAAGCATCTGAATGCGGAGTTCCAGAGAATAGCAAGAAGAGATAAGAAAGCTTTCTTCAACGATCAATGCAAAGAAATAGAGGAAAACAACAGAATGGGAAAGACTAGAGATCTCTTCCAGAAAATTAGAGATACCAAGGGAATATTTCATGCAAAGATGGGCTTGATAAAGGACAGAAATGATATGGACCTAACAGAAGCAGAAGATATTAAGAAAGGATGGCAAGAATATACAGAAGAACTATACAAAAAGGATCTTCATGACCCGGATAATCACGATGGTGTGATCACTCATCTAGAGCCAGACATCCTGGAATGTGAAGTCAAGTGGGCCTTAGAAAGCATCACTATGAACAAAGCTAGTGGAGGTGATGGAATTCCAGTTGCGCTGTTTCAAATCCTGAAAGATGATGCTGTGAAAGTGCTGCACTCAATATGCCAACAAGTTTGGAACACTCAGCAGTAGCCACAGGACAGGAAAAGGTCAGTTTTCATTCCAGTTCCAAAGAAAGGCAATGCCAAGGAATGCTCAAACTACCACACAATTGCACTCATTTCACACGCTGGTAAAGCAATGCTCAAAATTCTCCAAGCCAGGCTTCAGCAATACGTGCACCGTGAACTTTCTGATGTTCAAACTGGTTTTAGAAAAGGCAGAGGAACCAGAGATCAGATTGCCAACATCCGCTGGATTATGGAAAAAGCAAGAGAGTTCCAGAAAAACATCTATTTCTGCTTTATTAACTATGCCAAAGCCTTTGACTGTGTGGATCACAATAAACTATGGAAAATTCTGAACGAGAGGGGGATACCAGACCACTTAACCTGCCTCTTGAGAAATCTGTATGCAGGCCAGGAAGCAACAGTTAGAACTGGACATGGAACAACAGACTGGTTCCAAATAGGAAAAGGAGTACGTCAAGGTTGTATATTGTCACCCTGCTTATTTAACTTCTATGCAGAGTACATCATGAGAAACGCTGGACTGGAAGAAACACAAGCTGGAATCAAGACTGCCAGGAGAAATATCAATAACCTCAGATACGCAGATGACACCACCCTTATGGCAGAAAGTGAAGAGGAACTAAAAAGCCTCTGATGAAAGTGAGAGAGTGAAAAAGTTGGCTTTTAAGCTCAACATTCAGAAAACGAAGATAATGGCATCTGGTCCCATCACTCCATGGGAAATAGATGGAGAAACAGTGGAAACAGTGTCAGACTTTATTTTTTTGGGCTCCAAAATCACTGCAGATGATGAGTGCAGCCATGAAATTAAAAGACGCTTACTCCTTGGAAGAAAAGTTATGAGCAACCTAGATAGCATATTCAAAAGCAGAGACATTACTCTGCCGACTAAGGTCCGTCTAGTCAAGGCTGTGGTTTTTCCAGTAGTCATGTATGGATGTGAGAGTTGGACTGTGAAGAAGGCTGAGCACCGAAGAATTGATGCTTTTGAACTGTGGTGCTGGAGAAGACTCTTGAGAGTCCCTTGGACTGCAAGGAGATCCAACCAGTCCATTCTGAAGGAGAGCAGCCCTGGGATTTCTTTGGAAGGAATGAAGCTAAAGCTGAAACTCCAGTACTTTGGCTACCTCATGTGACGAGTTGACTCCTTGGAGAAGAGTTGACTCATTGGAAAATACTTTGTTGCTGGGAGGAATTGTGGGCAGGAGGAGAAGGGGACGACTGAGGATGAGATGGCTGGATGGCATCACTGACTCGATGGATGTGAGTCTGAGTGAACTTCAGGAGTTGGTGATGGACAAGGAGGCCTGGCGTGCTGCGATTCATGGGGTCGCGAGTCGGACATGACTGAGCGACTGAACTGAACTGATTACCCTAGGCCATTGTTTTGGTATATGGAAGCAGGTTGAAAAAAAGATCTACTGATAATTATATGTAACTCATTCTGATTTTTTTGATTCAGTCCAGTTCAGTTGCTCAGTCGTGCACAAATCTTTTCTACCCCATGGACTGCAGCACGCCAGGCTTCCTCGTCCATTATCAATTCTTGGAGCTTGCTCAAACTCATGTCCATCAAGTCAGTGATGCCATCCAACCATCTCATCCTCTGTTGTCCCCTTCTCCTCCTGCCTTCAATCTTTCCCAGCATCTGGGTCTTTTCCAGTGAGTCAGTTCCTCACATCAGGTGGCCAAAATATTGGAGTTTCAGCTTCAGCATCAGTCCTTCCAATGAATATTCAGGGCTAATTTCCTTTAGGATTGACTGGTTAAATCTCCTTGCAGTCCAAGGGACTCTCAAGAGTCTTCTCCAACACCACAGTTCAAAAGCATCAATTCTTCAGCGCTCAGCTTTCTTTATAGTCCAGCTCTCACACCCATACATGACTACTGGAAAAACCATAGCCTTGACTAGACAGACTTTGTTGGCAAAGTAATGTCTTTGCTTTTCAGCATGCTGTCTGGGTTAGTCATAGCTTTCCTTCCAAGAAGCAAGCATCTTTTAATTTCATGGCTATAGTCACCATCTGCAGTGATTTTGGAGCCCCCAAAAATAAAGTCTCTCACTGTTTCCATTGTTTCCCCATTTATTTTCCATGAAATGATGGACCTGGATGCCATGATCTTAGTTTTCTGAATGTTGAGTTTTAAGCCAACTTTTTCACTCTCCTCTTTCACTTTCATCAAGAGGCTTTTTAGCTCCTCTTCACTTTCTGCCATAAGGGTGGTGGCATCTGCATATCTGAGGTTATTGATATTTCTCCCAGTAATCTTGATTCCAGCTTGTGCTTCTTCCAGGTCAGCGTTTCTCATGCTGTAATCTGCATAAAAGTTAAATAAGCAGGGTGACAATATACAGCCTTGATGTACTCCTTTTCCTATCTGGAACCAGTCTGTTGTTCCATGTCCAGTTCTAACTGTTGCTTCCTGACCTGCATACAGGTTTCTCAAGAGGCAGGTAAAGTGGTCTGATATTTCCATCTCTTAAAGAATTTTCCACAGTTTGTTGTGATTCACACAGTCAATGACTTTGGTGTAATCAATAAAGCAGAAATAGATGTTTTCCTGGAAGTGTTTTGCTTTCTCAATGATCCAACAGATGTTGGCAATTTGTTCTCTGGTTCCTCTGCCTTTTCTAAATCCAGCTTGAACATCTGGAAGTTCTCAGTTTACATACTGCTGAAGCCCGGCTTGGAGAATTTTGAGCATGACTTTACTAGCGTGTGAGATGAATGCAATTGTGTGGTAGTTTGAGCATTCTTTGGCATTGCCTTTCTTTGGGATTGGAATGAAAACTGACCTTTTCCAGTCCTGTGGCCACTGCTGAGTTTTCCAATTTGCTGGCATATTGAGTGTCGCACTTTCACAGCATCATCTTTCAGGATTTGAAAGAGCTCATCTGGAATTCCATCACCTCCACTAGCTTTGTTGGTAGTGATGCTTCCTAAGGGCCACTTGACTTCGCATTCTGGGATGTCTGGCT
Organism: Redunca redunca; assembly: GCA_006410935.1. Classification (NCBI taxonomy): domain Eukaryota; kingdom Metazoa; phylum Chordata; class Mammalia; order Artiodactyla; family Bovidae; genus Redunca; species Redunca redunca. Next base: position 130,420 of record SJYQ01000900.1, read on the forward strand.
CTAGGTGAGTGATCACACCATCATGGTTATCTGGGTCATGAAGATATTTTTAATATAGTTCTTCTGTGTATTCTTGCCACCTCTTCTTAATATCTTCTGTTTCTGTTAGGTCCATACCATTTCTGTCCTTTTTTGATTAGCAGTAAATTAAGAATTCTCTTTCCTAAAAGAGAAGGATAAAATGTTAATTTTCATAATCATTCGGGATTTTAATAGGGTGCAGAAGACTCTTGAGAGTCCCTTGAACAGCAAAGGAGATCAATCCAGTCAATCCTAAAAAAAAATCAACCCTGAATATTCATTGGAAAGACTGATGCTGAAACTGAAACTCCAATACTTTGGCCACCTGATGCGAAGAGCCAACTCATAAGAAAAGACCCTGATGCTGGGAAAGATTGAGGGCAGGAGGAGAAGGGGATGACAGAGGATGAGAAGGTTGGATAGCATGATTGACTCAATGGACATGAGTTTGAGCAAATTCCAGGAGATAATGGAGGACAGAGGAACCTGGCTTGCTACAGTCTATGAGGTCACAAAAGTCGAACACGACTTAGCAACTGCACAATAGTAAGAAGGGAATCAGTGCTTGAGGGGTAAGGAAATAAAGCGCCAGTGCTGGGTGAAAGGCAGGGGGAACAGACTGTGGCAGGGCCCTTTGCCTCTTTCATGATTTCCTGAAAGAATCCAGCTAAGAATGGCCGTAAATAACTCTCTTGCTAAGGTACAGCTTTTGCTACCACAAAGGACACCAACCAGCATAAAAGGTGTGTTCTGGAAGGAAGACTTACACTCATACCTCAATGTTACTGCCGCTCTGGAGAACTTGTCTGTCTTCCCTTATTGGCTACTCCCAATGAGCACCAGCTGTAAATGCCGATCATCGTTTGCTCCTGACTCACCGTTCCCTCCTGGAGGAGGAAATGGCAACCTACTCCAGTATTCTTGCTGGGGAAATCCCATGGATAGAGGAGCCTGGTGGGCTGCAGTACATGGGGTCACAAAGAGTCAGTCATGACCGAGAACACTACTCCCAGCCTCTGACCTCCTCAGCAGGAGCCTCATTAAAAAGACGTCAGTCAGACCTCCTCACTCTCCAAGTGGTCGTGGTGTTTTTCCACTGCTGAACTCAGACAATGTGTGAGGAGGGTTCACTGTATTGGGCAGGAAGAATATGAAGCAGCTCACTTACTTCACCTGAGAACTATCCTGAAATAGTGTTGGGACCAGTGGAAGGGACCCGTGCAATTATAAAGGTAACTAAGTGTATGGCTTGTTCTCTGATATCCAGGCATCAGAGAGTAAGAAATAAAAAGTAAAATTTGGCAAGTCAAGCGTATTGTGTTAAGTCTCTTTGACAAAGGAGCTGTGTGATGTTTTCCTAATTCCCACTCACACGTATCAGCCATCCTCCCTTCCATATAACACTTAGCCTCCGACACTTGACTACCCTGCTTCTCCCACCTACCAAGCAGTGAACCCATTTACACGCCCTTGAACCCTTTCACTGTTACACATGCCCCAGGGAACTCTGCGGAATGTCTTTCTGTATGTGTTGGCTTTGCTTCCTCTCACCTCTAGAACATGACTTTCCTTAGTTGAACAGGTTCTCTGTTAACCTGTGTGACTGTACTGTTACATAACATAATGCATAGGTGTGTGCATCTCAGCCATCAGCAGATGGTTAAATCCTGATGGCTTAAATCAACCATCAGTGCACGTAAAGTGCAAGTTGTATGTCTGTGGATTTGTGCGTTCCAAGAGGCATAAACCCCTGTGTTTCTCTGGGTATTTGTGCTTAGGCACCTGTGTTGTGTTTATGTGTGTGTAAGCCCACACCTGTATACAGCTGGATGTGTGTCTTTAGGCCCAGTCAATAGCTCCCTGTAAAGTATGATCACTTGCTTCCACATTTCCGTATCTAGCAGTCTGTCCTCTTGGATTTTTCTTAACTTTATTTTTACTGTGGTCAAACATAGGTAACAAGTAATTTACCATTTTAACCAATTTTGAGCATATGATCTGGTGGCATTAACTACGTTCACAATGTTGGGCACACAGTCACCACTGTCTAGTCCCCAGATTTTTCATCACTCAAAAGGAAACTGTAACCAGTAACTCCCAGTTCCCCTTCTCTCAACCCCTGGGACCTTCTAATCTACTTTCTACCTCTACAATTTTGCCTAATGTTTTCAAGGCTCATCCTTGTCGGAGCATGTATCGGAACTTCCGCTACATGGATACACCACACTTTATTTCTGTTTATTCATTGTGGACACACTTGGACTATTTCTACCTCTTAATTATTGTGAATAGTGCTGAAATTAGCATATGCATACTAGTACCTGTTCAAGTTCCTGTTTTTAATCCTTTTGGGTATATACCTACAAGATGAATTGTTGAGTCATATGGTGATTTTATGTCTAGCTATTTGAGGAACCTCCAGATTGTCCCCACAGTGGCTTCACAGTACCATCAGCAATGGATGAGGGTTCCAATTTCTCTACATCCTTGCCAACATTTGTTGTTTTCTTCTTTTTTAAAAATAATAAGCTTGCTAATGGGCTTGAAGTGGTAACTAACTGTGATTTTGACTTGCATTTCTCTAATGATTAGTGATGTTAAACATCTTTTAATGTGCCTGTTGCTTCTACTGCTAAGTCACTTCAGTCATGTCCAACTCTTTGGGACCTTGTGGACCATAGCCCACCAGGCTTCTGTCCATGGGATTCTCCAGGCAAGAAAACTGGAGTGGGTCCCCATGCCCTCCTCCTGGGGATCTCCCCGACCCCAGGGATCGAACCTGCGTCTCATGTCTCCTGCATTGGCAGGCGGGTTCTTTACCACTAGCACTAGCACCACCTATCTTTGGAGAAATGTCTGTTCAAGTCCTTGCCCTGTTTTTAAGTGGGTTGTATGTTCATTGTTGTTGCCTTGGAGGAATTCTTTATATACTCTGACATCAATTCTTTATCAGATATATGATTTGCAAATATATTCTCCCAGTCTGTAGGTTGACTTCTCACTTTCCTGATAATATCCTCTGAGGCACAAAAGTTTCTACTTTTGATGAAATCCAATTTATCTATTTTTTATTCTGCTGCTCATGCTTTTGGTGTCATATCTAAGAATTTATTGCCAAATCTAAGGTCATGAAGATTTCTACTATGTTTTCTCCCAAGATATTTATCATTTCAACTCTTATATTTAGGTTACTGACTCATTTTGAGTTAATTGTTGTATATTGTGTGAGGTAGTGGCCCACCTCTACCAGAACTATTTGTAGAAGAGACTTCTCTTTTCCCATTAAATGGACTTGGTACCCTTGTCAAATGCTTCCCAGGTTGTGTTGGTGGTAAAGTACCCACCTGCCAATGCTGGAGATGAAAGAGACGCAGGTTCAATTCCTAGGTTAGGAAGATCCCCTGGAGGAGGCAACCCGCTCCAGTATTCTTGCCTGGAGAATCCCATGGACAGAGAAGCCTGGCAGGCTGCAGTCCACAGGGTACCAAAGAGTCAGACACAACTGAGCAACAAAGCACAGCATAACACCCTTGTCAAATACTGATCAGAGTGTTTATGTTTATTTGTGACAACAAAATCTTATTTTGTTGATTTGCATGAACCACACTGTTTTGATTACTATGGGCTTGTAGTAAGTTTTGAAATCAAGAAATGTGGGTTCTCTGTTTTTCTTTTTAAGACTGCTTTGTCTACTCAGGGCTTCTTACAATTCTATATGAAATTTAAGATTGGCTTTTCCAATTCTGCAAAAAGGGATGTTGGAGTTTTGCTAGAGATTGTGTTGAATCTGTAGATTGCTTTGGGTATGATTACCATCCTCATATTGGTAAGTTTTACTCCTCATGAACATGGGATGTCTTTTCACTTATTCGGGTCTTTAAGTTCTTTCAACAATGTTTTGTAGCTTTCAGTGTACAAGTCTTTCATCTTTTTGGTTAAATTTATTCCTAGGTATTTTTTTTTTTACCCTCTCCTTTTAATGGACTTGAAATCCCTCCATTGTAATTACTAAACTATAATCTGTCCATAGTGTATAGAACAGTGCTTAGCACGTAGCAGACATTGAACAAATGCTAATTGAATAAAAGAATCTCTAAAATCATAAGATCTTAGAACTTTGAGGAAGCACTCCTACCAATTCTTTTCTTCTAAGGATGAAGTAAGGATGTTCAGGGACTTCCTTAGTGGTTCAGTGGTAAGGAATCCACTTGCCAATACAGGATATGTGGGTTCGATCCCTGAGTCAGGAAGATCCCCCGGAGAAGGAAAATGCAGCCGGTATTCTTGCCTGGGAAGTCCTGTGAACAGATAGGTCCATGGCGTTGCAAGAGCGTGAACTTAGTGACCAAGCAACAACAAAGAGAATGTTCAGACTGGGTAAGTGAATTGTTCCAAACAGCACTTAGCCAGTAGTAGAACCAGGAGTTCACATCACCTAAGAGTTTTCTGTGGATCAAAATGTAGTCATTATAGGCCAAAATTCTGCCTGCCGGAATAAGTGCATGTGTCTATAAACTTGGATGCTTTTCTTTGGGTCTGGGAATTTTTTCAGAATCTGATTTCTTATACTTTTAAATGAATCTTAGGGTTCATTTAGGATTCAAATGGATCATAGGATTATACAAAGGTTTAGTATACTTACACAAGTATCCAATATGAACACAAAAGTGTATGTACTTCAGTAAGTAAGGTTATTAAAATGGATTATCTGGAGATATGTATCTATAAGGGCATCATAAATAGAAGTTTCTAGGAATGTGTGTGTGTGTCTGTGTTAGATGAGGTGGCTGAGTGTCGTTGTGGAAATAAATTTAGCCCTTCAGATCTTTCCTCACTCACAGCAGACGATCCTTCACTAGACTTTACTGCCTAAAGAACTTCTTTCATTATGGAATTACTTCCATTAAGAGAAGGGGTGGGGAAAAAAAAGAATCGCATCCTTGCTTACAAGCTGAGACATTCCTTAGTGTGCTTTAAGAACAATCACTCGCTGTCTTTATGTTTTGCTCTCTCCTGCAGTAGGGTCGGCCGGCCGGGACAGAGGCCCAGTGCTGCCTGATGCGGGCTCCGTCCCACAGCTGGTCAGTCCCCGGGCCATTCTCTCCTTTCTCCTGATCTAGGCTTCTCCCAGGGCCTCCCAAAGATGGCCAGGAACCATCAGTCTAGGAATCATCTCTGAGTCAACGGTGAGAGATCAGCAACTCTCTGACTCCGGAATTTGGTGGGCTGAATAAGAGAGTTGCTAACTACCTACTCAGTATCCCCTCACTCTACTAACTCCCCCAGTTTGGTTGTGGGCATGAATGTACTTAAGGAAAAAAAAGATAGGAAGAAAAAGAACACCCCCACCACCCTGCATTTCTCACTCTCCTTTGCAACTAAAGGCTGTCATTAGCTCAGCTCTGGACAATCAGGCAGAAGCAAACGCTTTTGCGTGGGGCTTTCAGGAAAGATCTTTAAAATGGAATTGATAGCTGACAAATGCCTTTTGCCCTTCTCATTCTGCCTTTCCCCAACTGGATTCTAGATGTAATGATGAAGATGTAGCAGCCCTCGTAACTATGGCAACCATGAGGGAAAGGTTAAGATGTCACAGAGATATCCACACTGAGATCACCATGCTGCCCAACCACAGCCCACTACCACCTACCTCTTGTTTCACACGAAAAACCCCTGATCAGTTTAAACCACTGTTTTCTGGGTCTCTTAATTAGCAGCCCAATTTAATTCTTTACTCATATAGGAGCTTAAAAAGCTGAATGAGATAATGTGAGTCAGTGGACTCCTATGTATCTCATTGCCAAATTAGAGAGACTTACAGTAAACATTACGGAGGAATTCTAGGTAGTCAAGATAATGGTGGCGGCATAAATCTAAATCTCCCAACATACTGCCCTCCCCTGTAAAACGCACACAGAGCAAGAAATCAAGTAAAACTACATTAAACCCAGGTCTTCACCAGAACCAGAAAACAGAATTCCAAATTTCAAATTACCTGTAAATAGAAAAATAAATATTAAATCCCAGAAAGCTGCCTCCCACATTGTTGATGAAGCCTTTCAGGTAAACAAAGTTTGGGGAAAACCATGATGGCGAACTTAGGGTTGATTGAAAACTACCAGAAAGAGAAAGTCTGCATCTAAGCGGAGCCCTGTGTGTGCAGGGTGTGAGGAGGCAGTCTTGGAAAGATAAAGCTTCTGAGTGAAAAATGTCCAAAGGAAAGGGGTCCAGAGGGTTCTTCTGAAAATCAGTCGGGGGCGGGGACTGAGGTGGGGGGAATTTAGGGGGAACTTTGAAATCTGCCAGACCTTCTTCCTCCAAAGCCATACTTGGCTACAATGACAGAAGAGGGCGCTCTTGATCTAGGAATCCTGCAACCCCTACCCCTCCAGCCTGGTCTCCATCTAAGCAAAATTACTAAAACAGAAAAGAATTCAGAACCATTCAACTAATAAAATTTCTCCCCCCAATAATGGCAAGGTAGAAGAAAACTCCCTAACACCACTAAGTAACACTACTGTCTAAACTGAGTTATATATCTTCAACACTTTGAATAACAAATGTAAAAGCTAAGTAGGGAAGTGGACCGGAAAAAAAAAAACAAACCTAGGAAGAAATAAAATGAGAGTTGATTGAATTCAGAAAAGAAATAGAAAAAACAATAAAATAAGCAATGTACTGCATCGCTTGTAACATTTTAGGTAATACATACTACCACATTTTAAATACATGTGTATATATGCATGTCATCCTCCAAGTTACAGTCAAATGATTTCTTCACCATGTAGCTGTTCAGAATTTATCCTAATTGGGTCTGATCTTTGAGGCATGCAGTAAATGGTGTCTGGCTGTGCTTGCTGCCATCACTGTTACTGGCAATTGACTGGTCGAGGGCAGTGAGGGAGGGGACAGAATCTCAAACAACGCATCTGGAGCAAAAGATGAAGGAATTTGTCATACTGTGTGTCCAGCTAGGCCAAAGACGTGGCTTTGCAGATGAGGAGACTGAGATTCAGGCAGGTAACCCAGGGGCCAGGGAGAAAGCCTTCTTTCCTTCTCTCACCTCTCTTCTTATTGCTTGAAAAGGCAACGAATGCCTCCTCTCTGAATCAGCCTGCAACACCCTCCAGAGGCTATGACTCCCCTCTTAGCAGGACCTCTTTACATTCACCCTCCCCTTTCCTTCTGATAAATTCCCCCAGACAGAAGCTCTGTCTAAGTCACTCTCATTCTAAAATGCTAAAATGCAAATAAACCAAACCACCTTCCCTTGACTCTTCCAGTCAAATGAGTTCCTTGCCATGTAGCTTTCCAGAATTTACCCTAGTTGGATCTGATCTCTGAGGCATGCAATAGTGTTTAAATCTCTGAATTTCCTCTTATCAAACTTAAAAATGTGTTATACGAGCTGTGCTCTTTTCCTTCCCACTCATTCCTAAAGCGCTTGCTGTTTCTCCCTTCATCCTCTCTGAAAACGTCTTTTTCAGAAACTGTTGGCTACCATCTTTAAACACCCTTATCCTTTGTCTCCTTGGAGCCACAATCTTTTTCCTCCAGTCAGTTCCACAGGCATTCATTGTTCTGGCTTGTTCTCTTCCCTCTTCAATGGAAGTGTCCCACCAAAGGTCTCCACTACCTTCTGCACTCACAGCTGCAAACTACAAATACACACGTCCAGGCACATCTGCTTCTTGGGTGCCTCCCTAGACGTCACCCCTGGGTTTCGGGAGGCACCTGGAGCTCAACACGTCTAAAGCTGCATCCCAAACCTCTTTTCAAGTCTGCATCTCCTCCCAATCTCCAAACCAAGGTCAAATGATCCTTGATACCATCCTTTCCTTTATCTTCTCTCCCAAATCATTCATAAATTCAACTGAAAACACTGAGCACCTAGTGTGTGCAGGCACTGGCCATTGGCAGGACCCACTTTCTACACTGAACTTACAGATTCAGTGAGAAGTCCTGCCTGCACTGTACACAAGTTCCCTTCCATCCCACTTCTCATTCGCACTGTCACCCTCCAGCTTCAAGTCAGCATCACCTCTTTCCTGGACTAGTACATCAGCCTTCTATGAGATTTCTCTGAAGCCAGCCTGTTCAAACGGAGTTGATGTCTTTTCTCCTTGCACGTTTTATAACTGTTGTTGTTGCTTAGTCGCTCAGTCATGTCCGACTCTTTTGTGACCCCATGGACTGTATCCCACCAGGCTCCTCTGTCTGTGGGGTTTTCCCAGGCAAGGATACTGGAGTGGGTTGCCATTTCCTTTTCCAGGGGATCTTCTTGACCCAGGGATCAAACTCCCATCTCCTGCATTGCATGTGGATTCTCTGCCACTGAGCCTCCAGGGAAGCCCTCTTGCACGTTTTGTAGCTTAACACATGTGTTGCTGCCTCTGTTTCCCCCCTCCTGGAATTCCCCCCTCGCATCTCCTCATACCATCCTGTATCTGTCCTTTAAGGCCCATCTCAAATGCGAGTCCTCTTTGATGCTTTCCCTGACTTCCCAGGCCAAGCGTGTGGCTTCTTTCTCTGAATTTATCAGATTTGCCCTCTTCACCCCTGCTTTATCAACCATCCCTCCTGCCCAAGCTAGTTGCTCCACAAACCATGATTAGAATGATGGTGGAATCCAGTTTTATGTGATAGGCAAGTGGCTCCATGATCAACTCCAAGAGTGATTATTCTATCATCAGCTAATTGTGTACCTTTTCCCCCTGGAGATTTGATAAACTAAATTCCTGAAGAAGCTGAATATGCTAGGGTTACTAAATTCTGTTTGGGGCTTAAAAGGAAATAACACATAAGTTTTAAAAAGTCCCATGAGTTCTGGGGACCTCAGCTTCCCTATCTAGAAAACAGAAAGTTGTACCAAACGATCTTAAGCTTCCGAAGATTCTAGTTCTCTAGATCTAACCGTCTATAACTAAGTTTTCTAGGGGATTTGATGGGATGATTTCATCTACTGATAGACCGATTCTACCTGTTGCCAGCCTTTTTCCTTTCCCTGCCTTCTCTATGGAAGTTGGAAAAGCTAGACAGCCTCTTGGCAGCCTTTCTTACAGCTAGACGTGGCCGTGTGATGTAGTTCTAACCAATAAGATGGAAGCAGAACTCTGCTAAAGGGAATTTGGGGAAGCCATTGCTTTCCAGATGGAAGAGAAAGGCACAGCTGACGTGACTCCTGCGGCAGGCAGACTTCTCAGATGGCCCCCTGATATATGGTATATGGCCCTGTATAATTTCCAGCCGTAGGGTATGGGCAGAATCATGAGCTATCACCCCCATGATTAGGTTACTAATCAGTTGACTTGGAGTCAATCATAGGGAGATTATTCTTCATGGGCCTGACATAATCAGATGAGCCTTTCAAAAGAGACACAACTTCCTGTCAGCCTCGGAGAGGAAAACAAACATTTGCGAACTGCCTTGGGGTGGCCTCCAGAAGCCGCTAAGAACTCAGCCCTAACAGCTGCATTCTACCAACAACTGGTGAGCTTGAAAGGGACCCTAGGGTTCAGACGATGCGCAGTCTCAGCTGACACCTTGACGGCAGCCTGACTTCTCAAGCAGAGAATTCAATGAACCGTGACCAGACTCCTGACACGTCGGAGATGCAGGATCAATTTGTGTTAACTTGCAAGGTTTGCAGCTAGTTGTTATAAAGCAATAGAAAACGAATACAACCCCTTTCCACTTAATCTCAAAAGCTGGGCACTTATGAAAACCATCTTGTGATCATAAAGGAAAAACTAAGTGAATCACAGAGCCCCTGACCTCTTGCACCTCTAAGCCACAATCAGCAGCTGCCCTTCTCCAAGAAAATCTCTATACCAGAAAAAGAAATGTCTATTTATATAAGCCAATACGAGTTAGAAAGCTTTTCTTTTACTTGTAGTTGAAATCATTTCCAACTGATAAAGCAGACTTCCAAAACCAGCATGAGTATATTATTTATTCACTGGCAAACTTTTATAAGGAATCTGTAATGTTACAGAGAGTAAAAGAAAGAAGCACCAGAAATTTAAAAAATCTTTGCCCTCTATAGGCTTGTAGCCTAGTGTAGGGGGAGAGGTGGTAGGGAACAAGATGGGGAAAGGTAGTCAGGATGCAATTAAAATACAGAATGATTAGGCTATGATAAGTATAAGCGAAAGGTCTTGCATGCAAGCTAAGTCACTTCAGTCATATCCAACTCCTAGTGGACCCTATGGACTGTAGCCCACCAGGCTCCTCTGTCCATGGGCTTCTCCAGGCAAGAATACTGGAGTGGGTTGCCATACTCTCCTCCAGGGGATCTTCCCGACCCACATCAGGAATCAAACCCACGTCTCCTGCTGCTCCTGCATTACAGGCGGATTCTTTACTGCTGAGCCTGGGGGTAAGCCCAAACCAAAGATCTTAGGGAAGCTCAAAGAAGAGACACCTAGTGTAGACCTTAGGGTTGATCAGGAGGGAGGAGCTGGATCCAAGGCTTTAGGATGAGGAACAGAACTACGAAGGATGAGCGTGTCACTCAGGAAGAGCAGAGGAGGGGAGTCCTGGCGCAGAGAGTGGAGGGCAATCAGTCAGATAATTGACAGCCACCGAAACAGCCGACGGGAGGCTGAGGAATGTGCGAGCAGCAGGGAAACAGACCTAGAGCACCGGCACCCGCCCCAGGCTCTGGTGACCGTCCTGCCTCACCCCACTCCCTTGCCCAGGACGAGCGCTCCCACTCCTCGCTGAGGGAAATGCAGGCAGCTCTGGCAGCTGCCCCAGATGTAAACACATGCAGAGAGAGGCTCTCCCAAGGAAGACTCTAGGTCAAGGTCCTTCCGGAATGTGCTACGCACAGGGAATCCAAGAAGAGAGAAAGGGATTTGACAGAGGAGACAAACCCTTCGGTTTTTTGAAGGAGGATCTTGGGGCCTTCAGGTTCTGTCAGAGCACATTAACTCTCCTCGTGACTTAGGGTTCTCACAGCATAGGATTTCACTTGGAAATTAGAAAGCTTCTGTAAATCTCCTTTAAATAAGTCAAGGAACAAATACACTGCAATGATAAAACGGGAAATACTGAAATAGGGCCTAGAGAAAAACTCTGGAAATGAAAAGGCCTAAGGCAGAAACTGAACTGAACTGAAGGAAGAGACAGTCGCAGGAAGTCGCAGGCAACAATGAAACCAATCTCATGTCATCCCCACGTGCGTTTTCCTATTTGGGGAGCAAAGGGGCTTTGAATGCTGGAGAAGAAGAGGTAGCTTAGGGAGCAGAAGCTCCATGTCCTTCTTCCTTCAGAGGACATCCTTCCCAGCCTCCCCTGGTCTCCCCAGGAAGCTGGGGAGCTCCCTTGTAGCAGCAGGTAGGGAGCTTGCCTGAGGCCTAGGAGGTTTTTTCCCACTCTTCTCAAATGTGGGATACAGTAAAATTCACCCTTTCTTGGTGTACAATTTGATGATGAAATTTGACGAATGTGTATAGTGTGGTGACCCAAGGACAAAAGAGCAGATAAAACCCAGGAGGGTCTTGGAATGCAGGAACAGGAAAACCAAACCCTTATCGTCCTTCCCTCCCCCGTGTTGTAACTACTAATGGATTTCAGGTCCTCCTGAGCAGTATAACCTGTCTCCCCTCTTACCTCACAGGGAGAAGGTATTTGCCTTATTCTCCACAACCCCCCCACCGCCACCCCACCCAGTATACGTGCCTCATCCAATCAGCAAATGACCCGCAAGACCCCTACCCCACACCTGTACCCTGGGTATGAAAGTGGACTAAGGACTCCTGCTCAACTCAGCTCCCTTGAGCTGGCCCGCTCTTCTAACAGCGTCTCCCACTCTAATAAGCTTTATTTCCCTCTCCTTCTGTCTCATGTCTGGAAATTCTTTTCCAACCCACGCCCAGACCATGACATATAGTAGTACTAACTACACCGTGAGAAAGACAAAGGACCCTCCCGTCACCCCCGCAAAGCAGCCCCCTGCCCTTTGGTTGTCAACACCCCCACCCCTGGGAAACTACTGACAATTTCTATCCCTATAATTTTGCCTTTTCCAGAATGTCATGTAAATGGACTCATACAGTATATAGTCATGTGTGTCAGGCTTCTTGCACTTAACATACCGCAAGGCCAATTTTTAAAAACTGTTGTCTGCCAAGGTCATCTTTCCCTGTGAACCAAGGCTAAGTGGGTGAGGATCAGTGTTCATGCTTGTCTTAACAAATTCACTGGAGTATGACTGTAGACCCTATATCAAACCTGCTGAGTCAAAAGCCGTGTCTCTTCGTAATCCATTCTGATGTGATGGCTCAAGTTACACTTCTATTGCGCAAACACTAATACTGGTATAGTGAATTTATACATGAATATCTCTATTAGCATTTGGAAATGCATAATTGCATTTTAATCATCAAGAGCATTTATGGGCCTATGCTACTGCCCTTGAGGACCTTGCAAAATAATTTAAAAGATAGCACATACTTAAATCGGGCTTCCCAGGTGATGCTAGTGGTAAAGAACCTGTCCATCAGTGCAGGAGACATGAGAGACACAAGTTCGATCCCTGGGTTGGGAAGCTCCCCTAGGAGGAGGAAGGCCTAGCAACCCACCCTAGTATTCTTGGCTGGAAAACCCCATGGATAGAGGAGCCCAGCAGGCTACAGTCTACGGGGCTGCAAAGAGTCTGCCATGACTGAAGCGACTTGGCACGTATGCATATACTTAAATCATAGACTTTCATTGCTGAAGAAGGTTTTAGGGCGTCCTAGATTTTCACATTTGGCAATGACTTTCAAGATTATCCATACCTGCCTATCATTTTAGATTTGAATTTCCTCCAGGGGTGGCAAACTCCAAGAGCAGATGAATGATGTCAATGTGTGAAACCAGCCAGGGGACACTGACAACTTGCCTGAGGCAAATCAGAGAGAGTTTGGTAGTACCCCTGGTTGTTCAAATTCAATCTGAAAAACAAACACTGTGAAAAAACATAAAGTATACATATTCTGGCTTGCTTTAGTCCTTGGGTAGTCACACTGCAATTTCCTCTATAATAGCCTTCCCAAGTTTTTGCCTCGTATGCTAGGTACTCCTGAGTCCCTGACCCTTTCACTCCTACCAGCTCAGTAGGTGCCAGTCTGGCTTTCAATTGCCAGCATGGCATTTAATTGCGCTAGGATTCCTTGAAGCCTGAATGCTGGCTTTGCCCTCCTCCCACCAGGTAGGCAGGAAGTGGCAAGAAACTGATGCCCTTTCAACGACCACTGATGGAAATTTCAGTATAAGTATTCCAGCTACCTCAGCTTGCTGGTTGATTAACTAAAGTTAGTACTTTACACGGGCCACCAGAATTTCTAAGTGAGATTGGAGTTCCCTTTACGACAGTGGACTCTTGTGTGATGGTGTATCTTTTACTTCCAGCACCCTTTCTCCTTCTACTTCCCCGTCTCCTACAGTCTTTACTGACACCACCTGCCAGATAAGCTACGTTATTTGGATCTTCATCTCAGGATCTGCTTCTGAGAGTTGACCTCAAGTTGATGTCAACTCCAGAGATGAGAGACTTCAGTTCAGTTCAGTCGCTCAGTCGTGTCTGACTCTTTGCGACCCCATGAATCGCAGCACGCCAGGCCTCCCTGTCCATCACCAACTCCAGGAGTTCACTCAGACTCATGTCCATCGAGTCAGTGATGCCATCCAACCATCTCATCCTCTGTCCCCTTCTCCTCCTGCCCCCAATCCCTCCTAGCATCAGAGTCTTTTCCAGTGAGTCAACTCTTCGCATAAGGTGGCCAAAGTATTGGAGTTTCAGCTTCAGTATCAGTCCTTCCAGAGAAATCCCAGGACTGATTTCCTTTAGAATGAACTGGTTGGGTCTCCTTGCAGTCCAAGGGACTCTCAAGAGTCTTCTCCAACACCACAGTTCAAAAGCATCAATTCTTTAGCGCTCAGCTTTCTTCACAGTCCAACCCTCACATCCATACATGACCACAGGAAAAACCATAGCCTTGACTGCTAAGTCGCTTCAGTCGTGTCAGACTCTGTGCGACCCCATAGATGGCAGTGCGCCAGGCTCCACCGTCCCTGGGATTCTCCAGGCAAGAACACTGGAGTGGGTTGCCATTTCCTTCTCCAATGTATTAAAGTGAAAAGTGAAAGTGAAGTCGCTCAGTCATGCCCGACTCTTAGCAACCCCATGGACTGCAGCCTACCAGGCTCCTTCGTCCATGGAATTTTCCAGGCAAGAGTACTGGAGTGGGTTGCCATTGCCTTCTCCTTAGCCTGGCCTAGAAAGACCTTTGTTGGCAAAGCAATGTCTCTGCTTTTTAATATGCTATCTAGGTTGGTCATAACTTTCCTTTCAAGGAGTAAGCATCTTTTAATTTCATGGCTGCAATCACCATCTGCAGTGACTTTGGAGCCCCACAAAATAAAGTCTGACACTGTTTCCACTGTTCCCCCATCTATTTCCCATGAAGTGATGGGACCAGATGCCATGATCTTTGTTTTCTGAATGTTGAGCTTTAAGCCAACTTTCTCACTCTCCTCTTTCACTTTCATCAAGAGGCTCTTTAGTTCTTCTTCACTTTCTGCCATAAGAGTGGTGTCATCTGCATATCTTAGGTTATTGATATTTCTNCAATCTTGATTCCAGCTTGTGTTTCTTCCAGCCCAGTGTTTCTCATAATGTCCTCTGCATAGAAGTTAAATAAGCAGGGTGACAATATACAACCTTGACGTGCTCCTTTTCCTATTTGGAACCAGTCTGTTATTCCATGTCCAGTTCTAACTGTTGCTTCCTGACCTGCATACAGGTTTNTTGGAGCCCCACAAAATAAAGTCTGACACTGTTTCCACTGTTCCCCCATCTATTTCCCATGAAGTGATGGGACCAGATGCCATGATCTTTGTTTTCTGAATGTTGAGCTTTAAGCCAACTTTCTCACTCTCCTCTTTCACTTTCATCAAGAGGCTCTTTAGTTCTTCTTCACTTTCTGCCATAAGAGTGGTGTCATCTGCATATCTGAGGTTATTGATATTTCTCCCAGCAATCTTGATTCCAGCTTGTGTTTCTTCCAGCCCAGTGTTTCTCATAATGTCCTCTGCATAGAAGTTAAATAAGCAGGGTGACAATATACAACCTTGACGTGCTCCTTTTCCTATTTGGAACCAGTCTGTTATTCCATGTCCAGTTCTAACTGTTGCTTCCTGACCTGCATACAGGTTTCTCAAGAGGCAGATTAGGTGGTCTGGTATTCCCATCTCGTTCAGAATTTTCCACAGTTTATTGTGATCCACACAGTCAAAGGCTTTGGCATAGTCAATAAAGCAGAAATAGATGTTTTTCTGGAATTCTCTTGCTTTTTCGATGATCCAGCAGATGTTGGCAATTTGATCTCTGGTTCTTCTGCCTTTTCTAAAACCAGCTTGAACATCTGGAAGTTCACGGTTCATGTATTGCTGAAGCCTGGCTTGCATTCCTAATCCCTAGAGAATAGCTTGAGCCATCTTTGACCCACAGAAATATGTTCCCCTTACAGAGATGAAAGTGTCTCCCTGTGTCTGGCATCTAAAGGTTCGCTCTGTGGGACCGTCTACTGCTGTATGAACCCGTCTAGAAATCTCCCTCTTTATCGAGAAATCCTTCAACCCAATTCCTAAATTGTCCTTGAATATATGCTACATTTCACTCACCTTATCTATGAAAACTGTCAATCGGTACACAAAGCCAGTAATGAGAATCTGGAATGAAAAATGCTCAAGAGGAGAATCCCCAGAAATCTGGGGGGTTTAGGAGGATACTGGACTTTCCCTTTGATGGAATATGGAAACAAGAGCCATTTTTAGTTAAATGTTAAAAGAAGGATCAGTCCAAAAGACATGGGATCATTTTGTTTACACATATATGTATTATGTGTAATATTTACAGTCCTAGTTTTTCACTTGGGAAGGGATCATGAAAAATGTGTTGCGTCTTCATTTTCAGCTTGACAGGCTTCTACATTTCCCAGTCAAGGGTTTAATGTTTGCCCTTGTGTGTACTATACTACCTAACAAGATGTCACACAGTTTGTATTAAATTCACAGCTTCCTTCCAAGAGGCAAATTCTGGACATTTTTAAGAGGCAAAAAAGGTTCTAACTGCGGGGGGGGTGGTTCTAAAATGTCTGAGAGTGTCTCATATCCATCCCTTCCCATTTTAAGAGAAAAGGGAGTCTCAGGAGAGCTGGACACGACTGAGCGACTTCACTTTCCCTTTTCACTTTCGTGTATTGGAGAAGGAAATGGCAACCCACTCCAGTGTTCTTGCCTGGAGAATCCCAGGGATGGGGGAGCCTGGTGGGCTGCCGTCTATGGGGTCACACAGAGTCGGACACGACTGAAGCGACTTAGCAGCAGCAGCAGCAGGAGAGCTGAGAGCTGGGCAAAATAGAGTGCAAAACAGGGTGACAAGTAGGTTTCAGAGCCCTTATGAATGTCCCTTCTGACATTATATTTGAAATAGAGTACTTGTTGGGGAGTTAAATGTACTAGTTTCTAAATTTTGAAAGTGCTTTGAGGATATCCGTGGCCATGTTTTTTCAGCTGTTTCTGGGACACACTGAAAGGACTGATTACTTGCTAATGTGTCTTTTCTTTTACAAAACGATTTGTGAATATGCATTCTGCGTATTTATGAATAGTTTTTCTTTTAAATGTTTTTTTTTTAAAGAGAAATAAACAAGTGATGATTGAATTCAAGGCTATACCTATTCCTCCCACTTCTTCCCCATCTGATATAATTATAGTAAGTCTGGGTTGTGCATATCTGAACATCTCCTGGTTTTGATTGTCAAGCAATCAAATAGCATTTCTCACCCTCACTCAGACCCATAATTTAGAAGCTTCTCTGAAGTGACACTTGTTGCAGTTTAATTATAATGCTCTTCAATCCAGAAAGCTATTTAAAGAACAATGGAAGCTGTGCCTTTGCAGTCCTTTCTTTTGAAAAAAATGCGGAAATACATATATGTAGCTGATCCCTCGGAGAAGGCAATGGCACCCCACTCCAGTACTCTTGCCTGGAAAATTCTGGTAGGCTGCAGTCCATGGGGTCGCTTAGTACTGGACACGACTGAGTGACTTCACTTTCACTTTTCACTCTCACGCATTGGAGAAGGAAATGGCAACCCACTCCAGTGTTCTTGCCTGGAGAATCCCAGGGACGGGGAGCCTGGTGGGCTGCACAGAGTTGGACACGACTGAAGCAACTTAGCAGAAGCAGTAGCTGATCCCTAATTGAAACTTGATAACTTGTGTGATGAATGGCTTGTTTCCTTTGAAAAAATGACTGATATTTTAACATACATGTTTCTTTCCAACAGTGTCCAGCACAGTTATGCCATTTTAAAACTTAGGAGCAAGCATGCACAATTTCACAATCTGCATTCTGTTTACAGGAAATGTTTTCTCTCATTTCAAAATGAAATTCTCAAGGCTCAAATGGGTAAGTGTTTTAATTCAGCAAAGAATTAAAGAGCTGCTTTTTCCAGACATATTCTCTTTCCTTCCCTGGCAGTTACTGGTACCAACTTGCTCTTAATTATCTTCCATTCAATGCTAGTCATAGCCGCCTGCCTACTTCACACCTCGGCAGGCCAGCCCACAGTACTCACCCAGCCCCCTCTGGCTGAATCATCTTCCGCCCCCATCCTTTCCCACTGCTGTTTCCTTTTCAATTCAGTGCTCTTTTTAGAGGGACATTCTTGCTTTTCCAGAGCTTTTTTCTTCATTCTATATTATGTTCCCTTTATATTCTAGAAAACAACAATTCTTAAGGAATTTTCTTCCTGTCACTGAAGACAACTTGTGCTTAACATATCATGGAATTAGCTATCCATTAATTCTTGCCTACTTTAGGTGAAAGTAGGATTTAAGAAACTGGACATTTATCACCCTCACTCCAACATATGAAAGAGAAAATGAGTCATTTTTTGGTGAGTTTCTGCCTTGGCAGAGACACAGGAAATCCTAGGCTTGGGCAATTTAAACCGTCGCCTACAGCTTTGACATCCCTGCTTTCAACATTCTGCTCTCGTTGATTTTTTTTTTTTAATGTTGCAGTTAAGTCCTTCCAAATTGACTCTCAAATCTCCATTTTTCTTAGGCATAAATGCTGACCCAATGGCTCCAACAAAGTGTCAGAAGTTGGAGGTTTTAGGATTGGATATCTGAAGATACTTGAGCTCTGACCAAACCAACAGAAACGTTGTGCTCATACCAGTTGTGTGAAGACACAAACCTTTCATCTTTATGTGTTACTGATCTCAATATTTTATGGAGGTATCCATGCAAGTACATAAATTTCTCCATATTTACAGATGAATCACTTATCATCAGCTGACAAGGATTCCTAATGCAGATCTCACAGCAACCCCAACAAGCAATGGAAGAAAATAGGAAGCCCAGTTCAAATAACCAACCAATGACTCCATGGAGGGGGTCTCCTTTTGGTAAGAAGTTTAGGGCTTCCCAGGGCTTCCCTGGTGGCTCAGAGTTTAAAGCATCTGCCTGGAATGCTGGAGACCCAGGTTCGATCCCTGGGTCAGGAAGATCCCCTGGAGAAGGAAATGGCAACCCACTCCAGTACTCTTGCCTGGAGAATCTCATGGAGGGAGGAGCCTGGTGGCACTAGCGGTAAAGAACCCACCTGCCAATATGGGAGACACTAGAGATGCAGGTTCGATCCCTGGGTCAGGAAGATGCCCTGGAGGAGGGCATGGCAACCCACTCCAGTATTCTTGCCTACAGAACCCCATGAACAGAGGAGCCTGGCAGGCTACAGCCCACAAGGGCACAGATTTGGACATGACTGATGCAACTTAGCATGCATGTTTCATTTAAAATATTTGGTCCAACTCTTCATTTTAAGTTAAAAAAATGAGCTCCAAAGGACTGATATGACTTGTTCAAAGTCATTAGGGGATTAATTTTTTTTAAAGTTAAGGGTAGAACTCAAGTTTATCCACTAGACAAAAGGAAACCTACCTTTGTGAAGTGCCTGGCACTGTGCACTTTTTATCATTTCGCCAAATCTTCACAACCACCCCACAAAAAGGCATCATCTTCCCCACTTAACAGACAAGAAAACTGAGGGTCATAAAGGTAAGTAACTGTCTCAAGTCCACACACCTGGAGAGTGATGCTGACATGTGGAACTTTTGCTAGTGTTTGCAGAGAACATTTTACAGTTTTGTGAGCACTCACTCAAGAAGTATCAGGCGTTGAACCAAGCTCGTTACTGTATCATCCGACTGAACTCTTATGACAGCCCCTTGTGATGTTTATGTATTAAAAATATCATTTTCTCCATAGTGAAAACGTGGAATTTTATACTTCTTTTGTGCCTTTTCTTTGTTTTGTTTCTCTTTTTAGAAACAAAGACCATTCAAAACACAGAGGGCAAATGCATTTTTTTCACATATTATTTTTGTGTATCTAAATTGTCAATATGTTTTAGCAGACAAGAGAGTAATCACATTCTCATAACTGTTAGCATTTTCCATGGACTTCTGAGAGAGGACGGATGAGGGACCAAAGACCCCTCACCTATCATTGAAATTTTTTCAGGAAAAATCAACTGTAAGGTAATGCTTAACATCTTTGCTATAACTCAAGG
>SJYQ01000900.1:155231-209606 GCA_006410935.1 Redunca redunca
AGCATGTGAGATGAGTGCAATTGTGTGGTAGTTTGAGCATTCTTTGGCATTGCCTTTCTTTGGGATTGTAATGAAAACTGACCTTTTCCAGTCCTGTGGCCACTGCTGAGTTTTCCAAATGTGCTGGCATATTGAGTGCAGCACTTTCACAGCATCATCTTTCAGGATTTGAAACAGCTCATCTGGAATGCTATCACCTCCACTAGCTTTGTTTGTAGTGATGCTTTTTAAGGCCCACTTGACTTCACATTCCAGGATGTCTGGCTCTAGATTAGTGATCACACCATAGTAATTATCTGGGTCATGAAGATCTTTTTTGTACAGTTCTTCTGTGTATTCTTGCCACCTCTTCTTAATATCTTCTGCTTCTGTTAGGTCCATATCATTTCTGTCCTTTATCTAGCCCATCTTTGCATGAAATGTTCCTTTGGTATCTCTAATTTTCTTGAAGCAGTCTCTAGTCTTTCCCATTCTGTTTTCCTCTATTTCTTTGCATTGATCGCTGAAGAAGGCTTTCTTATCTTTTCTTGCTATTCTCTGGAACTCTGCATTCAGATGCTTATATCTTTCCTTTTCTCCTTTGCTTTTCTGGGAAATAGATGGGGAAACAGTGGAAACAGTGTCAGACTTTATTTTTCTGGGCTCCAAAATCACTGTAGATGGTGATTGCAGCCATGAAACTAAAAGACGCTTACTCCTTGGAAGGAAAGTTATGACCAACCTAGATAGCATATTCAAAAGCAGAGGCATTACTTTGCCAACAAAGGTCCATCTAGTCAAGGCTATGGTTTTTCCTGTGGTCATATATGGATGTGAGAGTTGGACTGTGAAGAAACCTGAGCACCGAAGAATTGATGCTTTTGAACTGTGGTTGGAGAAGACTCTTGAGAGTCCCTTGGACTGCAAAGAGATCCAACCAGTCCATTCTGAAGGAGATCTGCCCTGGGATTTCTCTGGAAGGAATGATGCTAAAGCTGAAACTCCAGTACTTTGGCCACCTCATGTGAAGAGTTGACTCATTGGAAAAGACTGATGCTGGGAGGGATTGGGGGCAGGAGGAGAAGAGGACAACAGAGGATGAGATGGCTGGATGGCATCATGGACTCGATGGACGTGAGTCTGAGTGAACTCCGGGCATTGGTGATGGACAGGGAGGCCTGGCATGCTGCGATTCATGGGGTCACAAAGAGTCGGACACGACTGAGCAGCTGAACTGAACTGAAGTCCTGTCTAATTGTTTTGCAACCCCATAGACTGTAGCCTGCCAGACTCCTCTGTCCATGGGATTTTCCAGGCAAGAATACTGGAGTTGGTAGCCATTTCCTTCTCCAGGGATTGAACCCATGTCTCCGCATTGTTAGACGGATTCTTTACAGTTGGACCAGGGAAGCCTTTGTGAGTAAGTTACCCTATAACAAACTTGATCCATTGATTATGTGGCGCTGCCTGCCTCATTTTTTCGATGCCTTCTCAGTTCGGTGGATACTTTTGCTCCTTTCTTCTCCCAAAGAGGCTCAGGTTTCAAAATAGCAAGGACATTATTTCAAAAATGTTAATTTCTAGTTCACTGGGGGCAGCAAGAACCTTTTCAGATATTTTATCTTCAAAGGTGCCAAAATTTCCTGTACCAAAATACACAGACCATAATTTTTGAGCAAGACTTCTATGGTACACTAATGGCTCAGGGAATTATATATCATACCATATCAACCATTCCACCCACCTGGAGCAGAAACAAGGAAGCTTCTATAGCTCGTATCAATATTGCTTTCTTTGAAGCCTAGGGGATCATAATTTCCTCTCCATTTGAGAATAGAATTATAGCCTTTTCCCAGTAGATTAGTTAATCAACTGATCCTTGGTTTCCAAATTAATCAACAAATACAAAGTAGGGCTTCCCTGTGGACTCGGTGGTAAAGAACCTGCCTGCCAGTGCAGGAGACATGGGTTCCATCCCTGGGTTGGGAAGATCCCTTGGAGAAGGAAATGGCAACCTGCTCCAGTATTCTTGCCTGGAGAAGCTCATGGACAGAGGAGCCTGGCAGGCTACAGTCCATGGGGTCAAACAAGAGTCAGACATGACTTAGTGACTAAACAACAATAATACAAGTAGGGCATAATGCCTGGGGAAAAAAAAAGTATAATGCTTCTGGTATCCCAGACTGGATTAAGCACATTTAGGTATGTGCTTAGGGTACCACAAAAAGTTAAAACAGCAGATAAGCAATCATTAGCAGAGAGAAGTAGACTTAATGTTATATTACACTGCCTTTATAAATCAGACTTAAAAGCTTTTTGAAACAGGTATGAGAGGTTGAGGGGAGGTGGAGGCATCATAACCTTTTCAGAGGTTGAGGCCACAAGGCAATCAATCCCTCTTTATATCTCAGAGTACAGCAGTTTGGCATAGAATACAGTTGCTCATCCAGAATCCCTCCAAACTCTTCATTTGTAACAGATACTGGAAACTTTTCATGTGGTTCACAAAACAGTTCGAGTCAACAATGGCATCTATTTCTAAGTGCTTGTCCTTATGTCCCCTTAGTGTTTCAACAGTGGATTGTTTTGATTGAGGTTTCAATAGAAAAAAATTGTGGACATGCTTCAGTGGATGGTAATTGAATGAATGAACTAGAGCCAATAGAGCTGGATTCAAAACCCACTTTTTAAAAAATTTCTAATCTGTGACCTTCGATCCCTTACTTAGGTTTCTACATCTATAAAACGAAAATCATTACATCAAGCAGTTGTTATGATGCTAAAATGAGACGTTGTGAGATTATCTGCTTAAGGTAGTTGAATCTCTAATTTGGGGATGGAGGGATTAGAAATGAGACACTTATTTAAGGAATTGTATTAAAATCCATCATAACTTCCCCATAATGATTCATTCATTCATTCCTTCAAAGCATATAGAATACCTACATGTCCAGTATTAGGTACAAAGGAGCTTCTATGATAAAACCTTAAGGAATAAGATTTTTTATGTCCATTTGGATAGAGTTTACAAACTACATAGTCTTTGATAGAATCTGCAACAACTGGTTGTAGTTTCAATCTAACCACTTCTCCCTGGTGCCCCCTCCCCTCTTTGAGAATAAGAGAGGGAGTGAGGGGCTTCCCTGGTGACTCACTGGTAAAGAATCCTCCTGTCAATGCAGGAGACACAGGTTCAACCCCTGACCCATGCTCCACTCGCTGTGGAGCAGCAAGCCCATGTGCCACAACTACTGAGCCTATGCTCCAGAGCCCGGGAGCTACCTCCACTGACCTCTCGAGCTGCAGCTACTGAAGCCTGTGCTCCCCAGAGCCCGCGCTCTGCCATAAGAGAAGCTGCTGCAATGAAAAGCTTGTGCACCGCAACTGGAGAACAGCCCTTACAACCAGAGGAAGGTCCTCGCAGCAACGAAGACCCAGCACAGCCAGAAATAAGATTATTTTTTAAAAAAAAGAGAGGAAGTGAGAGAGTCTGTTTTAAAAATCACCTAATTATTTTCAGAAATCAAAGTTTAATGACTTGATACTTTGACAGTCACAATATAGGTGCAAATGTCAAAACTGCCCACCCAAAGTGTCATCCCCTCCATGACTCAAAATGTCATATCCTCTTGAAGGCACCCTCCTCTCTGGTCTCTAAGATTTCGCAGGCGCTTCTCCATGTGTCTGAGTCACGCTCTCTTGACCTCCCTGCCTCAGCTCATTGGCTCCTTCCCAAATTCAGCACTCTCTGCAGTCATTCCCTGCACTGGATGGTTCCTCTGTCCTTATTCCTACTGTCTCCAGTCTAAACAGAGGTCTTTCTCACCCTTAGAATAGGGTATTAAATGAAATCAAGTTTGGTTTTTTCTTAACTGGAAAGATCATTTAAAATGTATTAGCAGTGGAAACATTCATTCACCTTTGAAGTCGACTCTTTTGCTTCAGGAAAATCACTAGAATAATTCCATAAACATAATAGCCACCTATTGTTCTTGGAGAAAAATGTTGTCATCTTTAATCTGAAAGCTAATACTCCAGACAGAGTTGTGAAATGAGCCATGGACGGCTGTACATTTTGTTGTCTTTAGCATAAACTAAACATGTCCTTGAAGAGACAGATACTTTTTTTTTCTAACTATGTATTTAATCTTGACCCTGAAACCCAACCCACCCCTGACCCAGGAGATGTGTATATCTTTTATATAAGAACTTTTTCACGGATTGATTTAGAACAGTCCATATCAGGTCTTCACTTAATATGTTGGAGTAAAGATCTGAAATGGCCTTATGGCTGAAACCATGGGGTTTTTTCACTGAATAACCCAGACTAAATCATTGCATTGTCTTGTCTGTTGCCCTAAGGCTAAAGAGAACTTGTTCGGTGAGGGTGAAGGAACTGGGTGTTTCCACTGTCAATCATCCTGCAATGAGGCAGGCTTGGGCATGGACTGGCAGACCTCTTCCCAGTTGTAGACAAAGGGGAGGGAAGTGTAAAAACTGCATCGTGCCTAGATGCCTGGGGTGACTGGCCACGTGAAACGCTCTGACATACAAAATCAATTTTATATATTTTATATACAATATTTAATATTGATGGAAGATCCTAAGAGCAGAGAGTCACTTTTAGTGGCAGCTGAATTATAAGGCACTTTCTATGTTGTGCTTGAATTATCCCTAACCCATCAGTGAAGGGTTGAGTATTTCAGTAGACTTGGCTGTGCTCTAGGGAATTAAGGAAGAACTGTGTGCGTGTATCTAGTGTGGAGCAGAGAAGAGCAGCAGCGCTGAAAGGCATTTACAGGACATCAAAAATAAGCTGTGGAGTATGGAGCTGTAGCGTCTAGATCAGGATGTCTGGTCAGTTGGTCAGAGATCATCTAGATAGACTGTGGAACATGGAAGTGCTCTTTGGAGATTTACAGAACTTATTTGGGAAGGAAATCGGGGAAAAGAACAGGTTTCCCACAATTCCCTCTGAAGGCTATTGCTTTGTTTGAGGGAAAATATTGATAGAAAGCATGTGCTTTTTAAGGATTAAAAAGCTTGAATTGCATCCTTCAAATTCACTTTGTCTTTTCTACAAAACCATCGACTTACTGATAATAAGGACTGTGGGTTTTTTTCCTTAAATCTTTACATCACAATTTCTAGAACAGTGTCTGGAACATAGTGGGTGTTCAAAGATATCTGCTGAGTTACACATGCACAAAGTCTGTCACAGAATTTTCTTCAACTTGATGAGATGACTTAGGTCAATAGTCATTTAAAACTGGTTTTGGAACCAGAAACTGAAAAACTCAGAAGAAAACACAGGCAGAACACTCTTTGACAAAAATCACAGCAATATTTTCTGAATTGGTTTCCTCAGGCAAAATACACAAAACAAAATAAACAAGGGAGACCTAATTAAGCATAAACGCTTTTGCACAGCAAAGGAGACCACTGGCAAAAGGAAAAGACAACCTACCGAATGGCAGAAAATGTTTGCAAGTGATGACCAAGAAGAGGTTAATATCCAAAATATACAACAGCTCATGCAACTCAATATCAAAAACCCCAAACAATCCCATAAAAGGTGGCCATTAGATCTAAATGAACATTTTTCCAGAGAAGACATACAGATGACCAATACACGTGTGAAAAGATGCTCAACATTGCTAATCTCTAGAGAAATGCAAATCAAAATCACAATGATATATCACCTCACACTTGTCAGAATGTCTATAGACCACAAATAACAAATGTTGGCGAGGATGTGGAGAAAAGGAAGCCCTTGTACCCTGTTAGTAGGAATCCAAATTGGTGCAATTAATATGGAAAACAGTATGGAAGTTCCTCAAAAGACTAAAAATAGAACTACCATATGCTCCAGCAATTCCATTCCTGAGTATATATCCAAAGAAAAGAAAAACAATTTAAAAAGATATACGTATCCCTATGTTTCATAACAACATTATTTACAACAACCAAGATTTGAAAGCAACCTAAGTGTCCATTAACAGACGACTGAATGAAGAAGGTGTGATACAAGCACACACACCCCTGATGGAATGAGACATTACTTAGCCATAAAAAGAATGCAGTTTTGCCACTCGCAGCAACATGAATGGACCTGGACGGTACTACGTCTAGTGAAATAAATTAGACAGAGAAAGACAAACACTATCACTTGTATGTCACCTGTATGTCACCACTTGTATGTGGAATCTAAAAAATAAAGCAAATGAATGAATACAACAGAACAGAAACAGACTCACAGATACAGAGAACAAACTAGTGCTCACCAGCGGGGAGGAAGAGGTAGGGAGGGGCAAGACGAGTGTGGGCAGAGAGGCACAAACGACAATATATTTTGAACTACTCTGTTGCACAGTTCAGTTCAGTCGCTCAGTCGTGTCTGACTCTTTGCAACACCATGAATCGCAACATGCTAGGCCTCCCTGTTCATCACCATCTCCCAGAGTTCACCCAAACCCACATCCATCAAGTCGGTGATGCCATCCAGCCATCTCATCCTCGGTCATCCGCTTCTCCTCCTGCCCCCAATCCCTCCCAGCATCAGAGTTGTTTCCAATGAGTCAACTCTTCGCATGAGGTGGCCAAGGTACTGCAGTTTCAGCTTCAGCATCATTCTTTCCAAAGAAATCCCAGGGCTGATCTCCTTCAGAATGGACTGGTTGGATCTCCTTGCAGTCCAAGGGACTCTCAAGAGTCTTCTCCAACACCACAGTTCAAACGCATCAATTCTTCAGCGTTCAGCCTTCTTCACCGTCCAACTCTCACATCCATACATGACTACTGGAAAAACCATAGCCTTGACTAGATGGACCTTAGTCAGCAAAGTAATGTCTCTGCTATCTAGGTTGGTCATAACATTCCTTCCAAGGAGTAAGCATCTTTTCATTTCATGGCTGCAATCATCATCTGCAGTGATTTTGGAGCCCCAAAAAATAAAGTCTGACACTGTTTCCTCATCTATTTCCCATGAAGTGATGGGACCAGATGCCATGATCTTCATTTTCTGAATGTTGAGCTTTAAGCCAACTTTTTCACTCTCCTCTTTCACTTTCATCAAGAGGCTTTTTAGTTCCACCTCACTTTCTGCCATAAGGGTGGTGTCATCTGCATATCTGAGGTAATTGATATTTCCCTCAGCAATCTTGATTCCAGCTTGTGTTTCTTCCAGTCCAGAGTTTCTCATGATGTACTCTGCATAGAAGTTAAATAAGCAGGGTGACAATATACAGCCTTGACGTACTCCTTTTCCTATTTGGAACCAGTCTGTTGTTCCATGTCCAGTTCTATCTGTTGCTTCCTGACCTGCATACAGATTTCTCAAGAGGCTGGTCAGGTGCTCTGATATTCCCATCTCATTCAGAATTTTCCACAGTTTATTGTGATCCACACAGTCAAAGGCTTTGGCATAGTCAATAAAGCAGAAATAGATGTTTTTCTAGAACTCTCTTGCTTTTTCGATGATCTGGTGGATGTTGGCAATTTGATCTCTGGTTCCTCTGCCTTTTCTAAATCCAGCTTGAGCATCTGGAAGTTCACAGTTCACATATTGCTGAAGCCTGGCTTGGAGAATTTTGAGCATGACTTTACTAGTGTGTGAGATGAGTGCAATTGTGCGGTAGTTTGAGCATTCTTTGGCATTGCCTTTCTTTGGGATTGGAATGAAAACTGACCTTTTCCAGTCCTGTGGCCACTGCTGAGTTTTCCAAATGTGTTGGCATATTGAGTGAAGCACTTTCACAGCATCATCTTTCAGGATTTGAAACAGCTCTATTGGAATTCCATCACCTCCACTAGCTTTGTTAGTAGTGATGTTTTCTGAGGCCAGGGGTGGTACTCCATGCCCGAGGTCAGGGGTGGTGGCCGAGAGGAGCAACCCCATATCCAAGGAGTGGTGGCTGCATGGGCACAGGAGGGCCGAGAGGAGCTACTCCACATTCAAGATCAGGAGGGGCGGCAGTGAGGAAATACCCTTCATCCAAGGTAAGGAGCAGTGGCTGCACTTTGCTGGAGCAGCCGTGAAGAGATACCCCATGCCCAAGGTAAGAGAAACCCAAATAAGACGGTAGGTGTTGCAAGAGGGCATCAGAAGGCAGACACAATGAAACCATAATCACAGAAAACTAGTCAGTCTAATCACACCAGGACCACAGTCTTGTCTAACTCAATGAAACAAAGCCATGCCCGTGGGGCCACCCAAGACAGGCAGGTCATGGTGGAGAGGTCTGACAGAATGTGGTCCACTGGAGAAGGGAATGGCAAACCACTTCAGTATTCTTGCTTTGAGAACCCCATGGGCAGTATGAAAAGGCAAAATGATAGGATACTGAAAGAGGAACTGTCCAGGTCAGTAGGTGCCCAGTATGCTACTGGAGATCAGTGGAGAAATAACTCCAGAAAGAATAAAGGGATAGAGTCAAAGAAAAAACAATACCCAGTTGTGGATGTGACTGGTGATAGAAGCAAAGTCCAATGCTGTAAAGAGCAATATTGCATAGGAACCTGGAATGTCAGGTCCATGAATCAAGGCAAATTGGAAGTGGTCAAACAGCCTACATAATAAGTGATTCAGTTCATGTGAAAGTCTGGAATAGGGAAAGCTATAGAAACAAAAGTATTAATATAGATTAGTATAGACTGGTGGAGAAAGAAATGGCAACCCACTCCAGTATTCTTGCCTGGAGAATCCCAGGGACAGAGGAGCCAGGTGGGCTTCCGTCTACAGGGTCGCACAGAGTCGGACACAACTGATGAGACTTAGCAGTAGCAGCAAACAGGAGATGGCAAGAGTGAACATCAACATTCTAGGAATCAGCCAACTAAAATGGACTGGAATGGGTGAATTTAACTCAGATGATCATTATATCTACTACTGTGGGCCGGAATCCCTTAGAAAAAAATGGAGTAGCCATCATGGTCAACCAGAGTCCAAAATGCAGTACTTGGATGCAATCTCAAAAACGACAGAATGATCTCTGTTCGTCTCCAAGGCAAACCACTCAGTATCACAGTAATCCAAGTCTATGCCCCAACCAGTAACGCTGAAGAAGCTGAACTTGAACAGGTCTATGAAGACCTACAAGACCTTTCAGAACTAACACCCAAAAAAGATGTCCTTTTCATTCTAGGGGACTGGAATACAAAAGTAGGAAGTCAAGAAATACCTGGAGTAACAGGCAAATTTGGCCTTGGAGTACTGAATGAAGCAGGGCAAAGGCTAATAGAGTTTTGCCAAGAAAATGCACTGGTCATTGCAAACACCCTCTTCCAACAACACAAGAGAAGACTCTACACATGGACATCACCAGATGGTCAACACCAAAATCAGATTGATTATATTCTCTGCAGCCAAAGATGGAGAAGCTGTATATAGCCAACAAAAACAAGACCAGGAGCTGACTGTGGCTCAGATCATGAACTCCTTATTACCAAATTCAGACTCAAAATGAAGAAAGTAGGGAAAACCGCTAGACTATTCAGGTATGACCTAAATCAAATCCCTTATGATTATACAGTGGAAGTGAGAAATAGATTTAAAGTACTAGATCTGATAGATAGAGTGCCTGATGAACTATGGATGGAGGTTCATGACATTGTACAGGGGACAGGAATCAAGACCATCCCCATGGAAAAGAAATGCAAAAAAGCAAAATGGCTGTCTGGGGAGGACTTACAAATAGCTTGTGAAAAGAAGAGAAGCAAAAAGCAAAGGAGAAAAGGAAAATTATAAACATCTGAATGCAGAGTTCTGAAGAATAGCAAGAAGAGATAAGAAAGCCTTCTTCAGCGATCACTGCAAAGAAATAGAGGAAAACAACAGAATGGGAAAGATTAGAGATCTCTTCCAGAAAATTAGAGATACCAAGGGAACATTTCATGCAAAGATGGGCTCGATAAAGGACAGAAATGATATGGACCTAACAGAAGCAGAAGATATTAAGAAGAGGTGGCAAGAATACACAGAAGAACTGTACGAAAAAGATCTTCATGACCAAGATAATCACGATGGTGTGATCACTCACCTACGGCCAGACATCCTGGAATGTGAAGTCAAGTGGGCCTTAGAAAGCATCATTATGAGTTCTGTTGTACAATTGAAACTAAAATAATATTGAGGCCAACCATATCTCAATTTAAAAAACTGGTTATTAGAAATATACTGAAATAAAATTAGTCAGATACCTCTTTATTATAAGGCTGTTGCTGTAACTTTCAAATGGAAAATATGTTTTAAGCACAGGTTCCTACAGAAAGCTGCACAATCACCACATATTGTTAGAGAATCAGGAAACCAGAAGAGATCTAAGGCCATGTAGTTCCCTCACATTACGAAGGAGGAGATTAAAGCCCCGAGGAAAAAAAGTTACTTGCCCAGTGTCACACACCTCACCAACAGGAGCCAGGGCTAGGTTGTACCTGCTCTGATCCATTGCTCTCCTTACTAACTACCACATCATAAGCCTCTACTACATCACACCACTCGTGGGTCCATGGCTAGAAAGGAGGTAGAGAGTACTTTTTTGTATTTTATGTTTAACAAATACTCTGAAACAATAGTTGGTCTAGAGTTTTTTTTTTTTTTTTTACCATACTATGCTTAATTTTATGAGCATCAAATATCCTTAAAAGTCCTAGTGTCAGAGCTGGATCAGAAAGAAGGCTGAGTTCTGAAGAATTGATGCTTTCAAACTGTGGTGTTGGAGAAGACTCTTGAGAGTCCCTTGGACTGCAAGGAGATCAAACTAGTCAATCCTAAAGGAATCAACTCCATGGAATCACAAAGAATTGGACACGACTGAGCAACTGAACAACAATAACAACAAAAATTACTAAATGGTGATTCTCACACGTGGCTGCAAATAGAACTAGGCCAGGGTCCTATCCCAAGCCAGCAGGACTCAGGCATTGGTTTTTTGTTGGTTTTTTTTTCAATCTTCTCCAAATGTTTATAACTGCAACCAATATTGAAAATCATTGCCCTAAAATAGTTTTATTCAATATCCTTATCTATTTTCCAGTCCTTTTCCCAGCTTCTCTCTGATGCCCTCCTCTATGATTAACTAGGAGACCTGAGAGTGAGACCTGACAATGCACAGTCCTTATTTGGTTTTCACTAATGACCAGTGAGAACTTCCTAAATTAGTGAAGTTCAATGCCAGAAACATTTAATTTACACTCAACACAAAAGACATTTCCACCTGCCTAGGACAATGTTCTCTTGGCAAAACTGTTAACCTTTGATCTGCTTCATTTTGTACTCCAAGGCCAAATGTGCCCATTACTCCAGGTATCTCTTGACTTCCTGCTTTTGCATCCCAGTCCCCTATAATGAAAAGGACAACATTCTTGGGTGTTAGTTTCAGAAGGTCTTGTAGGTCTTCACTGAGCCATTCAACTTTAGCTTCTTCAGCATTACCGGTTGAGGCACAGATTTGGATTACCGTGGTATTGAATTTCTTTTCCAGGGGGATGGTCTTGATCCCTGTCTCCTGTACAATGTCACGAACCTCATTCCATAGTTCATCAGGCACTCTATCTATCAGATCTAGGCCCTTAAATCTATTTCTCACTTCCACTGTATAATCATAAGGGATTTGATTTAGGTCATACCTGAATGGTCTAGCAGTTTTCCCTACTTTCTTCAATTCGAGTCTGAATTTGGTAATAAGGAGTTCATGATCTGAGCCACAGTCAGCTCCTGGTCTTGTTTTTGTTGACTATATACAGCTTCTCCATCTTTGACTGCAAAGAATATAATCAATCTGATTTCGGTGTTGACCATCTGGTGTTGACCTTCTGTTTCGGTGTTGACCATGTGTAGAGTCTTCTCTTGTGTTGTTGGAAGAGGGTGTTTGCTATGACCAGTGCATTCTCTTGGCAAAACTCTATTAGTGTTTGCCCTGCTTCATTCCGCATTCCAAGGCCAAATTTGCCTGTTACTCCAGGTGTTTCTTGACAATAATAATTTAACCTGTCATGATGGCCTACATTTTACAACCATTTATAGTTTTCATTTCTCCTCTCTGAATATAATCAGAGCACAGTGTAATAAAACAATTTACCTTTGCTTTAACATCATGTAAAAGTGAAAAAAATGCAATGAAGTCATCATTTTTAAGTATCATTACCTTCATTCTCAAGTATTTTCCATTTTTTAACTTATTTTTCAATTTTAAGATATTAAATACAGTTACTGGGTCACAAATTATAATGATCTTGCCTTGTATCTGAAAACAAAGTGCAAACATACAGGTTTCTTGCTTTGGTAATTTCTGTAATTTATACATAGCATTGATGAGGCCCTGGGTATATTCAAATGTACAGCACCCACAATAGTATAAACATAAGCTTTTCTCAGAGCAAGTTGTTACTGATGCACAAACTAGGATAAAAGAATTAATCATTAACTCTTCAGGCAGCCTTTACATTTTCTTTATGTAGTGTTTTCTATACTCACCTGTACTCGTCGTAATATTGTGCCATTTTTACCAGCTAGTTAAGATTTCATTGTATAAACAGTAGCTGAATATATTCATGTCAAAGATAATCATGCCTTTAAAAGGTTTCTTTGTCAGGTATTCATTAAAGTGGGTTCACATCAAAATGATAGTCACTAATATAGGGCAAACATCTTACCCATTTGGCAGGTTTTAAAAATTTTTTAATTTTATTAGCACTGTATCAAATCCTCAGCCTATATTATGTCTCCTTAACAGCAACAGAAATCTGTTTTATGAGTGCACACACTTGGTGGGCATCCAAAGTGGAAATAATCTGTGTATCATTTACAAATATGTATTGGAGCCCATAATAGCAATGATGCTGCTCATGAATGCATCAGAAATTCATTGTTAGAAATATCTACTTGCACCAGTGGTACATCTTATAAATAGTGCTTCTGCTTTCTTAATAATTGGTCTTCAAAAATTCATTCTGTGATAAATTCTCTAAATAAAGACTTCTTGCCAGCTGATGTTTACCACTCTGGGTCGCATGAAGCACTGGCATTTTTCTTCAAGACAGGAGGCAACAGGAATAAACACAGCACCAGCAGCTACATTTCCTCCGGATCAGATATGTGAATGTTGTGAACATTGTAATGGGTGGTGTGGATGACACGGAACTTCACAGAAGCGCCCACACAGAGAGCAGCCTGTCTTCAGAAAGCACAGAAGACACCGTTTTGTCTCATTCTAAAGCAACTTACAACCTTCTCCACTTTTCCAGTGGAAGCTTTCAGACACAAAGGTTTTAATCTAAACCTGACGGGATATGATGAATTTTTAGGAGGTAATTTGATTTCTAGACAGCAGGCAGGAGAATAGAAAAGGGCAACAATTGAGGTCACAACTGTAACTATCTTTGAGATCTCTGAAGGAGTAAAGTGAGACTACCTTGATTTTTAGCCATGTAGACACTGATAGGGGCTTCTCTTGTGGCTCAGCTGGTAAAGAATCTGCCTGCATTGCGGGAGACCTGGCTTCCATCCCTGGATTGGGAAGATCCCCTGGAGAAGGGAACGGCTACCCACTCCAGTATTCTGGCCTGGAGAATTCCATGATCCATGGGGTCACAAAGAATCAGACACGACTGAGAGACTTTCACTTCACTTCACTTCAGGGACTGATAGGCACTAAATTAATGACAATGTAAGATTTCATTCGTACATTTCCTCTTAGGAGGGACCCATACTTGCCCTGGGGGCTTGGCGGCAGAGGGTCAGGGTAGGGGTGAGGCATGAATCCCTCCCCAGGCCCTTCTGTGCACATACATGAGAAGACTGTGTGGACTGCTGCCTAGGAAGCCCTGCGCACTAAGGCCTCTCGGGACTCTGATCGGCCTGACTATGAATGTGTCGATCATGATTGCATATGCAGCGCTTTAGCTGTTTGTGGGAAGACTTGCAGTGATTTTTAGCTTTGTTTGCTTTTGCTTTAGTTTTTCGCAAGCCAAAGGATATATCTAAGTGAGAGTTGGCTTTCAACATTGCAACCTGACATTTTCCCAAATATTTACTGTCACTGCTTAAAACATTTCTGGGTGTATCTTTTAGAATTCCCCTCAACTCCAGTGGCACATTTTTTTCGATACAGTGAGTACTATCAATCTTCATCCTTTGAGGGAAGGTTTTATTCTGTTTTATTTATATGTGTTTGTTTGTTACTGTGGAGAACACATATAACATTAACTTTGTCATCTTAAAGTGCACAACCTAATGGCATTTAGTTTGGTAACAATGTTGTACAATTACCGCTACCAGTCTCCCCAGAGGCTGGCAAATCAGTCTTTGCATGACGTCTGCGCTCCCTCTTGGTTGCCAGCATCCAAAATAAAGCGAACTTCCCTTTCCAGGAACCTCTCCTCTTTAATGGCTTTTGAGTGGTGAGCAGCCAGACCCCACTTTCAGTAACAAGCTGAGCTTCCTTTGCTTTACAGCATGTTCCCACTAGCTAGCTATTTTACACACGGTAGTGAAGGCAGTGGCACCCCACTCCAGTGCTCTTGCCTGGAAAATCCCATGGGTGGAGGAGCCTGGTAGGCTGCAGTCCATGGGGTTGCTAGGAGTCGGACACGGCTGAGCGACTTCACTTTCACTTTTCACTTTCATGCACTGGAGAAGGAAATGGCAACCCACTCCAGTGTTCTTGCCTGGAGAATCCCAGGGACGAGGGAGCCTGGTGGGCTGCCGTCTATGGGGTCACATAGAGTTGGACACGACTGAAGCGATTTAGCAGCAGCAGCAGCAGTGTGTGTATGTCAACCCTAATCTCCCAATTCATCCCACTGAATGATACTTTTATCCAGCTTTTGTGAAGGAGGCAACATTTCCTCCTCACTCTGTTGAGATTTCTTTTTTCTACTGCCAATATTTCATAAGATCCTGACATTCTATGGCTCAAATGGTCAAGGATCTGCCTGCAATGCAAGAGGCACAGGTTCGATCCCTTGGTCAGAAAGATCCCCTGGAGAAGGGAATGGCTACGCACTCCAGTGTTCTTGCCTGGAGTATACCACGGACAGAGGAGCCTGGCAGGCTACAGTCCATGCAGTCGCAGAGTCAGACACGACTGAGCGACTGACACTTTCACTTTCACTAGGACTTCTTCAGTTAGCAGAAGAAGGAGGGAAAGAAAAGAGGCCAGGAGCCCATAACTTGCAAGATGGAAAAGAAATGGGTAGAGCTGAATAATGAAATAAATGGCATAGTGTTTTGAGTCTACAATTATTTAGGACTTTAGCTGAACTACAGTGATTTATGGGCTTCCCTGGTGACTCAGATGGTGAAGAATCTGCCTGCAATGCGGGAAATCCAGGTTTGATTCCTGTGTCTGTAAGACCCCCTGGAGAAGGAAATGGCAACCCACTCCAGTATTCTTGCCAGGAAAAACCCATGGACAGAGGAACCTGGCGGGCTACAGTCCATGTGGTCGCAAGAGTCGGACATGAAGTGACTAAACCGCAACAATGGTGGCGTATGTCAGCTAGACTTATTATGGAAATCATTTTGTAATAGATACAAATATCGAATTATTATACTGTGCACCTAAAACTAATATAATACTTCCCTGGTAGCTCAGCTGGTAAAGAATCCACCTGGAATGCAGAAGACCCTGGTTTGATTCCTGGGTCAGGAAGATCTGCTGGAGAAGGGATAGTACCCACTCCAGTATTCCTGGGCTTCCCTAGTGGCTCAGCTGGTAAAGAATCTGCCTGCAATGTGGGAGACCTGGGTTCGATCCCTGGGTTGGGAAGATCCGCTGGAGAAGGGAACAGCTCTCCACTCCAGTATTCTGGCCTGGAGAGTTCCATGGACAGTGTAGACCATGGGGTTGCAAGCGACTTTCACTTTCACTTCATGTCAATGATACTGAAAAAAAGAAAAAGGAATAAATGTAAAAATGAAACCAATAGAAACAGAAAGCAAAAAACAGAGAAAATAAATAAAACCAAAAGTTGATTCGTTTAAAAGGCTCTGAAAGTCAGTAAGCCCCTAGCTAGATTAACCAAGACAAAAAGAGGAAAGACAATAAACCATCGAGGAGATACAGCTATGGCTGCTCCAGACCCAGAGAAGGTGACGAAGGGAGTGATGCGAGCTCCACGGCGACAGTCAACCGCATAGAGTTCCTGAGAAGACGCAGATCGTGACTGACCGAGAAGAAATGGAAAACTTGGATATACTTATGTCCGTCTTTTTTTTTCATGTTTTATAATTTAAAACCTTCCTAAAAAGAAAACTCCAGGGCTAGATGGCTTCCCTGGTGGATTCTATCAAACCTTTACACAAACTATTTCAGAAAATAGAGGAGATGAATATATTTTTCAACTCAGTTATAAACCCAGCTGAACCCAACAACATATTTTAAGTATGATGAGCAAGTGGGGTTTTCCCCAGGAATATTAAGAAAACAAATCATTGCATTCACACAAGCAAAGAGGAGGGTAATCATATAATCATATCCATCGATGGAGAAAAATCATTTGACGAAATGCAATATCTACTTGTGCATTTTTCTAAAAAAATCAGGAATAGCAACCTTTCAGGGAATTTACAGAAAATCTACAGTTAACATCATATTTTAAGGTATAAGACTGAATACTTTGCCCTAAGATCAAGAGCAAGGCAAGAATGCTCACTTACCACTTCACTTCAGCATAATAATGGAAATTCTATCTAGGGCAATGGGCAGGAAAAATAAATGAATAAAGCCATAAAGATTAGAAAGATATTACACTGTCTTTTTTTCACAGGAGACATAATTGTGTACATATAAAGTCTTAGAGAATCTACCAAAACTATTAAAACTAATGACTAAATTTAACAAAACTGTAGAATACAAGCTCAGTAAAGAAAACCTGGGGCTTCTCTGGTGGTCCAGTGGTTAAGTCTCCATCCTCCTAATGCAGGGGAGCCGGGTTCGGTCCCCAGCGAGAGAACTAGATCCGACATGCCACAGCTAAGAGCCAACATGCCACAGCTAAGAGTCTCCACGCCACAACTGAAAATGCCACATGCCACAACTAAGCCCAGGCCCAGCCAAATAAATAAATAAATACCCCTCTGGATTCAATGGACAAACAGATTCAAGGGATTGGATCTTACAGACAGAGTGCCTGAAGAACTGTGGATGGAGGTTTCTGACCTTGTAGAGGAGGCAGTGATCAAGACCAACCCCAAGAACAAGAAATACAAAAAGGCAAAATGGTTGTCTGAGGAGGCCTTACAAATAGCTGAGAAAAGAAGAGAAGTGAAAGGCAAAGGAGAAAAGGAAAGATATACCCATTTGAAT
Source organism: Redunca redunca (assembly GCA_006410935.1). Lineage (NCBI taxonomy): Eukaryota > Metazoa > Chordata > Mammalia > Artiodactyla > Bovidae > Redunca > Redunca redunca. Next base: position 172,517 of record SJYQ01000900.1, read on the forward strand.
GCACAGTTCCAAAGAATAGCAAGAAGAGATAAGAAAGCCTTCCTCAGTGGTCAATGCAAAGAAATAGAGGAAAACAACAGAATAGGAAAGACTAGAGATCTCTTCAAGAGAATTAGAGATGCCAAGGGAACATTGCATGCAAAGATGGGCATAATAAAGGACAGAAATGGTATGGACCTAACAGAAGCAGAAGATATTAAGAAGAGGTGGCAAGAATACACAGAAGAGCTATGTAAAAAATATCTTCATGACCCAGATAACCATGATGGTGTGATCACTCATCTAGGGCCAGACATCCTGGAATGCAAAATCAAGTGGCCCTTAGGAAGCATCACTACCAACAAAGCTAGTGGGGGTGATGGAATTCCAGTTGAGCTATTTCAGATCCTTAAAGATGATGCTGTGAAAGTGCTACACTCAATATGCCAGCAAATTTGGAAAACTCAGCAGTGGCCACAGGACTGGAAAAAGTCAGTTTTCATTTCAATCCCAAAGAAAGGCAATGCCAAAGAATGCTCAAACTACCACACAATTACACTCATCTCACATGTTAATAAAGTCATGCTCAAAATTCTCCAAGCCAGGCTTCAACAGTATGTGAACCATGAATTTCCAGATGTTCAAGGTGGATTTACAAAAGGCAGAGGAACCCGAGATCAAACTGCCAACATCCACTGGATCATAGAAAAAGCAAGAGAGTTCCAGAAAAACCTCTACTTCTGCTTCATTGACTATACCAAAGCCTTTGACTCTGTGGATCACACCAAACTGTGGAAAATTCTGAAAGAGATGGGAATACCAGACCACCTGACCTGCCTCTTGAGAAATCTGTATACAGGTCAAGAAGTAACAGTAAGAACTGGACATGGAACAACAGACTGGTTCCAAATTGGGAAAGGAGTATGTCAAAGCTGCATATTGTCACCCTGCTTATTTAACTTATATGCAGAGTACATCACGAGAAATGCTGGGCTGGATGAGGCACAAGCTGGAATCAAGATTGCTGGGAGAAATGTCAATAACCTCAGATATGCAGATGACACCACCCTTATGGCAGAAACTGAAGATGAACTAAAGAGCCTCTTGATGAAAATGAAAGAGGGGAATGAAAAAACTGGCTTAAAACTCAACATTCAGAAAACTAAGATCATGGCATCTGGTCCCATCAGTTCAGTTCACTCAGTCCGGTCTGACACGACCCCATGAATCGCAGCACACCAGGCCTCCCTGTCCATCACTAACTCCCGGAGTTCACCCAAACTCATGTGCGTCGAGTTGGTGATGCCATCCAGCCATCTCATCCTCTGTCGTCCCCTTCTCCTCCTGCCCCCAATCCCTCTCAGCATCAGGGTTTTTCCAATGAGTCGGTCACTTCATGGCAAATAAATGGGGAAAGAATGGAAACAGCAAGAGACTTTATTTTCTTGGGCTCCAAAATCACTACAGATGGTGACTGCAGCCATGAAATTAAAAGATGCTTGCTCCTTGGAAGAAAATCTATGACCAACCTAGACAGCATATTAAAAAGCAGAGACATTGCTTTGCCTACAAAGGTCCCTCTAGTCAAAAATATGGTTTTTCCAGTAGTCATGTATGGATGTGAGAATTGGATTATAAAGAAAGCTGAGCACCAAAGAATTGATGCTTTTGAACTGTGATGTTGGAGAAGACTTTTGAGAGTCCCTTGGACTGCAAGGAGATCCAACCAGTCCATCCTAAAGGAAATCAGTCAAGAATATTCATTAGAAGGATGACACTGAAGCTGAAACTCTAATAATTTGGCCACCTGATGAGAAGAACTGACTCATTGGGAAAGACCCTAATGCTGGGGAAGATTGAGGGCAGGAGGAGAAGGGGAAGACAGAGGATGAGATGGTTGGATGGCATCACTGACATGAGTTTGAGCACGCTCCAGGAATTGATGATGGACAGGGAAGCCTGGCGTGCTGCAGTCCATGGGGTCACAAAGAGTCAGACAATGGCTGAGCGACTGAACTGAACTGAACCTCTCTGGGGAAATAAAAAAAGAAAACTGTATTTTTTTTTTTCTCTTGTCCCACAGGAGTCATTTTCTTTCAAAGTTTTTATTAAAGCTTTCCGAAAGTATAATTGACATATAATAAACTGCACATATTTAAATTTTACGACTTAGTAAGTTTTGACATAGGTGGTTGGCTTGGATGGTAAAGAATATGCCTGCAATGCAGGAGACCTGGGCTTGAGCCCTAGGTTGGGAAGATCCCCTGAGGAGGGCACGGCAACCCACTCCAGTATTCTTGCCTGGAGAATCCCCATGGACGGAGGAGCCTGGCAGGCTACGGTCCATGGGGTCGCAAAAGTCACACACGACTGAGCGACAAAGCACACTCAGCACATACACCTGTGAAACCAAAATCAGGATAATGAATATGCCCATCACCCCTAAAAGTTCCATGTGCCCCTTTCTAATCGCTCTCTTCTTTCCATACTCCTCCATCTTCAGGTAGCCACTGGACTGCATTCTGTCAGTACAGATGTTTGCATTTCTTAAAATCTTGCATAAATGGACTGACATATGTGTTATGTACTTTCTCTGATTTCGTTCGCATAGCATAATTATGTTGAAAACCCTGTTGTAACCATTTGTATATCTACCTTGGAAAAAACTCTGTTGAAGTTCTTTGTCCATTTTGCACTCCGATCATTTGTCTTGTTCGTTGCTGAGATGTTTTAATAGACCTTCTCTATATAGCCTGTATATTAACCCATTCTTGGATATATGAATAGAAGCATTTCTGCCGTTCTGCAGGCTGCCTTTCTACTCTGTCCAGTGTCCTCTGGTGCACAAAAGTTTCTAATTTTGAAGAAGTTCATTTTGTCTTTCGTTTGCTGCCTGTGCCTTTGGTGACGCACTGCCAAATTCAATGACATTTCTGTCCTGCCTTCTCAGAGTTTTATAGTTTCAACCCTTACGTTCCTATCTTTGCTTTCTAAGTTCATTCTCATTTATGTTGTTAGGTGAGGCTCTGTCAGCTACAAATCGTCACTTGCCATGGGCACCTGCCGTCCACCTTTACAAGGATTCGATTCTGTACTGCTGCCGCCGCTGACCCTCATCTCCCGCTGAAGGGCGTTCAGGGTGGAGACCATCAGTGAGGTACTCTGTGCTCTGGGAACATTTCAGGAAAAGATTTTTGTGAACCCAGTCCTTATGTCGGGGCTTTCCAAGTGGTTCTAGTGGTAAAGTACCTGATTGTCAAGGCAGGATTTGATCTCTGGGTTGGGAAGGTTCCCCTGGAGAAGGAAAGGGCAACCCACTCCAATATTTTTGCCTGGAAAATCCCGTGGACAGAGGAGCCTGGCGGGCTACAATCCATGGGGTCACAAAGAAACTGAAGTGACTTGGCCCAATCCTTATATGTCCTCGTATCTAGAAAGTCACGTAATCCCTTCATGGGGACAGCAGCTCCTTGGGACTGGCAGAACATTTTGGCAAAGACACGTGCTTGATTGCATGAACTTCTTCATCAAAATCACATGTGTATTGACCATCCCCCTGTGAAATGGAGTATTTCCTGCCACATTAGGAAACAAGGATGTCACAGTCACCAGGGACTTCAGCCTTCCGGGTGTGAGCCCGTAAGCCCTAAGGGAATTCAGAAAGAAGCACACCTGCTATCTAACAGCCATCAGGCTGCAGCCATTCCCTACGAAGGGAGGAGGTGAAAACTGCAGGGTGTTGGCCCCAGATAGCTGAGATGAATATAAAAATGATTTCAGTGAGCCCAGATGCTTGCATCTTCTTATACACAGAAGCTAAATAACTTGAGAAACCTGGTTTTCCTTAATTAACAATAATCTTTTGATGCTCAGGCTACCTGCCCCTTTGTTGTAAACTTCTATATAACCTGACTCCTTCCCTGACTCCATGGAGCAGTTTCTCGGGGCTACTTGAGATGCTCTCACCCAGGTTTGAAGTCCTAAGAATTTCCCACTGAATAAAATAACTCTCCACTTTCAGATTGTGACTGTTTTTTAGGTCAATACTCTCTACCTCTTTGGAGCAGTTTTCTCAGAACTATCTGAAGTGCTGTCTCCTGAGCTGCAGTCTTAATTTTCCCCTAAACAAAATTTAACTCACAATTCTCACATTGAGCATTTTTCTAACTCAACAGGCCCTGCCAGGGTCCAGCCCCGGTGGAACCAGGATGATTTGAAGGAGAGACAGAGTAGGCGAGGAAAAAACTTATTTATATAGAAATATAAAAAAGATTAAGAAGAAATAGTATAGTAGGAAAACTAAATGGAGAAAAGAGGCTGAATAACTTGGTTTATGTGGAAAGCCAATAAAGTTCCAGACAAGGAGCTTGCACCATCTACGTTAGGCCACTGGCGTCCGTTTGAATATTGGAGAGTGCCCTGCCTTGGGCTCTCTCTCTTACGGATCTTAAAAGCCAGGACAGGTAAGTAGACATGGTGAGCCTCCACGCCCCAGATGGGAATTCAGCCTGAAATTAGAGTAAAGAAGAGACACAGGGGAAACCAGTCCAGCAACTGGCTCCGGCCTCTATTGTTCAGAAGGCCTTTTATACCTTTTTGATTGTACATAGAGATCAACGGGTAATACAGAATTATGCAGCGTTAGCAGCCCAGACTCTTATCAAAACTAGGCTTTTCTCTCTGCATACCTGATTGTATATACAAGTTTTAGGTAATTTACATCATCTTCCAGCCAAAGGGCCAATTAACATTTTACAGCCTTTTTTCTGATAAGGGTTTGTCAACCAGAAGACTTATTTGTGTTGATCTTCCCAAAGTCTGGTGCCACTCTCAGAAAGCACTAAATATAGTTACATTCTTACATAACAAGGACACAAGAGGAGTGCAGTGATATATAACAAAGAAAAGTAATTAACTCAAAAGTCTATAGTGTTACTAACATCAAAACTACTATATATCTTTTTCCATGTCCTGTTTACATTGATTAACATCCTCCCAGGTGCCTAAAAGATAAAGAATATGGAGGCCTGGCAGCAATTTTTGAGTCAACAGTGAAAACCTGTCACCGATATGATTTTTAGCTCTTTAGAAAAGGCTCTGTATCTATAAGATGCTTTTAAGCTTTGTGCCTCTTGCAGTTGGGGGGCTGTAAGCAATTCACAAGCTGTAAGAGGTCCGGGGGAACCTGTTAGGCAAGCTAGAGAGCTATCAGAGGGGTTTTAACTGAAACATCCCTTTCAAGTGCGGAAGACTAAAGCCCTGATTTGACTTTTTTCAGAGAATATCAGAAGAGCAGAGTACAAAAGCCGGCAATTTTTTGTTTTGGGGGTACATGCCTGGGAAAAACCAGGGGGAAAACCTGAAGCATGAACACGTCCCTGCGTTTTGTCAGGCTTCCTTCCTCATGACCTTGTCACAGGCGGGATTCCTCATGCTGGCTCCCAGCAGGCCCAACTTGATTCTTTTGTATCTGAATATCCAGTTTTCTCTACATCATTTGTTGAAATGTTGTAGCCATGCATTCCGGGAAAGAAACTCACTCAAGAAGGATGATGAAGATAGTGGAGGGCAGTTTATTACACTGGCGGGCCCAAGGCAGAGTCTCCTCTTAACCAAGGACCGCAACCGACTTTTGTGAAAACCTTATATACCTTAAGTGTACTGCTCAAGCCCACATCCCCAAATTCCTTAAACCTAGCCTGGAAAATGTTAAAGAGAGATACAATCAGGCACAGCCATGATTCATAATCAGAAGGGTCAGCTGATTATACATTGCGGCCTACTCCAATGGGTGCCATCAAGATTACAGAGGTGATTGACTACGTAGGGGATTATTACATTCTTTTCGGCAATGTGAAATCTTGGTATGGAATCTGGTGTTTATCAGTCCAGGAGGCCAGTTCGGCCGCAGGTATGTTATCACATGGCTACCAGGCACATAGTCCAAAGCTCACTGAAAGTGCAAGATGGACTTTCCTTCTTTTTCCAGATGGAGTCAGCTCGGTCTGTTCCTTTCCTCCCTCAGAAAAAGACTGTCCTTTCCCCATTGAATGGTCTTTGCAGTTTGTCAGAGACAGAAGTGCTGTCTCCTGGGTTGTGTCCTCATTTTGAGACTTAAACCATAGGCTTTTTTTTTTTTTAATGATCAAATGGAATCTTTCTGAGTGCTGGTGAATGCATGGAACTTAATACAAACAGGTATGGTACTGGAGTTTATCTTTCAAATCCCAAATTGAAAAAAACACCAATTGAAAAACAGAAATATTTAATTACTAAAAAATTTTTTTTCTGTGTCATAATTCTTCTGCTCCCTGGACTATGAAGCCGGGAGGTGGGCTTCATCTGTGCCACTCCCTGGATGTCAAGGTCAGGCCTCGGATATAACTGCTGGATGGGTGGCTGAGAACTCAACCTGAGCTCCTGATGCTGGGAGCCATATTGAACCTGATTCAGTTTTCTAACAGAAAATGGTTGTTCACAAGCATAGCCCACGATCTTTTAACTGAGATGACACTGGTCTCAGGACTTAATGAAGCTCAGGTTCTTGATGTCTCGTCAGAGAAAGAGTTCAGTGAGAGACAAAGTGACAGGTAAGAAGTGAATGTATTCAGAGAGAAGCGTCCTCTACAGATAGAGTGTAGGTCACTTCAGAAAGCGAAAGTGGCACCAGCGTGTGGGGTTGTCAGTTTTTTGTTGCTGTTGTTGTTGTTGTTGTTCAGTTGCTAAGTTGTATCTGACTCTTTGCAACCCCGTTGACCACAGCAAGCCAGGCTCCTCTGTCCTCCACTGTCTCCCGGAATTCGCTCAGATTTATGCCCATGGAGTCAGTGATGCTACCAACATTTGTCTCTCTTGAGTATGATATTTTGAGCAGTGAGCAGCCAGACCTTAGTTCGGTAACACCTCTACTAGTCACCCCCTATTCCTTTGTCCCCTTTGCAGCAAAACTCGGAATCACCCACACTCACTGTTCCCAGTGCCCCTCCTTACATCCTTCTTTAACCCACTCATTGGAGTTTCTGTCCCAACTGCTCTGCTCTTGCTGCCCTGTCAAGCTCACAATAACTGATGTGGCTAAATCTGATCTCAAGTCTCCTCCCCCTCCACTAAGCAGTGCTGGACACAGCAGGGAATCCCCCTCCCTCATGCCCTCTCTTCATTGGCTTCTAAAACATCTAAGACTCTAGCGCCAATTCCAATGTGCAGGGTTTTTTCCCCCCTACACCAACAAGCAGTTCTCAGACACCAGTTCAGTGTGCCACCATTTAAGTCAGTTCTGACACCATCTACTTGCAGACAGCATCGGATCTCCCAGATGAGGCTCAGTCCTACAGGGCTGCCTTCCTCCCCACTTTATACGCCAATCGCAAGTCCAGGGTGTTACCTGTGATTCTGACCAATCAGCTAGAAGATCGGAGGTTCCCATGGCCCCCTTCTTGGATGTGATTAATTTGTACAGTGGCTCACAGAACTCAGAGAAACATTTTACTCTCCAGATTCTAGGTTCATTACAAAGGATATAACTCAGGAGCAGCGAGAGGGAAGAGATGCGTAAGGCAAAGCATTTCGGGAGGAGGACGAGCTTCCATGCTGTCTCTGAGCACGCCACTCTCTCCGGATCTCCCTGGGTTTATCCACCTGGATGTTCTCTGAACCCTTTTTGGATTTTTATTGGAAGTTCCATTACACAGGCATGAGTGATTACATTTATTGGCCATGGTGACTGATTCAAGCTCTAGCCTTACTCCTCCTCCCTCGAAGGTTCCAGTTCTCTTGTCACATGGCCACCAGACATCATCCTTAGGTGCTTTCCAAAATCCACTTCATTAACATAACAAAGACAGGTTCCAAGGGCTTTAGGAGCTCTGTGCCAGAAAAGGGGACAAAGACTAAATATACATTTCTTTTTGTAAATCACAGTATCACAGCTTCCAGCTCTGGGCTGTCCATCTGCATCCCCATTTCCTCTGCTGAGTCTTCCTCTCCCTGGCTGTTTCTGGTGAAGGCAAAGCATCCCTCGCCAGTACCCTGCTCTTTCCACACCCTTTGTTGTCATTCAGGCCATGGCGCCAAAGACTACCCATCTGCCCATAGCTCTTGAATTTAGCTATCTGCACCCCAGACAACTTCCCAGCACTCCAGGCCACCTGGACTCTTGCCTCTTCCACATCTCCACCAGATGCCTCGTGGGCAAATAATCCCTAACAGGTCCAACAGTGATCTCCTCCAGAGATCAGACGAAAAACCCAGAGTCAGCTTCCCCTGCTCTCTTCCTCCTACAGCCCCACACCTGAACTTCTGGGACATTCTCTTGGCTTTGACTTCAAAACGTGTCTGGAACCTGACCGTGCCCACCACCTCCGCTGCTATCTCCCTGGTGCAAGCCTAGGTGACTGACACAGTGTCCTAACGGGGCCCCTGCTGCTGCGACAGCCAAGGAGAGCCTTTCGAAATTCGAGTTCTATTGTGTCACTCCTCTGCTCAGACCCCTGCCATAACCCCCATCTCAGAGTCCTTACAAACGGCCACCACTTGGCCCCACCAGCCCCACCAGCAACTCTTACTGTCCGCCCCTCAACCTCCACTGCAGCCACCTGGCTGCCTCACTGCTCCTGGGACACCCAGGAACACGCCCACCTCCATGTCTCTGCACCAGCTGCTCTTGATCTGGAACATTCTTCCTCCAGAAAACTCCGCAGTGAGGCCTGCCCCAATTACCAAGTTGGATCGTGCACCCTGTCATCTCCTTGCTGTGTCAGGATCTTCCCCTGCATGGGAGATCTTTAGTTTTGACACGCAGGATCTAGTTCCCCAGGGATGGAACCCGGGTCCCCTGCATTGGGAGTGCAGAGTCTCAGCCACTGGGAAGTCCCTGGCTCTCCTTATTCCTATCACTTTTAACATTTTTGAAAGAAACTGACTACAGTTACTGTCTACCGCCCTCTGCTGGAACATGGGCGCCTGGACAAGGCTCTGCACCTGATTTTTGTTCCCTGGTTTAACTCCAGCCCGGAGAACAGTAAAATGCATGCAGTAGGCACCCAGTAAATATTTGTTGGATGCATGAATGAATGAATGAGATGATATCTCTTCCTCTGTTCACTGTGAGGTGTAGACACGAAGGCTGAAACGTGCTCCCAGCCTGAAGGGAGCCCCCAGGCTTGCCCCAAGGCAGAGCCAAGACAACCGTGAAGACGAGCGCCAGACGCTGGGCGAGTCACCCCATTGCGCTGGGGTAACTGCTGGAGATGGGAGTTTCGCTGCTAGCAACTATGACCCTTCTGTGACAGGCGGGGAAAGCAGTTGTCTATGAAGGCTGCAAGAAATCGCTCCAGAGGCATATGGAATTATTATTAAAGTTGCGATTGACAGCTGGTGGGTGGGGCTGAGTTGCTCACCATATCCGCCTGTGGAGCCCCCAAAAGTTTGCTTTCTCCTGCTGACTTCTCTCATCCTCCACACTGCGGGCTCCCACGCAGGATTTGTTCTGACAACATCCTGTGTAAACAACAGCCCTCCTTAGCCTCCATCCAAATAAACAGGCAGGCAGCTGAAAGTAACCCTCAGCCCTGCCGTTTAGGAAGTGCAGCCCAGAGGACACGGGTCCGCAGTGGACGGGGACACAGGCAGGCAGTTCCTGGAGGGCGCTTCATGCGCACGGGCGTGGGTTCCTCGTGAAAGCCCTCCACACGGCTTCGCTCCTCCTCACCCCACGGGCCAAGCTGGTGACCCTTCCCCGAGTCCTCCAGCCTCTCAGCCTGCACAATGCCCCCACTCCCACCCTGTGGGGAGGCCTCCTGTGACGGGCGCACCAGCCCCAGGTCATCCGGATCTCACACACGCCTCGCCCCGCAGCTCAGCGCTCAGAGACCCCGGTCCCCAGTTCCGGCTCCTCCCTCTCCTCCTGGGTGATCTGGGGTTAGCCCGAGCCCTGCTGCGAACCTCCATTTCTCTCCTGTGACATGGGCATGGGCTGAGATTACCTCGGCAGTCTATTAGTGCCTGGTCTCAGCGGGGCAAACCCAGAACTGATTGGTCAGTTTTATCATTCTGCTCTATCAGCGAGCTTCCAGTCTAAGCTCCTCGGCCACATTTTGAGCCACCCCTGACCTGGCCCTCCCTGCCACCCAAGATGGTCACACACACGCATCCTCCCCACACTCAGCCCAGGTCTCGCCACTACCTGCAAGCTCTCTCTCTCCCTCCGACCAGGCCTGGCCCCTCCCAGAACACTCATCCCTCCTTTCTTCCTCCCCAAACACCAACCACCTTTCTCCTTTCAGGGTTCCCCTGGTGCCCTGCTTCCTCCAGAAGGCCCTCTGCTCTGGGCTCAGCCTGAGCTCTCCTTTCTCTGTATTAGATTCAGACCCATCCCCCCATATTTAGATCACTGTGATGACAGCATAAACCCTCCACTTAGGTCAACTCGTGATGTGCCTGCAGCTTTCGGAAGTTTGCCAGTAAGGCAGAGCAGTGACGTGACCAGAACGGAGGCTGTGTGATCTTGAGTCAATTAGTCAGCGTCTCTGAGTCTCAGTTTAGTGGTCAAGAAAAACAAGAATAATAACATGGGCTTTGGGGGACATTATGAGAATTAGATAAGACTATATATGAAGTTCCCAGTAGTTTCTGGAACCCAATAGGCCCTTAATAAATGGAAATTAATGTTCTAGCCACCATTGAAAGGGGCTTCTTAGCTGTGTCACAAAAAACTATATTCCAACTGTTTTTTCTGGGCTATGCTAACAGTCTTTGGATAAAAAAATATTCCAGCATCTACAAAAGTGCCTCTTTTTATGATAATTCCAACTGTATAAGGATGTCATAGCGCACAGCCCCCACCTCCGCCTACTGTCACACTCTACTGAGCCTGAATCTAGCCTCAGAAACTTTGCCGGCACAGTTTTGGAAGCAGCCGCTAACACATCAGAATGGGCACACATTGTATAGTAAAGAGGTTGGCTGGTCATTGTCTTCGGTGTCTTAGAAGTAACATCCTCGGCAGTTTCTGAGAAGTAAGAGCATCTTGGTTATTCATGCTGAGTCCAGTAGTTTATGCTAACAAGGTTAGTCATGTGGGCCCTGAGAAAGCTCAAGTTGAGGGAGAGACCAACCCTGTGATTAGAGAGTGGGGCTCTGAGCCTTGTGTGATTAAGGGGCCGTGTGCAGCAAGTTCAGCCTTGACTCAGGTCTGGCCGGACTCAGTCAGCTGTGCCTACGTAATGAAACCTCAGTAAAAACTTACTGCGTGGTGAACACACTGATGTGCCAGGAGGGTGGCTCAGCCCGGGGGAGCAGAGGCTTCATATGTGAGGCCCTCCCAGACCTGACCCTACACGTGTCTTCATCTGGCTGAACTGTACCATTTAAAACAAAACTGTATTGATAAATCTAGTACTTTCTTGAATTCTGTGGGCCGTTCTAGTGAGCTATTGACCCTGAGGTGGTCATGAGAGCTCCTGAATTTGCAGCTGGTTGGTCAGAAGCACAAGTGGCCTGGGAGCCCCAGAGCCTATGGCTGGTGTCTGAAGAAGGGGGAGTTTCATGGAAGAAGGTGCCCTCAGCCTGTGAGGCCTGTGCTAAGTCCAAGTGGTTAGTGCCAGGACTGCATCACACTTCAGTCAACAAAAGCAGATCCTGTGGGCCTGGTGTGGACCAAGCTACCGCCAGACCATGGACCCACAGTGGAGTCAGAGGAAGACGAGGGGGGACCTGTTGTCCTGCCTGGAGGTGCTCAAGTACAAAATCCACCCTCAGTCGCGATGCTCCACCTGCAGAGTGGGTACCAGGCCTGAGCCTACAGGAGAAGCCTGTGTGTCTGACTCTCTTTGCCCAGGTCCTTAATGGTCCCAAGGACCACCCCAGCCCATGGGGGATGAGAGTAGTCAATACTTCAGCTCCTGACCTCCCAAAGGACCATCCTTGGCAGTGATCCCATTGCTCACAAAATCCTACCTGAGGTGGGCTTTGTCTGCTTCCCAATCTTGGTTTGCCTCATCCCTCTCTCCTGCTTCCCTTTGGGGTCACCTCTCAAATAAAATTCATGCAGAGTCTGTTTCAGGACCACACACATCACTGCTGGGGGCAACTCTGCAGCACCATGCTCGGGAACATGTCAGGGCAGCCCCAAAGCCTGGTGCAGCCTCCATGCCACGAGAGTCTGGATGGGCACAGAATGGCAATGTGGCCTTTCTGGGGACAAGGCAGTCCTGGGCAGGGGGAGGAGGGCTCCCAGAGCCAAGAGGGGAGTTCTGAAGACCCGTGGAGCAGCTTTAGAGAGAGCCACAAACACAGTGGGAGCGGCCTCAGCCCCTTCTGGTGGACATGCAGGGCTGGACAATCGGTCCCTGTGGGGTGGCCGGGGGAAGGACACAGGGACGAGCAGGCCCTGCATCCTGACCCCCACCCCTGGCAGGCTGCTCTGTCTGGGGGCCCATTGGGTTGGGCATTCTCCCAGGCTTGCGTTTTGACCTGCTGACCTAATGTCCTGGGACCCTTGGTTGACCCATCTGCAGGACACTGTTCAGCCCAGGTCAATACAGACCACACCCTGCCCGAAGGTGCTATTACCTGAAAACTGGGCTGGCCTCTTGATGAGTGTCAAACCAATAGGTACAACCAAGCCAAAGATTGGGAGAAGGAAGGATGGAAGGATTTTTTTACTTGCAGCAAATTAGGAGAACACTGGAGATCTTTTCCAAAGCAGTGTCTTCCTAACAGCAAAATTGAGGAAGTTTTAAGCTAAGGGTCCTTGCATATTCATGGCGGGGGGGAGGGGGGGCCTTGAGCAGAGGAGAATTTAGCATAGAATTAGGGCAAAGTTCAACAGAGTCCAACCTTTAGTTGATTTAAGTCAGGAGGGTCAACACCATCATTCCATCCTCCAGTTGGTTAAGGGCTTTGATTCCCCCACAAAAATGTATCATTATGTATAGTCAGTCCTAAAGGAAATCAACCCTGAATATCCCCTGGAAGGACTGATGCTGAGGCTGAAGCTCCAATACTTCGGTCACCTGATGCAAAGAGCCAACTCACTGGAAAAGACTCTGATGCTGGGAAAGATTGAGGGGAGGAGGACAACAGAGAATAAGATGGTTGGATGGCATCATCAACTCAAAGAATATGAATCTGAGCAAACTCCAGGAGATAGTGAAGGACAAGGAAGCCTAATGTGCTGCAGTCCATGGGGTTGCAAACAGCTGGACATGACTTAGCGACTGAACAACAGGATTAGTCCCTAAGGAGAAGGAAATGGCAACCCAGTCCAGTGTTCTTGCCTGGAGAATCCCAGGGGTGGGGGAATCTGGTGGGCTTCCATCTATGGGGTCGCACAGAGTCGGACACTACTGAAGCGACCTAGCAGTAGCAGCAAGGAGGAACTAGGACACTGCTTTATCATTGCATTGTTGTTTGACTACCTTTTCTCTGTTCCTGCATTCCTTTGTTCCCTTAAGAGAGTTGATTACTAGGATCTGTTCAAGGTCAAGCATCGTGACCAAGCTTACATTCCGAAATGGCTTCTCTTCTGTCAAGAAAGCCATGCCTTGTTCTTTCTCCAGGGACCCCCTAACTTACCTTCTTACAGTGCTTTCCGAGGGGTGGGGGCCGGCCCCATTCTGTCCACATCAGTCAGTGTGCAGGGTGCCTCCCCTCACCCTCCTCTTCCATTCTAACTCACAGATCAAGTGTGCCAGCAGAGGTTCTGACTCTCTCCACCCCAGAGGGGAAGACCACCATGTGAAGAGGCCCTGGAGAGTGAGGCCTGGGTCAGGGCCTGTCCAGCATTCACGGCAGACTCAGGCCTGGGTAAAGTTCCAGCACAGGTTTTAGTGCTTAGTGCTTAGTTCTTGGTGAGAGGACAGCTCTGTATGCCCCCAAGGGGGCTGTGGAGTGGGTGTCTCCCCAGACCCTGCCTTCCCAGCTGGCCTGGGGGCTCTTGTTCTCTGAGTGTGGACACTCCCAGGGAGGGTGGGCAACCCAGCAAACACCTCAAGGCCTCAGTCTCCACGCTCACTGTGACAAATCCAAGTTTCTGCACAGACGACCTGCAGTCTTTCTTCTTACACAGCCCAGAAGGCGCTCTGGGCTCTCCTCTGCCTACATCTGCCCTGTCTCCTGTCTCCACGGTCAATTTCCAGCCCGCCCCCTGTTCACTGTCTTGGACTTGCTTTCCTTCTGGACTTTGTGGCATGAAATGAGCGCAGCCTTCCACTGAGACACTTCCAATAGTAAGGGGAGGGAGGAGGGGCTCTGTGGTGTTTCAGCTCTAAAGAGGCCTCTCGTGCTGTGACAGAGTTAATGCAAAACAATAACAAACAAACAAAAAAATCCATGACACACAAAATATAAAATCTCCATTAAAGACAGGATCAATATTACTGATTTTTCTTTTTGCCTCAGCTCCAATATGATTTGGCACTCATCTTGTCTTTATTTAAAACTTCAATATTTTTTTAGTTCATCTTGGAAATCTGACCTCAGTTTTTATTATTTTTAACATTGCGTTAAAATAATACATATCTTGATTCCTGAGTTTTGGGGTGCCGTTTTAAATTTTGCACCCAAGGCAACTCCCCATTGCCTCACCCTAGTGCCAGGCCTGCCCCCAAACTAACATGGACCTTCCAATGAAGGGGGCTCTAGACCAAGCCATTCCCTGCCACGTTTTGTCCAAGAGGGATAACAAATCAACCTGAACCATGAACAATTAAGACAGTTTTGGGAGAGGAGATCAGAGAGAGAGAGAGACAAAGACACAGAGAGAGAGACGTGAAGAAGATGCAAAGATTAAAGAGAAAAGAAAAGACTGGGGCCAAGTCTATGACGTCAGAAGCTCATGCAAAGGACTCTCTGTGCACGGTATAGCCTTGCCCTGATCTGAAGGCTTTCCCTCCAGACTGGTAATACTTGCAATCAGCCAGACACAGTAACAGGAACATTTGTTGTTGTTGCTGTTGTTTAGTCAATGTCATGTCCAACTCCTTGCAACACCATGGACTGTAGCCCACCAGGCTCTTCTGTCCATGGGACTTTCCAGGCAAGAATACTGGAGTGGCTTGCCATTTCCTACACCAGGGGATCTTTCCAACCCAGGGATCGAACCCTCATCTCCTACAATGGCAGGCATAGTGAATAATTTAATAGCTTCCAAAAACAAACCCACTGTTTATCTTGGATGCCCTAAGGAGTGGAAATGATCTCCATGGGCCCAAAAGCACATAGAAAAGTTTTAAATACAAACTAATTCTGAGCATGGAAGCCTTGCTCACATTCCCCAATGTCATCAGCTGGGAGAACAAAAGCCATAGTGTACAAAGAGGTCACCTTCTGTGCTCAGGGTCACCAAGTGTCCTAGTTTTCACAGCATTGTCCCATTTGGACTTACTGTCTCTCTGTAATTATAAATATCATACCCTGTCACTCTTAAGTCTGGCCCAGCTTGGACCAATGACCTATGTGAGTCACCTTATCCATACATAATGGCTGCATGAGTTCTGTGAGCCTCAAAGCAACCCTTCGAGGCAAACAGAACAAGTAGAATTATGTCTGTTTATAGAGGAAGAGACTGAGAGTCAGAGAAGTTATGATCCTACTCATAGGCCTATTAAGCAGAGGAGCCAGTATTTGAACATTGGTCCACTGTACCAGGCAACTACTATTCAGGTTCAAGGAACAACTTAAAGCCAAGAAACTTCAAAACCAGATCAGAACTGTCACAAATGTCAATCCAGAAATACACCCTAAGGTACTAATGATATGTATGGCTCCTGAGCTTTGCAAATCAGAAAAAGGAAGCAATGGTAGCTCAGTTCAGTTCTATTCAGTTCAGTCGCTCAGTCGTGTCCGACTTTTTGCAACCCCATGAATCGCAGCACGCCAGGCCTCCCTGTCCATCACCAACTCCCGGAGTTCACTCAGACTCACGTCCATCGAGTCGGTGATGCCATCCAGCCATCTCATCCTCTGTTGTCCCCTGCTCCTCCTGCCCCCAATCCCTCCCAGCATCAGAGTCTTCTCCAATGAGTCAATTCTTTGCATGAGGTGGCCAAAGTATTGCAGTTTCAGGTTTAGCATCATTCCTTCCAAAGAAATCCCAGGGCTGATCTCCTTCAGAATGGACTGGTTGGATCTCCTTGCAGTCCAAGGGACTCTCAAGAGTCTTCTCCAACACCACGGTTCAAAAGCATCAATTCTTCAGTGCTCAGCTTTCTTCACAGTCCATCTCTCACATCCATACATGACTACTGGAAAAACCATAGCCTTGACTAGACGGACCTTTGCTGGCAAAGTAATGTCTCTGCATTTTAATATGCTATCTAGGCTGGTCATAACTTTTCTTCCAAGGAGTAAGTGTCTTTTAATTTCATGGTTACAATCACCATCTGCAGTGATTTTGGAGCCCCCAAAAATAAAATCTGATGTCGATTTAGTCAATTTAGTCTGTCAGAACCCCATTTTCCCACAAATGGCAACCATCCTGTTTTCCAAGTTTGGTGATGATCAACCAGACACACTCTCTTTCTCCTAAAGTTTGTATTCCAGGCTGGTACTAATTAACTCCCTTCTTGGCCAAGCCTATTTTCCTGAGTGGAACTAGAGGCAGGAGCAGTGGGCAAGTGTCAGACCACAACAGACCTTGAGGGACTTGACAGAAGCTATGGCTCCTAAAGGCGAGAGCAATGGACAGCTACTGAGGAACTGTTCGCAGAGGGGTGATGTAAGGAGATCCATGGCTTTGGAAGTCTGTAGGGGTCAGAAACGGAACAAAAGGGCAGGCTGGCAATAGAGCGGAAACTGATCAGACTTGGTTATGATTGGCTCTGGGAGGGAAGAGAAGGAGGTAAAAGTATGTTTAGAGCCCCCCTTCTGGATGGAGAGGGTATTTGAAGGAGGAGCAGGTTTTGGGGGGCCTCAAGCCCTGCCTTTTGTTGCATGTGCTGGGTCCGGTCTGAGGTGCCTTTGAGAGATCCATAACAGCAGATCAGGTAGGCACATTTATGTTTAAAGCTCAGAAGAGAAGTCTGGGCTGCAGGTGAAAAGAAATGGCTACTCATCTGCATACACATAGTCACTGCTCCTGTAGCAGCTCCCAGGATGCAAGTTCACTTAAGGCCATGGCCTCCAGTGGGGCTGGAGTGAGACTAGAGTCATGCTGATTCCTTTGCCCAAAGAATTGTGTAATATTGCTTGGAATTTAAAGAAACAATAACCCACCAAAATGTAAATTGGTGTAGCCACTATGGAAAACAGTATGGAAGTTCCTCAAAAAACTAAAAATAGACTTGCTGTATGATCTAGCAATCCCACTCCTGGGCCTATATCTGGAGAAAATTACACTTCAAAGATATATGCACCCCAATTGTTCATAGCAGCATTATTTACAATAGTCAAGACATGAAAGTGAAAGTCACCCAACTGTGTCCGACTCTTTGTGGTCCCACGGACTACACAGTCCATGGAATTCTCCAAGCCAGAATACTACAGTGGGTAGCCATTTCCTTCTCCAAGGATCTTCCTGACCCAGAGATTGAACCCAGATCTCCTGCACTGCAGGTGGATTTGTTACCAGCTGAGCCACCAGGGAAGCCCAGACAAGACATGGAAACAACCTAAACATCATTAGCAGATGAATGGACAAAGAAGATGTGGTGCATATACAGTGGAATACTATTCAGTCATTAGAAAGAATGAAATAATGCCATTGGCAGCTACATGGGCCGTCCTAGAAGTGATAATAGTAAGTGAAGGGAGAAAGGCAAATACCATATGATATCACTTATATACGGAATCTAAAATCTGACACAAATGAATTTACAGACAGACTCACAGACATAGAGAGCAGACTGCTGGCAGTGGGGAAGAGGGTGACGGAGGGAGGGACTGGGATTTGGGGGTCAGCAGATGCAAACGATCACATACAGAATGGATCAACCACAGCGTCCTACTGTGTGGCACAGGGAACTGTGGTCGGCATCCTGTGATGAACCATAGTGGAAAAGAAGATGAAAACAAATGTGTCTGTGTATAACTGAGTCACTTTGCTGTACAACAGAAAGTAACACATTGTAAATCAACTGTATTCAATAAAATTAATTTTTGAAAAAATTTACCCACCAAAACACGCACTTCAGATACCCTCTCTTTGCTCAAACTGTTTAGTCTTTCTGGGCTATAGGAACTATTTCCACAACACCTCTGAGAGCTGTCCAGACCCCTCCAGCCCTACTTTATCTCTTTTGGAAATTCTTTCAGTAGTCTGTTTTATAAGTACTTTCAACGGGAGCTTGAGGAAGATCTGGAAGCAGGGTACACACCCAGCATGTCTCATTCAGGGTACAGCCTTCACCCAGGGCACTACCCTGGGACACAGCTGGCAAGGAAACAGCTCACCCTGGGACCCAACACTTCGGACAGGAAATGAGTGAATCTTGGAGAAATGGCCCTTGGTAGCCACTTGGCAGTGGCCAGGAAGCAAAAATGTAGGACTTTGGCTTTGTTTTCAAAAGGAATTTTTCCACTTTCATTTTCAAAGGGCATTTTTTAGAATTCTTACTTGTAAAGTTGTGAGCACTCAAGCTCTTACTCAAAAATACTGACACCAAAAGGAAAAAAGCCCACTAAAAGTGAACTTGCTTAAAACAGAAACTAAAATTTAGAAGAAATATTAGGAAGAAAATCTTCTAGTTAGATTTAATTTGAAAAATAAAGCTAAAAATTATAAAAATAAAATTATTTCATTTTATCTCAAATAAAACCTAGTTTACAATTATAATGACCCCTTCTGAGGATTTTTTTTTTTTACTTTTTATTATGAAAAATTTCAAGCATAACAGTAAACAGAATGGTATAACAAAACTCCATGTATCCGTTTCCTAGACTGAATCATGGTTGACATTTTTTATGTTTACTTTTTTTGGCAAAGGTATTTTGAGGTCAGTTACAGGTATTGTAACATTTTGATGTGAATCTTTTTAAAAAATGACTACCTACCTACATAGACAAAAAACCATCATCAAACCTAAGAAAATCAGCAAAAATTTCCTAATATCATGTTATAACCAGAACATGTTTAAATGCCTCCCTTTTATACCTCCTCCAAATGTCTTGCAGTCGGTTTGTTGAAATAAAGACCCAATCAAGAACCACTTGTAGACAGGAGAACAAGATGGCGGAGGAGTAGGTGGACATGGAGCACATCCCTCTCGGCGGATACATCAGGAATACACCTTCAGACACAGAGTGCATGCAGAACGCCAGCTGAGAGCGGACAGGAGTACCTGACCAGAGGAAAAGAATATATAGAACCATGCAAAACTTTGGAGGATGAAGGAACTAGGGGGAAACAGGAGTGTTAGTAGGACTGGACCTGCCCTCAGCGAGTGGGGGAACTGAAGCAGGCATTGGATCCCCACAGCAGGGCAATTGTCTGAGTCAGAGGAGAAACATATAAGGTTGAGAGTGAAACAGCTGCTCTGTGGCAGCCTAAATGGACAGAAGATAAGACAGTCCCTGCCACAGCCAGGGATAGGGATGCAGTTCCCCTAGAAGGCGCAGCCGCTGGGAACTGGAATTTATATTTACATTAAAAAGCAGAGACATTACTTTGCTAACAAAGGTCTGCCTAGTCAAGCCTATGGTTTTCCAGTGGTCACATATGGATGTGAGAGTTGGACTATAAAGAAAGCTGAGCACTGAAGAATTGGTGCTTTTGAACTGTGATGTTGGAGAAGACTCTTGAGAGTCCCTTGGACTGCAAGGAGATCAAATCAGTCCATCCTAAAGGAAATCAGTCCTGAATATTCATTGGAAGCACTGATGCTGAAGCTGAAACTCCAATAATTTGGCCACCTGATGTGAAGAACTGACTCATTGGAAAAGACCCTGATGCTGGGAAAGATTGAGGGCAGGAAGAGAAGGGGACGAGAGAGGATGAGATGGTTGGATGGCATCACTGACTCAATGGACATGAGTTTGAGTAAGCTCTGGAAGTTGGTGATGGACAGGGGAGCCTGGTGTGCTGCAGTCCATGGGGTAGCAAAGAGTCGGACATGACTGAGCAACTGAACTGAACTGATCCAGGAACATGGGAATATCACTCCATCTCTTTATGTCATCTTTGATTTCTTTCATTAGTGTCTTATAATTTTCTGTGTACAGTTCTTTTGTCTCCTTACATAAATTTATTCCTAGATATTTAATTATTTTTGTTGCAATGGTGAATGGGATTGATTCCTTAATTTCTCTTTCTGATTTTTCATTGTTAGTATATAGAAATGCAAGTGATTTCTGTGTATTGATTTCATATCCTGCAACTTTGCTAAATTCACTGATTAGCTCTAGTAATTTTCTGATACTATCTTTAGGGTTTTCTACATACAGTATCACATCATCTGCAAACAGTGAGAGATTTACTTCTTTTCCAATCTGGATTCCTTTATTTCTTTTTCTTCTCAGATTGTTGTAGCTAGGACTTCCAGAACTATGTTGAATAATAGTGGTGAAAGTGGACACCCTTGTCTTGTTCCTGATCTTAGGGGGAATGCTTTCATATTTTCAGCATTGAGAATAATGTTTGCTGTAGGCTTAACATATCTGGCCTTTACTATATTGAGGTAGGTTCCTTCTATGCCCATTTTTTTTAAGAGTTTTAACCATAAATGGGAGCTGAATTTTGTCAAAGGCTTTTTCTGCATCTATTGAGATTATCATATGGTTTTTATCTTTCAATTTGTTAATATGGTATATCACATTAATTCAGTTCAGTTCAGTCGCTCAGTCATGTCCAAATCTTTGCAACCCCATGGACTGCAGCATGCCAGGCTCCCCTGTGCATCACCAACTCCTGGAGCTTATTCAAACTCATGTCCATTGAGTGGGTGATGCCATCCATTCTCTGTCATCCCCTTCTCCTGCCTTCAATCTTTCCCAGCATTAAGGTTTTTTTCAAATGAGTCAGTTCTTCCCTTCTGGTTGCCAAAGTATTGGAGTTTCAGCTTCAGCATCCGCCCTTCCAATGAATTTTCAGGGATTGATTCAATTCAGTGTGAATCAATCACATTGATTGATTTGTGTATTTTGAAGAATCCTTGCAACGCTGGATTATACCAAACTTGATCATGGTGTATGAGCTTTATGATGTGTTGCTGAATTCTGTTTGCTAAAATTTTATCTAGGATTTTTGCATCTATGTTCATCAGTAATATTGGCCTGTAGTCTTCTTTTTTTGTGTTGTCTTTCTCTGTTTTTGTTTCAGGGGGATGGTGGCCTCATAGAATGAGTTTGGAAGTGTTCCTTCCTCTGCAATTATTTGAAAGAGATTTAGAAGGATAAGCATTAGCTCTTCTCTAAATGTTTGATAGAATTCTCCTTTGAAGCCATCTGGTCCTGGGCTTTTGTGTTTTTCAAGATTTTTTATCACAGCTTCAATTTCAGTGTTTGTAATTGAGTTGTTCATAATTTCTATTTCTTCCTGGTTTAGTCTTGGAAGATTGAACTTTTCTAAGAACCTGTCCATTTCTTCCAGGTTATCAGCTTTATTGCCATATAGTTGTTCATAACAGTCTCTTATAACCCTTTGTATTTCTGCATTGTCTGTTGTAAGCTCTCCTTTTTCATTTCTAATTTTGTTGATTTGATTCTTCTTTCTTTTTTTTCTTGATGAGTCAGGCTAAAGGTTTGTCAGGTTTGTTTATCTTCTCAAAGAACCAGCTTTTAGTTGTATTAATCTTTACTATTGCTTCTTTCATTTCTTTTTCACTTATTTCTACTCTGATCTTTATGATTTATTTCCTTCTACTAATTCTTTTTCCAGTTGTTTTAGGTGTAAAATTAGGTTGTCTATTTGAGGTTTTTCCTGTTTCTTGAGGTAGGATTGCATTGCTTTGCTTTCCTCTTAGAACTGCTTTTGCTGCATCCCTTAGGTTTTGAGTTGTGTTTTCACTGTCATTTGTTTCTAGAAATTTTTTGATTTCCCTTTTGAATTCTTCAGTAACCTGTTGGTTATTTAGAAATATATCATTTAATCTCCATGTGTTTGTGTTTTTTACAGTTTTTTTTTTCCTTGTAATTGATATCTAGTCTCATAGCATTGTGGTCAGAGAAGATGCTTGATATGATTTCAATTTTCTTAAATTTATTGAGGCTTGATTTGTGACCCAAGATGTGGCTTATCCTGGAAAATATCCCATGTGGACTTGAGAAGGTGTATTCTTCTGCATTTGGATGGAATGTCCTGAAGATATCAATGAGATCCATCTCATCTAATGTATCATTTAAGACTTGGGTTTCCTTATTAATTTTCTGTTTTGATGATCTGTCCATTGGTGTGAGTGGGGTGTTAAAGTCTCCTACTGTTATTGTGTTACTGTCAATTTCTCCTTTTATGTCTGTTAGTGTTTGTCTTATGTATTGAGGTGCTCCTGTGTTGGGTGCATAGATATTTACAATTGTTATGTCTTCCTCCTGGATTGATCCCTTGATCATTATGTAGTATCCTTTCTTATCTCTTGCACAATTCTTTAAAGTCAATTTTGCCCAGCTTGAGGATTGCTACTCCAGCTTTCTTTTGCTTCCCATTTGCATCCAGCTTTCTTTTGCTTCCCATTTGCATGGAATATATTTTTCTATCCTCTCAACTTTCAGTCTATATGTGTCTTTAGGTCTGAAGTGGGTTTCTTGTAGACAGCATATATATGGGTCTTGTTTTTGTATCCATTCAGCTAGTCTGTGTCTTTTGGTTGGAGCATTTAATCCACTTATATTTAAAGTAATTATCGATATATATGTTCTTATTGCCGTTTTCTTAATTGTTTGGGATTGATTTTGTAGATCTTTTTCTTCTCTTTATTTCTTGACATAAGTCCCTTTAACATTTGTTGTAAAGCTGGTTTGATGGTACTGAATTCTCTTAATTTTCACCTGTCTGGAAAGCTTCTTATTTCTCCATCAATTTTGAATGAGATCCTTGCTGGGTACAGTAATCATTCCCTTTCAGAACTTTAAATATATCCTGCCATTCCTTCTGGCTTGCAGAATTTCTGCTGAAAGATCAGCTGTTAAATGTATGGAGCTTCCCTTAGATGTTAATTGTTGCTTTTCCCTTGCTGCTTTTAATATTATTTTTTTTGTGTTTGGTCTTTGTTAGTTTGATTAGTATGTGTCTTGGCATGTTTCTCCTTGGGTTTATCCTGAATGGGACTCTTTGCACCTCTTGAACTTGACTATTTCCTTTTCTATGCTGGGGAAATTTTTAACTATAATCTCTTCAAAATTTTTCTCATGCCTTTTCTTTTTCTCTTCTTCTGAGACCCCTATAATTCAAATGTTGGTGCGTTTGATATTGTCCCAGAGGTCTCTGAGACTATCCTCCATTCTTTTTATCCTTTTTAGTTCATTCTGCTCTACAGAAGTTATTTCCACCATTTTATCTTCCAGCTCACTAATTCATTCTTCTGCTTCAGATTCTGCTGTTGATTCCTTGTAGAGTATTTTTAATTTCAGTAATTGTGTTGTTTGTATGCTTATTATTTCTTCTAGGTCTCTGTTAATTGATTCTTGCATTTTCTCCATTCTGTTTTCAAGGTTTTTGATAATCTTTACTATTACTATTCTGAAATCTTTTTCCGTTAGTTTTCTTATTTCCTCTACATTTATTTGAATTTCTTTGTTTCTAGTTTGTTCCTTCATTTGTGTAGTATTTCTCTGCCTTTTCATTATTGATTTTCAACTTATTGTGTTTGAGGTCTCCTTTTCCCAGGTTTCAGGGTTGAACTCTTTCTTCCTTTTGATTTCTGCCCTCCTAAGGTTGGTCCAGTGGTTTGTGTAAGCTTTGTATAGGGTGAGATTTTTTGTTTTGCTTTGTGTTTTTTTGTGCTGAGTTTTTTTGTTTTGCTTTGTTTTTCCTCTGATGGTCAAGGCTGAGTGAGGTGGTAATCCTATCTGGTGATGATTTGGTTTGTATTTTTGTTTTGTTTGTTGTTTAGATGAGATGTCCTGCACAGGGTGCTGCTGGTGGTTGGGTGACATTGGGTCTTTTATTCAAGTGGTTTCCAAAACAATCCAACAAAAAGAAAGTACAGTAGATTGACCCAGGAAAAAAAGGAAATAAAAAATTATATCTACCAGTTGAGAACAAAACTAACTAAAGCACAAACTGGAAAACAAAACTAAAGCAAGGTGCCAAGTGGGAAATAAAGCAATGAACACAAAACTAACAAATATTTTGAGAGGAAAGGAAAGAAAGAATTAATATGCAAAGTTAAATAGAGGTAGATAAAGATTTGTATACATCAAAGATTAACTGCAAGGGGAAAGAACAGTAAGAAAAGCAAAAAAGGAATAAATGTAGAAAAAATATAGGTTTAAAAAGTTAAAATTAAAAGAAGAGAAAAAAAAGGAAGAATTAAAAAAAAAAGAAAAAGGAAACTCCACAGAACTGCAAAAGCCCAACATACAGGTGGAAGTTTATAACAATAATAAAAATGTGACTGAGAGAAGAAAAAGCTCAGAAGCTTAAGTATATTTCATATTGCCAATAAAATCGACAACTACAACAGAGAGGAGGGAGGATAAAAAAATCCAAACAAATCTACAGAACAAGTTAAAACAAAAGAATAATGAATGTTTTTCTTGAGTCACTGCTGTCAGAGTCCTTTCCCTCGCTGGGAGTCACAGTCCAGCTCACCTCCCTAGGATGCCCTCCAACACTGTGCTCGTCTCTGGACCTGCTATGGGGGCAGCTCAGATTCTAATCTGGTCCTACTCCTATGTGTTCTTGCCTCCAATGTCACAGCTATCAGAACTAGTGCATTTTCTTTTGTGGGAGCTCTCAATGACCTTTTATATAGTCCACAGACATAGAGTTTGCCTAGTTGATCATATGGATTTAATCTGCAGTTTGTACAGCTGGTGGGAAGTTTTTGGGTCCTCTTCTTTAGCCACACTGCCCCTGGGTTTCAACTGTGGTTTTATTTCCACCTCTGCATGTGGGTTGTTCACTGGGATTTGCTTCTGAGGCTGCCCTGGAGGACTTGGGTTTGCCCCTGAGAGGGCCAGGTGTGGACATGGTGCAGCAGCTTGGGTAGCAGGGATTTTGGCAACACTCAGGAGGATTGGCGGCCAGAGCAGCAGGAAATAT
The DNA here is from genome assembly GCA_006410935.1 of Redunca redunca. Classification (NCBI taxonomy): domain Eukaryota; kingdom Metazoa; phylum Chordata; class Mammalia; order Artiodactyla; family Bovidae; genus Redunca; species Redunca redunca. The sequence continues at coordinate 197,631 of SJYQ01000900.1, forward strand.
AATGATCAAGAAGGGTATCGCAACCAGTATTGGCCAATACACTCCAGTATTCTTGCCTGGAGAAGCCCCCTGATGGAGAAGCCTGGCAGGCTACAGTTCACAGGGTTGGACATGACCAAAGTGACCCTGTGTGCGTAGATGCAAGACTTTTTTTTTTGGCCTGTGGCAGTTCTGCCCCAGTGAGAGTTGAGTGTGAAGGTGGCTCAGCTGCTTGGCTTGTGAGGACCCTGGCAGTGCCAAGTGTGCAGAGACACAGACTGCCTCTGCTGTAGGAGTTATGGCCCTATCAGAGTCTTTTAGAGCCTCTTGTAGCTGGTGATCAGAAGGCCTCTTTGGCCAGTCTTTCTCTGTAGCTACTTCCACTCAGGCACTTGGAGGGCTCCCTTGCCTGGGGTCCTTCTCTGTTGTTCCATGCATCAGGCACATAGAGGGGCACCCCCTGGCTGGGGTCCTTTCTGTAGATTGGCAGGTCAGGGACTTAAAGGGGCACCCTGGGTGGGGTCCTACTCTGTAGTTCAGTGCGTCAGGCATTTGATGGGCCAGCCTCTCTATTGTTCAGCTGCCCATGCTGGCCTGTGGGGAGAGAGAGACTATGGTGATGGCTCCACCCTCTATGCATTGTAGCTTTTCTTCCAAGGCTGTAGTCACCATCTGCAGTGATTTTGGAGCCCCCCAAAATAAAGTCTCTCATTGTTTCCATTTATTCCCCACCTATTTGCCATGAAGTGATGGGACTAGATGCCATGATCTTAGATAATCAACCTGATCACATGGACCACAGCCTTGTCTAACTCAATGAAACTATGAACCATGCCATGTAGGACCATCCAAGATGGACAGGTCATGGTGGAGAGTTCTGACAAAATGTGGTCCACTGGAGAAGGGAATGGCAAGCCACTTCAGCATTTTTGCCTTGAGAACCCCATGAACAATATGAAAAGGCAAAGAGATAGGACACTGAAAGATGAACTCCCCAGGTCAGTAGGTGCCCAATATGCTACTGGAGAAGAGTGGAAAAATAACTCCTGAAAGGATGAAGAGACGGAGCCAAAGCAAAAACAACACCCAGTTTTGGATGTGACTGATGATGGGAGTAAAGTTGATGCTGTAAAGAACAGTATTGCATAGGAAGCCGGAATGTTGGGTCCATGAGTCAAGGTAAATTGAAAGTGGTTGAACAGGAGATGGCAAGAGTGAACATCAACATTTTAGGAATCAGTGAACTAAAAAGGAGTGGAATGAGTGAATTTAACTCAGATGACCATTATATCTACTACCGTGGGTAAAAATCCCTTAGAAGAAATGGAGTAGCCATCATAGTCAACAAAAGAGTCCAAAATGCAGTACTTGTATGCAGTCTCAAAAACAACAGAATGATCTCTGTTCATTTCCAAGGTAAACCATTCAATATCACAGCAATCCAAGTCTATGCCCAGATCAGTAATGCTGAAGAAGCTGAAGTTGAATGGTTCTATGAAAACCTACAAGACCTTCTAGAACTAGTACCCCAAAAAGATGTCCTTTTCATCATAGGGGACTGGAGTGCAAAACCAGGAAGTAAAGAGACACCTGGAGTAATGGACAAATTTGGCCTTGGAGTACAAAATGAAGCAGGGCAAAGGCTAGTAGAGTTTTGCCAAGAGAACACACTGGTCATAGCAAACACCCTCCTCCAACAACATAGGAGAAGACTACACATGGACATCACCAGATGGTCAATACCGAAATCAGATTGTTCCTGGGTAGGAAGAATCAATATTGTGAAAATGACTATGTCATAAAATGCAATCTACAGGTTCAATGTGACCCCTATCAAATTCAGTTCAGTTCAGTTCAGTCGCTCAGTCGTGTCTGACTCTTTGTGACCCCATGAACTGCAGCACACCAGGCCTCCTTGTCCATTACCAACTTCCAGAGTCCACCCAAACCCATGTCCATTGTGTCGGTGATGCCATCCAACCGTCCCATTCTCTGTCATCCCCTTCTCCCCCTGCCCTCAATCTTTCCCAGCATCAGGGTTTTTTCAAATGAGTCAGCTCTTCACATCAGGTGGCCAAAGTATTGGAGTTTCAGCTTCAACATCAGTCCTTCCAATGAACACCCAGGACTGATCTCCTTTAGGATGGACGGGTTGGATCTCCTTGCTGTCCAAGGGACTCTCAAGAGTCTTCTCCAACACCACAGTTCAAAAGCATCAATTATTTGGCGCTCAGCTTTCTTTATAGTCCAACTCTCACATCCATATATGACTACTGGAAAAACCATAACTTTGACTAGACAGACCTTTGTTGGCAAGGTAATGTCTCTGCTTTTTAATATGTTGTCTAGGTGCTCATAACTTTCCTTCCAAGGAGTAAACATCTTTTCATTTCATGGCTGCAGTCACCATCTGCAGTGATTTTTGGAGCCCAGAAAAATAAAGTCAGTCACTGTTTCCAGTGTTTCCCCACTATTTGCCATGAAGTGATGGGACCAGATGCCATGATCTTAGTTTTCTGAATATTGACCTTTAAGCCAACTTTTCCACTCTCCTCTTTCAGTTTCATCAAGAGGCTCTTTAGTTCTTCTTCACTTTCTGCCATAAGGGTGGTGTCATCTGCATATCTGAGATTATTGATATTTCTCTCAGCAATCTTGATTCCAGCTTGTACTTCCTCCAGCCCAGCGTTTCTCATGATGTACTCTGCATAGAAGTTAAATAAGCAAGGTGACAATATACAGCCTTGAAGTACTCCTTTTCCTCTTCAGAACTAGTCTGTTATTCCATGTCCTGTTCTAACTGTTGCTTCCTGACCTGCATACAGGCTTCTAAAGAGACAAGTAAGGTGGTCTGGTATTCCCATCTCTTTCAGAATTTTCCACAGTTTATTGTGATCCACACAGTCAAAGGCTTTGGCATAGTCAATAAAGCAGAAATAGATGTTTTTCTGGAACCCTCTTGCCTTTTCGATGATCCAGCAGATGTTGGCAATTTGATTTCTGGTTCCTCTGCTTTTTCTAAAACGAGCTTGAATGTCTGGAAGTTCATGGTTCACATATTGCTGAAGCCTGGCTTGGAGAATTTTAAGCATTACTTTACTAGCATGTGAGATGAGTTCAATTGTGCGGTAGTTTGAACATTCTTTGGCATTGCCTTTCTTTGGGATTGAAATGAAAACTGACCTTTTCCAGTCCTGTGGCCACTGCTGAGTTTTCCAAATTTGCTGGCATATTGAGTGCAGCACTTTCACAGCATCATCTTTCAGGATTTGAAACAACTCAACTGGAATTCTATCACCTCCACTAACTCTGTTCTTAGTGATGCTTTCTAAGGCTCTATCAAATTACCTAAGTCCCTATCAAATTACCAATGGCATTTTCCACAGAACTAGAACAAAAAATTTCATAATTCATGTGGAAACACAAAAGACCCTGAAGAGCCAAAGTAGTCTTAAGAAGGAAGAATGGAGCTGGAGAAATCAACCTTCCTGACTTTAGATTACACTACAAAGCTACAGTCATCAAGAGAGTGTGCTACTGGCACAAAAACAGAAATATAGACCCATTGTTCCATTGAACAAGATAGAAAGCCCAGAAATAAACCCATACACCTATGGGTACCTTATTTTGGACAAAGAAGGCAGGAATACACAATGGAGCAAATTCAATAAGCCTCTACAATAATTGGTTCTGGGAAAACTGGACAGCTACATGTAAAAGAATGAAATCAGAACACTTCCTAAGAACATACACAAAGATAAACTCAAAATGGATTAAAGACCTAAATGTAAGACCAGAAACTATAAAACTCTTGGAGGAAAACATAGGCAGAATGATTGATGACATAAATCAAAGCAAGATCCTCTGTGACCCACCTCCTAGAGTAACGGAAATAAAAACAAAAGTAAACAAGTGGGACCTGATTAAACTTAAAACCTATTGCACAGCAGAGGAAACTATAAGCAAGGTGAAAAGGCAACCCTCAGAAAAGGAGAAAATAATAGCAAATGAAACAACTGACAAAGGATTAATTTCCAAAATATACAAGCAGCTCATACAACTCAATACCAGAAAAACAAACAACCCAATCAAAAAGTGGGGAAAAGACCTAAACAGACTTTTCTCCAAAGAACACATACAGCTGGCTATCAAACACATGAAAAGATGCTCAACATCACTCATTATTCAGCTCAGTTCAGTCGCTCAGTCGTGTCTGACTCTCTGCGACCCCATGAATTGCAGCACGCCAGGCCTCCCTGTCCATCACCAACTCCCAGAGTTCACTCAGACTCATGTCCATCGAGTCAGTGATGCCATCCAGCCATCTCATCCTCAGTCGTCCCCTTCTCCTCCTGTCCCCAATCCCTCCCAGCATCAGAGTCTTCTCCAATGAGTCAGCTCTTCACATGAGGTGGCCAAAGTACTGGAGTTTCAGCTTTAGCATCATTCCTGGGCTGAGTTCTTTCAGAATGGACTGGTTGGATCTCCTTGCAGTCCAAGGGACTCTCAAGAGTCTTCTCCAACACCACAGTTCAAAAGCATCAATTCTTCAGCGCTCAGCCTTCTTNTTGGTGCTAAGCTTTCTTCACAGTCCAACTCTCACATTCATACATGACCAATGGAAAAACCATAGCCTTGACTAGATGGACCTTAGTCGGCAAAGTAATGTCTCTGCTTTTGAATATGCTATCTAGGTTGCTCATAACTTTTCTTCCAAAGAGTAAGCGTCTTTTAATTTCATGGCTGCAATCACCATCTGCAGTGATTTTGGAGCCCAAAAAAATCAAGTCTGGCACTGTTTCCACTGTTTCCCCATCTATTTCCCATGAATTGTTGGGACCTGATGCCATGATCTTTGTTTTCTGAATGTTGAGCTTTAAGCCAACTTTTTCACTCTCCTCCTTCACTTTCATCAAGAAGTTTTTAGTTCCTCTTCACTTTCTTCCATAAGGGTGGTGTCATCTGCATATCTGAGGTTATTGATATTTCTCCCGGCTCATTATTAGAGAAATGCAAATCAAAACTACAATAAGATATCACCTCACACCAGTCAGAATGGCCCTCATCAAAAAGTCTGCTGCTGCTGCTGCTGCTGCTGCTGAGTGGCTTCAGTTGTGTCCGACTCTGTGTGACCCCATAGACGGCAGCCTACCAGGGTCTACAAACAATAAATGCTGGAGAAGGTGTGGAGAAAAGTGAACGCTCTTGCACTGCTGGTAGGAATGTAAATGGATACAGCCACTATGGAAGATGGTACGGAGATTCCTTAACAAACTAAGAATAAAACCACCATATGACCTAGCAATCCCGCTCCTAGGCATATACCCTGAGGAAACCAAAATTGAAAAAGACACAGGTATCCCATTGTTCATTGCAGCACTATTTACAATAGCTAGAACATGAAAGCAACTTAGATATCCATCAACAGATGAATGGATAAAGAAGTTGTGGTACATATACACAATGGACTATTACTCAGCCATAAAAAGGAACTCATTTGAGGGAGTTCTAATGAGGTGGGTGAACCTAGAGCCTATTATACAGAGTGAAGTAAGTCAGAAAGAGAAAGATAAATATCATATTCTAATGCACATATATGGAACCTAGAAAAATGGTACTGAAGAATTTATTTACAGGGCAACAATGGAGAAACAGACATAGAGAACAGACTTATGGACATGGGGAGAGGGGAGGAGAGGGTGAGATGTATGGAAAGGGTAACATGGAAACTTATATTACCATATGTAAAATAGATAGCCAATGGGAATTTGCTGTATGACTCAGGAAGCTCAAACAGGGGCTCTGTACCAATCTAGAGGGGTGGGATGGGGAGGGAGATGGGAGGGAGGTTCAAAAGGGAGGGGATATATGTATACCTATGGCTGATTCGTGTTGGGAATTGACAGAAAACAACAAAATTCTGTAAAGCAATTATCCTTCAATTGAAAATAAATTAATTAAAAAAAAAGAAACACTCATCACATCAGCTGCAATGACTTCTAGTTATCTTGTAACCTAGATGTTGCCCTGTCTAAAATGGCAAACACTGGCTACATGTGGCTCTCTGAATTAATTGAAAATAAAGAATAACAATGAAATAATATTAAACACGCAGCTCCTCACTCCAGTGCTCAATAGTCACATCTATGTGGGAGAACATTCCCATCATCACAGAAATTTCTACTGGGCACTGCTGGTCTAGAACATTCCCCTTGCTCACTCCGTTATCTTTTTATATGTTATATTGACCTATATTGGGACATAGATGACCCACATTTCAGAGCTGTCTGTTGTTTTGTGGTGTCATTTAATTTGTTCCTCTGCCCCCTGTTTGCCTATAAACTACAAGTTAGAGCTAAGAGTTCAGTTAAATTTAATTCTTAGAATCAGCAGGGTGGAGATGGGGGTGATTTATCTACAAAGTGTGTGCTGACAGTATTGTGTGACTAGGCACACTTACCTTCATGCTGAACTTGTCCAGTACAAGCATACACTTTCCTAGAGTCATGGTTTTGATATTCAAATTGTTCTACTTACTGTACATAGGAACTTCCCAAAGTCACATTTATAAAATTTTCCAGAGTCGCATCTATAAAATTTTGTATCTTCTGCATGAGCACATGCTCAGTCGCTTCAATTGCATCCAACTCTTTGGGACCCCACGGACTATAGCCTGCCAGGCTCATCTGTCCAGGGGATTCTCCAAGCAAAAATATTGGAGTGGGTTGCCATTTCCTCCTCCAGCGTATCTTCCTGACCCAGGAACTGAACTGTGTCTCCTGTATTGGCAGGTGAGTTCTCCACTACTGCACCACGTGGGAAGCCTAAAAGGCAGCAGGGAGAAGCAAAATTTTTCAAATGATTTTAGAAGCCTGACTCAGTGTCTTTTTTGTGTGTTTTTCTGTCTGTGTGCTCTTCAGGGAAGACTTCCTATCCCAAAGAAAGTGAAACTCAAGAAGGATGGCAAGACCAAGACTGCCTCCATAACTCCACTTGGAAGCAATGAACTCCACTCCCCAAAAATCAGTCACCTCCATTTTTTCTAATCGCCTCCATTTGCATTACATATGGTACAATGGTATTGGTGAGGTCATGGTATCATATATGGGATTTTTTTTTCTGTGCAAATCAAGTACAAGAAGAAACTATGGGACTCTAACTTGGCTTTAGAGAATTTACAGTGGGATAATAATTATCATCAAACCAGTTTTTAATCATTCTGACTCAAGTGAAAGCGCTCAAAACTTCACAGTGTGAATCCACAGTTACAACTCTTACAGGCACTATTTTCTTATTCTATTTACACAGCCGAAATACCTATCCCCCCCCCCTTTTTTTTAATGGTTATCTATTTGGGAAAAAAAGAAACAGAGTAAAGGAAAAATAAAGATATTATTTGCTTGGGCTCCAAAACCACTGCAGACAGTGACTTCAGCCACAAAACTAAAAGGCACTTACTCCTTGGAAGAAAAAGTATGACAAATATAGACAACCTATTAAGAAGCAGATAACACGTTGTCCAAAAAAGTCCATATAATGAAAGCTATGGTTTTTCTAGTAGTCATGTGCAGATATGAGAATTGGACCATAAGGAAGACTGAGCACTGAAGAATTGAAGCTTTCAAACTGTGGTGCTGGAGAAGACTCTTGAGAGTCCCTTGGAGATCAAGCTAGTTAATCCTAAAGGAAATCAACACTGAATATTCATTGGGAAGATTGATGCTGAAGCTGAAGCTCCAATACTTTGGCCACCTGATGAAAAGAACCAGCTCATTGGAAAAGACCCTAATGGTGGAAAAGATTGAGGACAAGAGGAGGAGGAGATGACAGAGAATGAGATGGTTGGATGGCATCATCAACTCAATGGGCATGAGTCTGAGCAAGCTCCAGGAGATGGTGAAGGATAGGAAAGCCTGGCGTGCTCGGGGTGGAAAAGAATCAGAAATGACTTAGTGATCAGAAACGACTGAACAAAGGATGGTGTCATCTGTGTATCTGATATTATTGTATCAGAGATTATTGATACCTGTATCTGAGGTTATTGATATTCCTCCCAGCAATCTTGATTCCAGCTTGTGCTTCATCCAGCCTGGCATTTCGCATGATGCACTCTGCATATAAGTTAAACAAGAAGGGTAACAACACATAGACTGATGTACTCCTTTTCCTATTTGGAACCAGTTCCTTGTTCCATGTCCAGTTCTAACTGTTGCTTCTTGACCTGCATACAGGTTTCACAGGAGGCAGCTCAGATAGTCTGGTATTCCCATCTCTTTAAGAATTTTCCAGTTTGTTGTGATCCACATAGTTAAAATTTTTAGCATAGGCAGTGAGGCAGAAGTAGTTGTTTTTCTGGAATTCTCTTGCTTTTTCTATGTTGCAGTGGATATTGGCAATTTGATCTCTGGTTCCTCTACCTTTTCTAAATCCAGCTCGAACATTTGGAAGTTCATGGTTCATATACTGTTGAAACCTAGCTGGAGAATTTTGAGCACTACTTTGCTAGTGTGTGAGATGAGTGCAATTGTGTGGTAGTTTGAACATTCTTTGCCATTGCCTTTCTTTGGGATTGGAATGAAAACTGACCTTTTCCAGTCCTGTGGCCATTGCTGAGTTTTCCAAATTTGCTGGCATATTGAGTGCAGCACTTTCACAGCATCATCTTTTAGGATTTGAAATAGCTCAACTGGAATTCCATCACCTCCACTAGCTTTGCTCTTAATGATGCTTCTTAAGGGCCACTCGACTTCACACTCCAGGATGTCTGGCTAGGTGAGTGATCACACCATCGTGGTTATCTGCGTCATGAAGATCTTTTTTGTATAGTTCTGTGTATTGTTGCCACCTCTTCTTAATATCTTCTGCTTCTGTTAGGGCCATACCATTTCTGTCCTTTATTGTGGAAACCCTCTCTAGGCTTTCCCATTATTCTGTTTTCCTCTATTTCTTTGCATTGTTCACTTAGAAAGGTTTTCTTATCTCTCCTTGCTATTCTTTGGAACTCTGCATTCAGATGGGTGTATCTTTCCTTTTCTCCTTTGCCTTTTGCTTTTCTTTTCTCAGCTATTTGTAAGACCTCCTCAGACAACCATTTTGCCTTTTTGCACTTTTTTTTTCCTTGGGGATGGTTTTGATCACTGCCTCCTATACAATGTTACAAACCTCTGTCCACAGTACTTCAAGGACTCTGTTTATCAGATCCAATCCCTTGAATCTATTTGGCACTTTCATTGTATAATTGTAAGGGATTTGATTTAGGTGATACCTGAATGGGCTAGTATATCTCCCTACTTTCTTCAGTTTAAGTCTGAATTTTGCAATAAGGAGTTCATGATCTGAGCAACAGTCAGCTCCCAGTCTTGTATTTGCTGACTGTATTCTCCATCTTCAGCTGCAAAGAACAAAATTGATCTGATTTTGGTATTGACTATCTGGTGATTTCCATGTGTAGAGCTGTCTCTTGTGTTGTTGGAAGAGGGTGTTTGCTATATCCAGTGTGTTCTCTTGACGAAACTCTTTTGCCCTGCTTCATTTTGTACTCCAAGGCCAAACTTGCCCACTACTCCAGGTATCTCTTGACTTCCTACTTTTGCATTCCAGTCCCCTGTGATGAAAAGAACATTTTTTTGGGTATTAGTTCTAGAAAATCTTGTAAGTCATCATAGAACCATTCAGCTTCAGCTTCTTCAGCATTAGTGGTTGGGGCATAAGGTTGGATTTCTGTGATACTGAATGGCTTGCCTTGGAAACGAATCGAGATCATTCTGTCATTTTTGAGAGTACTTAATTTTGGACTCTTTTGTTGACTATGAGGGCTACTCCATTTCCTCTGAGGGATTCTTGCACACAGTAGTAGATATAATGGCCATCTGAATTAAATTCACCCAATCCAGTCTATTTTAGTTCACGGATTCCTAAAATGTCGATGTTCACTCTTTCTATCTCCTGTTCAACCACTTTAAATTTGCCTTGATTCATGGACGCAACATTCCAGGATCCTATGCAATATTGTTCTTTACTGCATTGGACTTTACCTTCACCACCAGACACATCCACAGCTGGGTGTTGTTTCTGCTTTGGCTCAGCCCCTTCATTCTTTCTGGAGCTATTGCTCTAGTAGCATATTGGGCACCTACTGGCCTGAGGAGTTCATCTTTCATTGTCATATTGTTTTGCCTTTTCATACTGTTCATGGGGTTCTCAAGGCAAGAATACTGAAGGGGTGTGTCATTCCCTTCTCCAGTGGACCATGTTTTATCAGAATTCTCCACCATGACCCGTCCGACATGGCTCATGGTTTCATTGAGTTAGACAAGGCTGTGGTCCTTGTGATCAGTTTGGTTAGTTTCCTGTGGTTTTAGAATGCTACTCAGTCATAAAAAAGAATGACATAATGCAACTTGTAGCAACAAGGATGGAGCTAGAGGTTTGTGCACCCAGTGAAGCAAGTCAGAAGGAGAAAGACAGATATGATATCACTTACCCACGGAATCTGAAATACGATGCAGTAAACTTATCTATGAAACAGAAGCAGACTCACAGGCACAGAGAGCAGACTGGTGGTTGCCAAGGGGAGAGGTACGGGGAGGGATGAGTCAGGGGTTTGCGGTTAGCAGATGCAGACAGTTACATACAGAATGGACAAAGAACGAGGTCCTACTGTAGAGCACAGGGAACTATACTCAATATCCTGTGATAAATGACAATGGCAAAATAATACAAAAAAAGCATGTATGAATGTATGCCTGAATCACTCTGCTGTACAACAGTAATTAGCACAGCATTATAAATCAACGATACTTCAATGAAAAAAAAAAAAATCCAGGCTGAGACTCATTGTGAAGACTTCCCACAGAAGCTAATTCCAGGGCCTTGGCAATGGCACAGGACAAGCTTAAGGAGGCCTGTAAATTAACAAACTTCTTACTGCACCTATATAAATAATCAGGTCAAACTGAATGAGGCCATAGTTTTGTGATCAAGGGGAGTTGGGGGTGATGATTATGGTCCTAGAGGAGAAGATAAGACCATTTTAAAAATTGCCAGAAACTTTATTGCACAAAGAAATAATTACTGATGGAATTATGGGTGTCACCCAGGGGGTTGTCTGATTGCAAGGGGTGCATGCCTGTGACTGACTATGGCTGCTGTTCTGGGGAGATTAAGTTAGCTTGTACAGGACAAACAGAGATACATGTGATTCCTGGTCCCAGGGCATGAGAATTTTGTCCAGGAGAGACTGAATCTCTGTGAATTTAGTGCCCATTGAAGCTACCTGGTAGCATCTCACCAGTTCCTTATTAACTGATTACATAAACTGTGTTTCTTTTTATTTGTTTGATATGTATATGTGATTTTACCGCTTAAAAAATATTCTATAACACTTCTTATTTCATGCAACAACCCTGCCAATTAAGTATTATCATCACTATTTCACAGGAAACAATCTGAGGCCCAAGGCAATGTCCTTCCATCAAGGCCACAGGCTTGGAGCCCAGAGCCAGGCGGCTGGGAACAGCCTGGCACCAGCTTGTGGGGGCCTGAATGCCACCCAAACATCTGCCCTGGGCCCCTGCCCCTTCTGGAACCACCCTTTCCTTTGCTCCCAAGTGGAATGGCCCTCTGTTCCTTCCTACATATTTTGAACATTTCAGACCCTGCCTCACCTTCACAGGGCTGAGGACTTGGGGAGATGGCCCTTTTCTCCAAGCTCTGTTCTCAGGATCTCTTGCTCCTGGATTTCCTCAAAGCAGACTCGACCCACAAAAGGTTCAGAATGAAAGGCAGGATTTTCAGCCCAGCACACAGAACTAGAAGGGCTTCCAAGGTGGCTCAGTGGTAGAGAATCTGCCTGCCAATGCAGAAGACAAAGGAGGTGCGGGTTTGATTCCTGGATCAGGAAGACCCCCTAGAGGAGGAAATGTCAACCCATTCCAGTATTCTTGCTTGGGAAATTCCACAGACCGAGTTGCTGCTGGCCCTTGGGGTGGCAAGACG
>SJYQ01000900.1:209888-265259 GCA_006410935.1 Redunca redunca
CTGTGAGAGAGGGGAGAACCCATGGTTAGACCCAAGTAAACCAAACATGATCTAAAGATGCTTTTTCCAACAAGGGACCTTTTTCCTCATTCAGAGGAACTTTTTGCTTTCTCTTAGTTGAATCCATCCCAATTGCTAACTGTAGACAAATCTTCTGCTGGAAATTGTCTTCTCCCTATCACACAAAAACTGAAATTCCCCAACAGAAGAGGATAATATTCCAACACAGAAAACTTCCACTCACGTTTCTGTGGTTCTGAATATGCTCCCCGAGAGGAAATCCCAGAACCTGCTGAACAAGTGTAGTCTTTTGTTGGAATAAGGACACATACACCAAATACACTAGTTTTTTCGCTGCAGTATGGTCGATCCACAATATGTGTTAGTTTCTACTGTACGGCAGTGGTTCATTACACATATATACATTCTTTTGCACATTATTTTTCTTCATGTTTTATCACAGAATACTGAATATAGTTCCCTGTGTTCTACAGTAGGACCTTGTCGTTGATCTTTTCTATATATTACAGCTTGCATCTGCTAATCCCAAACTCCCAATCCATCCTTCCTCCCCCTCCCCCTTGGCAAAACCACAAGTCTGTTCTCTGCATCCGTGAGTCTGATTCTGCAAAACATACTATTTTCAAAGATAAATGTTCACTTGGATGAACTGTTGGCTGAAAAAATTTTGGACACGTAAAATTCAATCTTTGCCTTAGGATCTCATGAGCTCTCAAGAATCCTTGTGAACAAAATAGAGAAAGATTAGCAGATGAAGGGGGATGTTGAAGAGGGGAAGCCAGCCTTCCAGAGGAGACCATCTGAGGCATGTGGAGCTCTGCAGGCGGCTGGCTTTGTTTTTGCTGTCGGTCATTTGTTAAGTTGGTCTGACTTTCTGTGACCTCATGGACTGCAGCCTGCCAGGCTTCCCTGTCCTTCACCAACTCCCGGAGCTTACTCAAACTCATGCCCATTGAGTGGGTGATGCCATCCAACCATCTCATCCTCTGTCATCCCCTTCTCCTGCCTTCAGTCTTTCCCAGCATCAGGGTCTTTTCCAATGAGTCAGTTCTTTACAATCAGGTGGCCAAAGTATTGGAGCTTCAGCTTCAGCATCAGTCCTTCCAATGAATATTCAGGGTTGATTTCCTTTAGGATGGACTGGTGGGGTTCAGAAATTTTATCACAATCTCCTGACTTAAATATGGAGGAGCTGGCTTCAAAGCCTCTAAGCAGACGAGGGGAGGTCCCCTGAGGGGTCTGAGCAGATCAGGACTTGCTTCCATCGCCCTGGGCGCCAGGCATCACTCACGTTAGGACACAGGCTGACATGGATGGAAGTCAGCCATGGCTGGGTCAGAGCCCACCGAGCGCTGAGACATCTCAGGCGTGGTGACCAAGGCCATGGGGTAGTGTGGCCAAGAGGATCACCAGTCTGCTCTGGAGTTTTAAAAACCACAGATCAAAACAGGTAAAAATGAAGCAGGTGGCCGGGCCAGGGGGGTGACAGTATGACTCATTCATTCCAGGTTTACTAAACAACGAGCTGTGGCTTCTGCAATAGCAGACATGGCAGTTGCTTGGCAGGCACTGAGCGAAGAGTGGGGAAGCCCAGCACTCTGAATGCCCCAGCCTAGACCTCGAGGCGAAGCCTCAGGCAGAGGAGCAGACAGTTCCACCCCTACACATGGCGCAAGCGCCAAGGGCCCGGACAGACAGATGGACGGGGGGTGGGGGGCGAAGCTCAGAGGAGGCAGCCAGCACCTAGGACTAGGCACGCAGATGCCACAGGCCCAGCGGCAGTGGAGGGGAGAGCACACTTCTGCAGGGCACTAGGGCACGGCAGAGCGGAGCGGGGTTAACAGCCGGAGAGGCCAGGCAGTGTGCCTGTGTTCCAGGGACAGCAAACTCAAAGCAGCAGAAGAAGATGGGGTGGAGAAGGAGTCAGGAACCAGACCCTAAGGGCCTGGGTGAGGGATTGGGTATGTGGGGAAAATGGAGACCACCAGGGACTTTAAACAGGAGAGTGATTTGATCAGAAATGAGCTCCTGAAAAATCGCACTGGCAGCCCTGGTCTGCTTCAGGCATCAGCTAGAGGCAGCAAGGTGGGTCACATTCCTGCAGGAGGAGGCGACAGGCCTGAACTGGGGGCAGGGTAGGGAGGAAAGGGGCTTAGGGCTCTTTAAGATCCCTGCAGAGTACTTGGTGACAGACACAGGAGCACCAAGCCACCAGGACCGTTCTAGTAACAGAAACCCCACCAACGTGATGGGGTTGCTTCATTCCAAGCAGAGAGGCAAGGGCCCTTCTCTAATTTTTTTTTTTTTTTTGGCTGTGCCTGTAGCTTGCAGGACCCTAGTTCCCTGCGCAGGGATTGAGCCCAGTAAGATTGCCAAATTCTAACCACTGGCCTACCAGGGAGTTCCCAAAGCCTTCTCTTAAGAAGCCTTTGACTTTGGGGAGAAAAGATGCCCTCCCTCATCTCGTTGGCCAAAACTATGTTGAAAGGCCACCCATAGCTGTAAGGAAGGCTGAGTGACTTCAGGGGAGTTGACTGGTACCCTGAACACAATCAGAGTTCAATTGGGGAGGAAGAACAGCTGAGTATCGGGTGAGGACCCTGCAGCGTCTGGGGTTGGACCAGCCCGGTTTAGAGATGCATGGCCATCGAGAAGATGGGCAGTTAGACATCTGCACCTGAAGTTTGGGTACAGACACTGGCCTGAAGCCACAGAGTTGGGTTTGCCAGCTCACAATGAAGGATGACCTTCTATAAGTTTCCCAGCCCATTCTGCCCTGTAGACCCACCAGAGTAAGAATGGGGCATCCTATCAGGCTTCCAAAAGAGGAATTCCACTGCCTTGGCTCGCGGATGGTCTCTGTGTGTGAACCTTGACCCACCATGGGCTTATCACCTCCTTGTGGGAAGAGCTGGGCCCCTTTCCTGGTCACCCCAGCAGTTCACACAAGGCAAGGCACAGGGATGTGAGTTGACAGAGCCTCTGCCCACCCTGAGATTCCAAGGCTTGACATCCATATCTGCCCAGGGTGAGCTGACCTTGGCTGGCCAGGTACCAGGGAGGTCTCTTCCCCACTTCTCCCCGCCAGGAGTCAGGATGTTCATCTGTAATCAGGGGTGTCCAGGAAGGCAGCTTCCAGGCTCACTGTTAGTTACCCTTGTCAGTTTTACTGAGAAGGGCCTTCCTCAGTGATTTGTCCATCTGCACAGCCAGAGCCAGGCCCACAGCGGCCGCTCCCCAGACCCCCAGGGATCCAAGGGCAGGCCAGGCCAGGCCAGGCTCTCTCGCCTGCTCTTTCCATCCTCTCTGGCCTCACCAGCCACAAGCTTTCTTTTTTTTAACTGGAGTAAAATTGCTTTACAATGTTGCATTAGTTTCTGCTGTACAAGGAAGCGAATCAGCCAGATGTATACACATATCCCCTCCCTCTAGCACCCCCATCCCCCACATCCCCCTCATCTGGGTCATCCCAGAGCACCAAGCTGTGCTATACAGCAGCTTCCCACTGTCTGTTTTACAGATAGTAGTGTATATATGCGGAGAAGGCAATGGCACCCCACTCCAGTACTCTTGCCTGGCAAACCCCATGGACGGAGGAGCCTGGTGGGCTGCAGTCCATGGGGGGGTCGCTAAGAGTCGGACACGACTGAGCGACTTCACTTTCACTTTTCACTTTCATGCATTGGAGAAGGAAATGGCAACCCACTCCAGTACTCTTGCCTGGAAAATCCCATGGGTGGAGGAGCCTGGCAGTCTACAGTCTATGGGGTCACACAGGGTCGGACATGACTGAAGCGACTTAGCAGCAGCAGCAGTGTATATATGTCAATCCTAGTCTCTCAATTCACCTCACCCCCTCTCCCCCCCACCCCAAGTCCACAGGCCCACCCTACATCTGCGTCTCTATTTCTGCCCTGCTAATAGGGACCTAGTTAAATTTAAGAGCTTCTGCACAGCAGAGGAAACCATAAACAAGACAAAAAGACAACCCTCAGAATTCGAGAAAATATTTGCAAATGAAGCAACTGACAAAGGATTAATCTCTAAAATATACAAACAGCTCATGCAGCTCAATATCAAAACAACAAATAGCCCCATCAAAAAAAAAAATGGGCATAAGACCTAAACAGACATTTCTTCTTACAGGAAGGCATTGCCCAACTCCTCAGCATCCCATTCCGACAGCACCTCCTCATCGCCCCTCCACTGGATGCTATGGTTGGAACGCCCCGCCCCAGGGCTCTCCCCTCTCCCAGGTGCCCTCTTCTCGTCCCTGGCTCATTTCCACTCCCTGCCCCTCAGTCTGGCCTCTCTCCTGAGCTCCAGGCCCCTCCAATCCCACTGATCTGACCCCCCAGACTCACCTATGCTTTCACCTGCTTCCGTCTGAAGTGGGCCTCAGGTGCTCAGCTCCCAGGGACCTCCAACAAAGACGCCCCCTCCCATGTGAAGCCAGGTGGTGCAGACCCCAAGCCTCAAGCCTCCAAATGGCTGGCGAAGGTCACAGTACCCACTGTCTCCAGTGGCGGGACAGGTCCTATCTCTGGGGCTGCAGGGGAGGGTCAGGTGAACATTACACCTTGAATATGAAGAACAGCCTTTCATGGGTTGTGTTTGCCAGTCACATGCTGACCTCATTGAGATCAGCCTGCGATAGATTGGATGGGGTGAATAAAAGCCAGGATCTCCCAAGTGTCAAATAACTCTCTCTCTCTCACACACACACATTCACACACACACACATATTCACACACACACATTCACAGATACACACATATACATTCACACACACATTCACAACACTCACACGCATACTCACACATTCACACTCACACACACATTCACACACACATTCAGTCACACACAAATTTACACACATTCACACATACACCCACATTCAGTCACACACAGATTTACACACATTCACACATACACATTCACACACACACATTCAGAGTCACACACAGATTTACACACATTCACACATACACACATTCACACATACATTCACACACACATTCACAACACTCACACGGACACTCACACACATTCACACACTCACACACACACACTCACACACACACACCTGTGGTCTCCATCCAGGCACGTGCCCTGGGTCTCATGGGAAGTCATCACAGAGCGCAGTCAATGGTTTGAGCTCCCCAAATCCATCCCTCTTCTTGGACGCTATATCCAGATTTTTATTCAAGTGTCCTGTCTCCCCTAGCCCAGCCCCACTTCCATGTCCAGGCCATGGAAGTGGTCCACCCCAGAGGTTCCACCCCTGGTTCAGCACTGGGGACCCGACCCAGTTCAGGCCAATGAGACAAAGGAGATTTGCTGGGGGCTTCAGGGAAGGAAGTTCCCCCAAGAGCATCTCAGAGGGCCTGAGCTGCAGCCCAAGTGCCCACCCACCTCAGACCCTGAAGACAGCCAGTCGAGGCTTGCGGCGCCAACAAACCCGAAGTTCAGTCACAACACCCCTGCATAGTTAGAGCCTGGTGTTAGTGGTGGGGGAGGCTAGAGGTGTGAATGCTTAAAAGTTCCAGAGGCAGGGCCAAGGCTCTGCGGGCCAGTGGAACCAAGGGGAGTAAGGCCAGCGTGGTTACCAAATCCAGCCAAGAATGAAGAGAAGGGGGCCAGTAGGCTGGGCAGTGTCCAAGTCACTGTGGAAGGCCTGGGAGCTGGCTGGAGGGAAGTGTGGCTAGGGGAGGCCCTGAGATGGGCCAGGGGCATCTGTGGCCCTGTGAATGGAGAGAGAAGGCCAGCAAGTGTGACCTGCAGACTTCTTAGCTCTCTTGGACTGACACACACCTGGAGATGTGCCAGCTCCCAGACAATGGGTGCAGCTCAGACCTCTAGCCTGCTGCTTACTCAGTTGGGTGGGGTCACCACGCCAGGTCCTACCCCTGGAGCTCTCTCTGCAGAGCCGGCTCCCACCCCCCTCCCACAAGAAGCTCCCTGCAGGCCCCACCTGACAGAGCAGGGCTCTTCCAGGCACAGTACCCCACCAGCTGACACATCTTTGAATCTCATCTTGTAAGAAACCTAATGTGAATATTTCCTACTGAATAAAAATTTCTCATCATGACATAAAAGTGAAGACTCTCATGTTGGGACCTTGGAGGCAGATCCCCCACATACTCCGGGGCACGGCGCCCCAGGTTTTTGGAAGCTCAGTGGAGATTGCTAGGTCTGGGCTTCAAGCTTGATTCCACCACCAATGAGCTGTGTGGCCTCGGGCAAGAAAATTAACCTGTCAACGTGGAAAGAAGGAAGGGAGGGAGGGAGGGAGGGAGGAAGGAAGGGAAAAGCTAAGCTTTCTAAAAGGGACATCTAGAAATGAGCTCCCCACGCCCCCTTTCCTCACTGCTCTGCTCACAGGACTCCTGGCTCACAGGACAGAGCCAACACTGTCAGCCACGGGGCAAGGCAGACCTCCAGCAGTGACAATGCTGCCACCCGAAACAAAACTCAGGAGCTTTACCCAAAAATAAAACTAAGATTCTGACAATAATCCCCTTTACCTGCTTTTCCCACAGAACAGATCTATGCAGACATAAATCCCTGCCACTGAAAGCCCAGGCTGGCCCCCGGGCCCAAGAGCACAACTCCATGACCCCCAGAAAGGACCCAGGCCGCTGCTGTGTATGCAGCCCAGGTACCCTGATGGCGCTGGAGACCTGGGCTGCATGCAGCGCAGGCCCTGGTGCTGGAAAGGGAGGCAGGTGGGGAGAGAGGGAAGGCTGCCCATCACGCCCAGGCCTTCTTGCACCTGGGGGCCAACTGTCCAGGTTTACCCCCACCCCTCCTGGAGCCTGATACCACATCTGTGAAATGCAGTCCTGGGACTGCCTCCTGAGTTCTCCCTGTTAAATAATGTTACTAAGGACAGCACCCAACAGCCTCCTTGGCACCCTTATCTGCCCTTCCTGTCACCTGGTCCCCATGCCCCTGCACCCCAGTCAACCACCAGTGAAAACATCAGTGAATGGGGCTGAAGCCCAGGGGAACTCAAAAGGAAGTGGAGGTCACACGCCGGTGGGGGCTGTCCAAGACAGGGCCTGCCGGGTGGGCCGTCCCAGGACAAAAGCACAGATAATCACAGCTCCACTGCGTGCCAGACGGAAAGTGAAAGGTGCTCAGTCGTGTCCGACTCTTTGTGACCCCATGGACTACACAGTCCATGGAATTCTCTAGGCCAGAACACTGGAGTCGGTAGCCTTTCCCTCCTCCAGGGGATCTTCCCAAGCCAGCGATCAAACCCAGGCCTCCTGCACCGCAGGCGGATTCTTTACCAGCTGAGCCACAGGAGAAGCCCACGTGGCAGACGGAAATGGAGGAGAAAGAAAACAAACACACACTTTCTGAGCGCTTCTGTCAGTTTTTGTTGGTTTTGTTTTGTTTTGAACACTAAGATTTATTTTCAAACAGCACACAGACACCTGCGGGGCTGGGCCAGGCCAGGCTGGTGACCGGGCCCGAAGTCTCTGCAGACCCTGGAACCCACCCACGGCAGCTGCCAGGAAAGGAGACCCTGGCCCAGGCGGCACGGCCCAAGCTTCAGGCAAGCGTGGTGGCTCGGTGGCCCCCAGGCCCCGCCCCGTGGCCGGTACACACGCTGTGGTGGCGGTGACACCAGTGGGCGAGGGCGGGGGAGGCGGCCAGGAGCTCAACTAGGGAACACAGCAGCTTCAGGAACACTGGTGACTCTGCCGGACTCGCCGAAACCAGGCTCTTTGGAAAACAACCTCATCTTTGGGAGAACACCTCCTGGCTTAGGTCTCGCCTCTCAATTTCCCTTTACTTCTCAAAAGTTTAAAAACAAAAACAAAAAAAAAGAAAGAAAGAAAACACACATTTTTCGGGAGAAGGTGCTGTTCTTCGCGCGCCCAGAGCTCCGCCAGCTGTACTCTCACTGTACTCGCTCGGTAAAGTTCTCCGGGAAGACGCCCCGGCATTTCTCCAGCTCCTTGCGCTGGTTCCAGTCACTCTCCTTCACGCCCATGAGCCAGCCTTCATCCTAAGGGGAAGCGAGCAAGGTTGCATGGGGAGGAGGGCACTCACCTAGAGGAGGGCACTCACCTACAGGCGGGCCCTCCTTCTGCCGGCTCATTTCTCCTAGGCTGTCAGGCCCGCCTCAGGACGCCTCTGCCAAGCAGCACTGCCTGCTTTTTCTCTCAAGACCCAAACGGACACCCCCTACCCCCAGGAGCCATCCCAGCCTTCAGCAGGCAGATTTCACTCTCTGTTGTTTGGTGAGTCCTCCTCACTGCAGAAAGACAGCTTGAGTGTCGCACTGGTCCACACATCTCTAAACAACTCCCTCAGTCCCCACCAAAGAGCTCCTCACTGGCTGGTGCCCACAGAGGACATCACCAAGGAGCGTATCAGCTGTCCTTCCAGCCTTCTACAAACAATGCATTGACCACTTAAAAGCTTCTAGAGTGACCTGAGGTGTTCCACCAAGCCCTCCAAGCTGAACCCGACCTTTGCCTTAATACTGACCCCTCACAGGGATCATCCATTCAAGCCCTGACAAGCCTTGACCCTGGGCCTGCAGTGACCACACACCCTGCCTGAAGCCAAGCCCACTGCTGCCCCTGCAGCTGGGCCATCCCTGGGACCTATGCACACGATTACCTGCCTTGTCCTACACCCTACGTGGGTCCTACGTGAGCCGCGTCTACCCATCACAGATGGCTCTTGCTGTGCGCTGGGGGACCAGGACTCTGCTCCTGAGAACCCCACCCAGCCCAGGGCTGGCCCACCAGGGAGATCAGCGGAGACCTGGGGCTTTAGGAGAAGTAATTAATTCAGCACCAGGCCCAGGAAAGCCTTCTTATTCAAACCTCCCAGCCCACAGTGGGCTCNAAGTGAACGCAGCAGGAACAGGGCTGGGGCACCACCTCACAACTGGGGAGCAGGGCGGGGAGAGGCATGGGATGGGTGCGGGCCACCCCCATAGCCAAGGGCCCAAGGAGATTGCAGGTCAGCAGGCCAGACTCACCTTGAACATGAACCCCGGGGGCAGGTCCAGACGTCCTGCCCCGCTGCTGCTCTCCACCGTGCCATTCACAGTTGCCGAGAAGGTCTCCACGACCACCGCGGGGAGAGAGCTCTGGCGGGGGAGGAGAGCAGGTCAGTGACGGCAGGGAGGGGGTCCCGGAGGGCGGGCCGCGCCGGCAGAGGAGGGGGTTGTCTGCGCCTGATGCCAGACCAGCGGGCCTCCAGGTTCCTCGACAGGAACTGTGACCTGGACCAGCACAGAGCAAGACCCGGGCTAGGGAGCCGCGAGCGGCAGGGAGGAATCACAGGGCCTGGGTCCCTGGCATCTTACGGAGGCTGCTTCACTTGCGGCCGTCTCCTCAGGCTCCTGGGCTCCAGCCGCCTCCGAGGCCTCCACTGGCTGCAACATAAATGCCACGTGGGGTCAGACGCAAGACAGGGCGTGCCGGCCAGAACAAGGAGACGTTGCAGAGGGCCAGTGCCTCTGTCCAGTACAGGGAGCCCCTGAAGGAAAGGCCCTGGGCATGGGAAGCAGCTGGAGAAGGCGCTGGCAGGCACACAGACCCCAGCCCCCAAGTGACGAGCTGCTGAGAAGCCCAGCACAGGCCCTTAGGCCCTTCACAGGCTCTGCCTTCTAAGCCCAAACCGTGGTCGAGCCTCGGCTTCCTTCTTCCCACCTGCTCAGCCCCTCACAGGTGGCTCCCATGGTGAAGGCCCAGGCAGGGCACCACGGACGCTGCCTGGCTGCAGTCAGGCTGACCTGGGTCTGCCCTGAGACTCAGCCATGTCTGAGTTCTGGGAGCAATCACTCAACCCTCCTGGCCCCCAGGAGGAAATGTCTAGGTTAGGCTGAAGATTAAAGGAGAATTCTGGAAAGTGCCCACTGTAAACCAGGAGGCCATCTCTACACACCTCCCTCCCACCGTGGGGTGCCTGAGCTAGGAGGCTGGTGCTGGCCAGCAGATGAGGGGCTGACCGGATCTGCGCCCCTCCAGCACGAGTGACAGACAAGTCCTGTCCAGGGGCCTCCTGGCTAAAGGCTCACCCTCAGTGCCACCGTGATCCCTCCTGTGCCCCTTCCTCCGGCCTCTTCCTCCATGCTACACCCCCAAGAGGCAGGGGAGGGGAGGGGCGCTGACAGGGCACTTACTTGGGCAGGCCCCGGCTCGGCCGTCTGGCTGGGCCAGGCCACAGCAAAGGTGCCCTCGGCAGCGCTGGGCTCCCTGGAAGGCAGGCTGCCAGCTGGACTCTCTGTGGGCTAGTGACGGGCCAGTGGGGGGAACGGGGAGGGAGGGCCGGGGCCGGCGCGGGGTGGGGGTGTCAGGCAGGGTGGGAGACAAGAGAAGGTGGTGAGCAGCCAGCGTGGGCCAGCTGAGTGCCCAGAGGGCAGGGAGGTGTGGATGTGCCGCAGCAGCACAGCCCCTGCGAGGGAAGCGGCGCTGCCCGCTGGCACCAGACTTTCTCGGCTTTCCTCCAGCGGAGCTTCGCGAGGCCTGGGCTGCCAGCACCTTCACGCCAGCCCCTCCTGCTCCTGCAGGAGCTCCATCGGCGGCTGTGGGGCATCCCTTGCCCCCCGAGTCTCCGTCCCTGAGCCCCCAGGTAATGGCGGGCCCTGTCTGGCTTCAGGCCGCCTGTCCTGCTCCTGGAGTCGCCTCCCCTCTCTCCTGTGTCCCACCAGCTCGCTAGTCCCACTGCCCTGCGGGGCCTCTGCTGACAGAAAACCCCTCCACCCGGAGGTTCCCTGCACCCCAGACCTAGGCCCAGTACGGGGAGACCCCATCCACCCTGGGGACCAGCTGATGACTATCTAGGGCCATGCACAGCCCCTGAAAACTGGGCAACTCTTCAGAGGCTGAACTGAGGGGCCCTTTCCCAAAGGGCCTGGCAGAAGGCGCAGGGTCCCTAACAGCGGGCGGCGTGGCCGTGCGCGCGCGTGCACCTGTGAACGGCACAGCACGAGGTGGGACGGGGCCACACACGGCACCACGGCTCCGCTGGGGGGCGGGCACACTGCCCGCACAGCTTACCTCCCAGAGGTCCCATGGAATCGACTGAGCGCAGAGAGGGGAGAAGGACAGTTAGCACGGAGGTTAGAAACAGGCAGGCAAGCAGTCCCCAGGGACCCCAACCCAGGCCCACCCCAGGGCCCTCGAGCCAGTAGGTGTGGGGCAGAGTAGAGCTAGGCTCTGAGGCCTCCAGAGGACCGAGTCCTGGACACCTTCAGGGAGACGGAGGCCACAGGCCAGGGTGCGCCCACACCCAGGGCTGCCGCCGGGAGGGGAACGGGGCGCCCAGACGGACGGACTGTGTGAGCTGCCAGGCGGCTATGCAGCTGACCTCCTGAGGGGTCTCTCACTGACCTGTGGTCAGGACCAAGGGAGGTGACAAGAGCAGGGACCAGGGCTCCAGGGGGAAGGGCGGTGAGTGGGAGGAGAGCCCGGGGACCCCAAAACCCCCAAAGGAGGTTGGCGGGCAGACGTGAGCCCAGGTCCCGATGCCCAGAGGCCAGTGGGCCCGTGGGCGGTAGTGGGCTCGCACCAACCTGACCAGAGGGCGTGGGCGCCTTCACAGGGCTTGCCACAGGAGGGAGGGGGTCAAAGTCGAGGTCCAGCAGACTGGCCTGCTCCGAGAAAGGCCCCGGGGCCTCAAACTTGGCAGCAGCGGCAGAGAGGAAGGTGGTTAGTGACCAGCAGCAAGCGCTCAGCCAGGGTGCGCACAGCAGGCTCCTCTCCCAGACACACCCACCGACACAAGGGCAGGCCCATCCCACACACCTGGCACCAGCCCACCCTCACAAGGACACACCTGGGGCCAGCTCAGCCCTCAGCCGGGCAGCCACCCCCAGACCAATGCCCTCAGGCCGAGATGTCCCAGTGTGCGCGCCCAACAACTCCCCTGATCTCGTGTTTCTTCCAGCAGTGGCCCAGCCACACTCCGGCCTGGACAAGACCACACAGCCCCTCTGGCTCAAAGGAGCTTTACATAGGCACAGGCTGTTCCAGATGGACAGGTGGTCCCCCAGTGACCCCCACCCCCATCAGTTCAGGGCTGACCGAGCCAGCACACAGTGCCCGGGAGCCCCATCGTAAACACGGGGGTCCCCAACACGGGAGCACCATGTTCACAGTGCAGGGCCCTCTCCAGCCACCCACAGTCCCTTCAGCGGGGCTGAGCGCAGCCCAGGGATGTGCATGGAGCAGGCACGGCCCCCAGGAGACCGCAGCGCGGTGGCACTACCCACACTGTGAGAAGCCAGCTGCTTAGTAAGCGGGGCCAGACGACCACGGAAGACGTCTTCCCAGGGCCGGCCCGAGTCCAGTGGGCACACCGCCTCCCTACGAGGATGGCTTGCTCAACTGCATCCCCGTCTCATACAAGGGGCTTCCCCGGGACTGGGAGTACTCTGCCTGCCCTGCCTTGGCCCAGGGTGCTATCCCTAAAGCAGAGCTGAAAGGGTCACAGCCCCACAAGCCCAGGGCAGCCAGCTCCCTCCCTACCCCCTTGATGGTGCTCGGAACTGATGGGACTCGCCCTCCAACCCAAGGCACCCAAGATCCTCCATTTAGAAGGGCCCAAGACCTGGGAGCATGGGCAGGGCACTCCTGGAGGGCCTTCCCAGCTGAGCTGTGGCCTGTCCAGGGAGGCCAAGACCAGGGTCCTGAGAAGGACTGGAGTTGCCAACCCGCAGCTCAGGGGACAAGGGGCTGAGCTCAGAAACTCCAGACCAAGCGGACTCACTCCCGCCCCACAGTCACCCCCAGCCACAGACTCCCCTTTAGGTCAAGCCCTGTCCAGTGAGCCTGGGAGGAAGGTCACCACTGTCTCTCCGGCATCAGTCCAGGACTGTGGAGGCTGAGCTCTGGGTGCCCTCCAGCCAGGGACAGGTAGCATTTCTCTCCCCAAGGTCGCCCCACCACCCACCCTCTCTCAGAAGTCAGCCAAGCCCAGACAGAGGGCCCCTCAGATTCAGAGTGGACAGGGTCACCAGGCTGAGGGCAGGCTGCGTCTTCTGCCCCACCCTCCAGCAGTTCAGCCTCCCCCCACGCAGGCCGGGAGCCGTCCCCTGAGCGCAGGGACACAGGCTACTCAGCCCTGGCCAGCAGAGCAGCCCAGTCAGCACAGCGTCATGGACGGACCAGTCCACCCCCGCCCCAGGCAACGGAACCCATGGGGGCACTGCCCACCCCACCAGGCAGGGCCTCAGCTCCCAGGAGTGGGCAGAGAGACAGCAGGAGAGGCATGCAGGGAGCAGGGGCAGGGCAGACCGCCTGGCTGCAGCTGAGGCCCGCAGTTCCTCACCGGTTCAGTGGGAACAACCCCTCCCGGAGAGGAGTGAACACTGAGCCGGGCCAGTGGGTCAGCGGCTGGCTGCATTCCCTGTGCAGCATCTACCAGCCCTTTCGTGCCCCTGAGGCGGAAGCGGGCTCCAGGCGGCGAGCACCCCAGCTGCAATCTGCCCGGAGGTCGTGGTTTCCCCAAGACCCCAGGAGCACCTTGAGTCAGCCTCATCTGCGCTCTGCAGAGGGGCTCCCTCCCAGGTCCCCAAGCCGGGGCATCACCCGCCTGCCCCCAGCCATCTGTATTGAAAGTTCCAAGCTTAATCCGAAGTCCTGTGGGGGCTTGAAGCCCACTCAGCCACAGCCCCTTGTAGCAGGAAACGCTGTCCTGTGCTCCCGAATGCCTCTTTGGCCACATGCACACCCTCCAGTCCTGCCCCTCCCCTCCAGGCCTCTGAGCTTGTACAGAGGAAGACCCCTGGCAGGGAAAGCCCACAGGAGCACTGCAACGCGGGGCCCAGCGCAGCTTGGGACTGGCTGGCCTGCACGAAAGGTGAGCGCGGCACAGACAGGGAGGCCTGGAAGCCAGGCTCAGAGAGGTCGGCACACTCCGGCCTCTGTGAGCTGATCTGACCGCAGGCAGCCCGCCTCCTCTGCCACCACAGTGACCTTCCCTGCTCCGCCCTCCCTTTGTCTTCTGGGAATGGGTGTTGCACGCCTCCGAGGGCGGCTACAGCAGCCTCCCTGCTCTGTGACCCGGCCACCGCTGCACCCCCGTGTGGTGACAGCACTTCTGGAAGCTGGAGTCTTGGTGCCTTGGAGGGCTCCCGAGCTGTGCACTGGTCCGGCGGCCTCCTCACCCGACACTGACCTCATGCCCTTCCTGAGCCTGCCCCCCACCCCTCCCAGCCTACATGCGAGCTGCCGCCTCTGGCTACACACTGCGTCTGCTCACATAGCCACTTGGCAAACTTCACCTGCTCCAGGAAGTCTTCCCTGATTGGCCCAGGTCCTCTGAGCCGCCCACCCCTCTGGGCCACAATGTCAACGGACACTGGAGGCCACTGTTGAGTCAGCCGTCTCTATGAGGACCATTTGCCCGTGTCCCTCCGTTAGCCACATGCTCAGAGAGAAATGAAGAATGATGGGCAGGGGAGTGGGAGGATGTGCGAGAAGGAGGCTCGGGACCAGTCCCTGCAGTCGGCCTCCTGGCTCCTGAGGCACGGGGCACGGGATGGAGGGGAAGGCCATGCACGCCCCAGAAGAGCAAGAGAAGGCGGAGAGCTGGGCCGCGGTGGCCGCGGCTGACCTGGGAAGGGGTGGTCACGCTGATCTCGGGGACAAACGTGTCGTCAAACAAGCTGAGGATCTGCTCCTGCTTGACCTCCTTGGACGGGGTGTGTTTGGGAGGCGGAGGGACTGGTGGGCCTTTCCGAAGCTGTGGGTCGGCAGCAGGTGGAAAGGCACGGCGGAGCGTGGGGGTGGGGGAGACAGACAGAGACAAAGCCACGGTTAGTCAGCTCCCGGCCACAGCCCCACCAGCAACCGAGGAACACAGACAAGGAAAGTCACTGCCCCCCAGAACTCCGACACAGACCACAAGGGCCCCGGGAGCAGCCGAGGCCCGGCGGTCAGGAAGCCTGCACGGAGAGAGGTGGGTCGGAGGGCAAGGGAGGGACAGACAGGAGAAAGGGAGAGAGCAAGACAGAAAAGAAGGCAGGACGGGCCTGCCAGGCTGTCAGGGGCCACGTCGGAGGGTCCGGCTCTCGCTGCCCTTGGTGGGGAAGCTGAGGAGAGAAACGGGAGCTGAGAGCACGGCACCCAGGCCTCCTGCCCCCGCCCCCGGAGGAGCTGCAGTCCAGGCTCTGGAGGCCACCATGGAGGCAGCAGGCAGTCAGGCCCCGCCGAGCGCCACACACCTGCCCACCAGTCCTGGGTTTCCTCACTTGTCAAGTTGAGGTGATAAGAGTATCCACCTCAGAGGCTAGTGTGAGGACAATGAATGAAAATACAGAAAGGCTGGCACGGGGTGCGGTCCAGAGTAAGTGTCCGAGTGTGGGCTCTCATCACCCTCTTAGCATCGCTCTCCTAATCAGCTGTGAAGCGGGCCTGCAACCGGCAGAGCTGCAGCTGGTTGCGGGGTGGGGGGCGGGGGGCGGTCAGCCCGTCAGGGCTCAGATGGGGTTGCGGAGTGGACCCCACTCCTCCTTTCTCCCTTTCTGGCTCCTGGGGACACTGCAGAAACCTGGAAGAAACTGGGTTGGGGGGAGGGCCCTCACCGAGACCCTCCTCTCGCCGGCCCTTTCAGGGTCCTGGGTGCCCCCCACCCCCGCAAGAAAGGAGGTGAGGCAGAGGGAGAGGCAGCCACCTCGGCAGACCCGGATGCTCTGGGGGCTGAGGGCCCTGGAGCCTGTGTCTCCGCAAGAAAGAAAGATGGAGAGAGTTCAGCAGCCCAGAGGCCAGGGAGAGGGAAGAAGGGGTGCTGCAGCAGGGTGGGTGTGCCAGACTGTCACAGATGCCCCTGGGAGGGGCCAGGCCCACAAGAGGAGCCTGGGCCCACAGGGACAGGGACTGGAAGGAGCCAGGATGACGGCAGACCAGGAAGAAGCAGGAGAGGGGACAGGCCACCAAGACAGGCACCTACCTGAGACGGGGACTTGGGGAGGGCGGCCCCGGGGGTGGCCGCACTAGCCGGCTCGGGCTCATGGTTGACTCTGATCTCGGGCGTGGCAGCAGGAGAGCCGTCAGGCGGTGGTGAGGGGCTCTTGTTCCCTTTTGCAGGCGCATTGTCACTGCAGAGAGAGAGGAGAGAGAGAGAGCCCGATGGAAGAAGGTGGAGTGTCCGAGAGAGAGAGAGGAAACGTGTGTGTGTGACAAGCTGTGTGCACGCACCAATGCCCCGGGGATCCACGTATGGAAATGTGTGCGCACATGTGTATGTGTCCATGTAGATCCTGGGAGACTGAGGGTGCTTGTGTGTCCACAGACCCACTGTGGAAATATGACACCCATGTGTGCATGAGTGCGTGTCCCCACGCATCTATGTGTGAATGTGCGTGAGAACAGGCGGAAATGAGGCAACACAGGCATGAGCACTGGGAACACGCGGGTGTCTGCAGCAGGGCGTTCCCTGGACACAGTGACAGCCCCACCCCAGCTGGAGGAGCAGGGCGGGTCCCTGGGAGGCATCGCCAGGCGGGATCCCCAGCCTCGTGCAGGGGCGCTGAGCCCACAGCAGGGAAAGCCAAACATCATAGAAGCAGAGAGTAACATCCGACATGGAACACAGCAGCCCCTGTGCTCAGGGCGAGCCTGCTCCTCAGCCCAACCCCAGGGGCCTCTGGGCCGGCCTGCCTGCCATCCGCCCCTCACCCCAGCCAGCCCCACCTCCAGGGCCTGGCTGCCCACCACACCAGAGTGGCTGGCTCCAAGCCTTTGCTCCTGCGGGTCCTCCCAGGTAACCTGGGTGACCAGCAGAGGCCACAGGCAGAGGGGCTAGGTAAAGGGGGTGTCTCAGGGCCTGGATGAAGAGGGAGAAGCCGTGTCAAGTCTCAGTGCTGACAAGGACAAACGGCATGCACAGCCGACCACTTGGGCGCCAAGCGGGCAGCAATAAAAACATGTTGTACTTGCCTGGAGAGACTCTAGAACAGTGCTGACCAAGACCAGCCCCACCTACAGGGGGCTGCTTACATTCATGTTTGAAAAGTGACAGTGACAGTTGCTCAGCCGTGTCTGACTCTTTGCAACCCCATGGACTATACAGTCCGTGGGATTCTCCAGGCCAGAATACAAGAGTGGGTAGTCTTTCTCTTTTCTAGAGGATCTTCCCAACCCAGGGGTCGAACCCAGATCTTCTGCATTGCAGGCAGATTCTTTACCAGCTGAGCCACAAGGGAAGCCCAAGAATACTGGAGTCGGTAGCCTATCCCTTCTCCAGGAGATCTTCCCAACCCAGGAATCAAACCGGGGTCTCCTGCATTGCAGGTGGATTCTTTACCAGCTGAGCTATCAGGGAATTCCATATTTTATGTTTATATTAAATAAAAATGCAGCTCCTCGGTCACACGGGCTACATTTTAAGTGCTCAGTGTTGGATGGGGCAAGTCCAGAAGGAGAGACAGAAACTAGGAACCCTGTCGCCTGCCCGGGGTGTCTTTGCCTCCTTAAAGACTACATATACATCCAGTATATGAGCACGCACACACACACACAAGCACACAGAATTCCCACAATTTGGCATGCTGCAGCAACTGTCTCCCCAAGCCTCCCAGGCCTCCCTTCTGGCGGATCCTCCACTCCTGTTTGGGCTGCAGCCCGAGAGGAACGTGCTAAGGTGGTCTGCCCACCTTCCCCCCGACCCCCGATTCCCACCAACACCTCTCTGCCCTCTGCCACCCCAACACACACCACACGAGGGAAGGCGGGTTAGGGGTTAGTGGCGCCCTCGGCTGGGCCAGGCGCATGCATGGGGGTCTGGGGGCTGTCCTCGGAGGCCCCCACAGCACAGCACTCCCTACTGGTACCTGTTCTTCTTTCTGCGCAGCCGGGAGAACAGTTTAGTTTTCTTTCTGTGGGGGCGGATGGGACGTGGAGGCCTTCATTTGGGGGAATGAGGATGTGGGACTGGCCTGACCCCTTCCCTCGCCAGCAGCCCCTCTGTGCTTGGAGGAAGACTAAGGGCTGAAGCACCCCCGACTCCCTGGGTGTGAAGAGGCCCTAGGCCTGCCCACGATCCCTGCTGTCCAGGGCCAAGGCCTTGGCATCTGGCCAGGTGCCCCGAGGCGGTGTTGGCAAAACAAGCAGCAGATGCCCCCTGAAGCAGAACCTGGTGGGCGGCTCTTGGCGGGACAGCACCAGCCGCCCTCCCTGCCCAGGGTCCAGCCACAGGAGCTCAGGACCCGGGAAGGAGCCAGATCAGCAGACCAGCACGGGGCCCCGGGAGAAGGCCACTGGGGTGCCCTGGGGGCCGCTCTGGAGTAAAGGAGGCTCACGAGCCTCCTCCCCAGCCCATCCTTTCCTCTCAGACCAGCTGTTTCCCAAGGGCAGCCTGGCCCCCACTGCCTGCACGGCCCCCTTCCTCAGCCACCCTGTGTGTGCCGCCTTGATCTCCAGGCAGGAAGGTGACCTGTGAAACCAACGCCCTGGGGCCTTCATTTCCTGCAGGGCAGCCTGTGGGCTGCTCCCGCACTATTTTCAGGGAGAAGTGGCGCAGTGACAGTCACGGAATACTGACTGCCTTCCTCCTCCCCAGTTACCCCAAGAACCCGATGCAACCACCCTGCGTGGCTGGTAAGGAAAGCGAGGCGCACCGCAGCACTCCACGCCATGCCGTGACGCACGGCACCTCAAGGACAGAGATGAAGGGAAGCCCCAGGCTCGCTGTGGTTTCCCGGGGGCTGCGGGCCAGGCACATCCCCTCCTCCCTCGAGGTTTACCCCTCAGGAAGCAGGGCTCTCCTCTGTGCAGTGAGTGGTGGAAGGGGGCTCCCCGCTGCGAGGATCCCCTGAATCCTTCAGTCCCAGCCCTGCCTGCAAAGCAGTGGAGGCACCACTTCTGGGCTCCACAGCGGAGGAAGCCAGGCCTGCACTGGGGGAGCCACAGACTGCCCGGGGTCGCTCCTTCTGAGATGGGACACAGCCACAGAGAAGGGGCGCCTTCACCTGCTCCCCTGAGCACAGGGAGGCCAAGCCAGAAAGGCCAAACCCACAGGGGACCGCAGGAAAACGCCTTGCCCCAGCCGACACCTCCCTTAGCCCCCCAGCGCCCTCGGGGGACTCACACACCTAGGCTGGGCCTTGACTGTGAATGTGTTGCTCCCGTGCTGCTTCTCCAGACTGATGAGCACGTCGTTGAGGTTCTGGTTGAGCTGCAGGAGGGACAGCAAGCAGCTTGGGTGGGGGCCACCAGCCGGCCCCACCTCCCAGCGACATGCCTGCTTCTCTTCTAGCCCAGCCCTGCCCTCTGCCTCTGCCTGGACCAGAACAGGCTCGTCTCTCTCCATCAGTGGGAGCTGGGAGCCAGCACACCAACCCCAGAAAGAAAACCGAGGAGGAGGAGGGAGTGGGCTGCGCTGCAGAGCAGTCACGGTCTCTGGGGACCATCTTTCTCTTCTTTCTACTCATAGGCACTTCCTAAGTTTTGTTTTCCTTGTTCTTTTTCTTTTCTAGCTTTGCAAATGAACTGTTGATCCTAACTGCTGAAGTCATTTGCTAAGATGCTTTTAGGCCACGTTACAACTGACAGAGATTTCACCAAAAGTACCAGCAGGATGAGGGACTGACCCATCGCATCTTGTGGTTCTGCTTACTGAAAATATTTCCCTCTCCTTCAGCTACTAGGAAACCCAGAGCTGAATTTTCCTCCTGACTTTACAAATATTTTCTTCCCAAAACACATCTCTGTTTTTTTCTTTTAATTTTTCACAAGTTGTCTCATACTGAAGGGAAGAAGGAAAAGTAGGAAGGAAAAGGGAAAAAAGGAAAAATCAGGCAGAAAACAATACTCAGGGTGGTCCCTCAGGACAGGCCCCAAGGTGGCCAAAGCTCTTTTCCTGTCCTGGGCCTGGAATCCCCCATGATCTATAGCTCCATTCTTCTGGGCCCTGGAGACAGTCAGGCCTACCCATGGCTCAGGGAAGGAGGAAGTTGCCAACATGAAGTTTTTACAATTCAGCTTTGCAGTTTAACTGCCATTTTCATCAAAATGAAAATAATACAACATAGGAATTTAAGCTACTCAGACCCCATCTTACATCAGATTCCAGTAGGTAAGACAAATCTGCTTTAATGTCTTAAGGAATATTTAAAAATTTTTTTAATTGGAAAAAGTTTACTAATTTATTTATCATCAGCCTACAAACTGGGAAACCACCACCATTTTCTAACACTGAGCTCCCTGGGCCAAGGCTGCCTGAGCACATTTCTCCAGTTTGAGGGCCACTGGTCCTGCCCAAGCAATGAGAAAAGAACAGGGAACAGGGCAGGGGCCAGGACTAGACCCATGGGGCCGGCTTGCAGCCTCCCAGTGCACCAGTTCCTACTGGGCCCTGACCCCGTTCCCCAAGGGCAGAGGCTCAGAGAGGGCGCTGCGGTAACCTGTGTCTCTAACCCCCGAAGGGAAGAGGGAGCTGGGCCACCCTGTGCCTCTGACCCTGACCCTCGGCAGGTGGACCATGGCCCTGGGTGAGGGGGTGGGGTCTGCAGGGGAGGAAAGGGACCTACCTTACTCATCTCCTTGTGGAAGTTTTCCTCCAGGCCCGCAATGCTCTGAAATGTGTTGACATAGAAACCCACACGGCTGCAGGACAGAGGGAAGAAGGCCAGGTGGATTGCAGGTCAGGGTGGGTAACCCAGGAGAGCCACGTGGATGACCATACCTCCACCCTCACCAGTGCCAGCCCCGGGAGGGGGTGGAGCAGAGCAGCACAGCCCTGCAGCCTCCGGAGGGTGGCCGAGGCTCTGCCGCCCCCTCCCGCCCCTCACCTGTTCCACAGGGATGGCAGCTCCTCCTGAAGATCAACATTCATCTCCTCAAACACCTTCTGGGCTTTGATGAGCTCCTCCTCGGCCTGGGGGGTGGGATGGGTCATTCCCCTCTGCGGGGCCTGTGTCCCAGCCAGCCCAGGCTAGGCAGGCTCCCACCAAGACCCACTCTCCCCAGCGCACTGGAACCAGGGCTCCAGGCAAGACAGCCTGAACCGGCTGTGGACGCCTGGGCAGACCTCCCCGAGCTCCTCCCCCGCACCCCGGGGGCGTGCAGGGCAGGGGCCGGTAGAGCAGCCATGGCCAAGGAGAGAGCCCCCATCTGGTCCAGGTGCCCCAGGGGGGACCCGAGGAAGGAATGGAGCACATGAGAAGGCGCCGGCCAAGGGGACAAGGGGGCTGAGGCCCAGGCAGGCCACGAGCCCAGACCCAGCCAGCTGGGACCCCATCTCCTCGCACTGGAGCCCCTCTCAGGCTAAGGGTCTGCCTGCTGCCCAGCTCTCTGGCCCCGGCCCATGCCGGCCCTCTGACTCCCCCTTCCCCTTTCCCAGGGCTGGCCTCCACCACCAGGCTGACTTCACCTCCATGGGAGAAGCTTTCCGACCCTCTCCTCTGACCCCTCTCTCCTCTGACACTTCCCCAATAGAGGCAGGAGCTCAGGGACATGCGGAGAGGCAGGGGAGAGGGCAGGCGAGGAAGGGGCTGGGCTGCTGGGCAGGGCACCTGTGCCCCCTCCCAGGCCGGCCCGCGCCCTCCATGCCTGCACACATGCACCAGTTGGTGGCACTAAGGCCCCACGGCAGAATCCTAGAAAGGCGGGAGATGGGAGGAGGGCGGAGGTGAGTCACAGACCCCGGCCCCAGAAAGGGCTCTGCTGGCTCATTCTGGAGAGCGCTGCAGGAAATGGTGACTCAGGGGGGTGACTTGGATTCGGGGTCTGAGTCACAGCCCAGGAACGTGGTGGCCTCGCCCAGGAGAAAACTTCCCTCCAGCAGCCTCATGTTCTGAGGCCAGCTGGCCTGAACGCCAAACTGCTGCAGAGCACACCAGAGCTGCCCGTCCCACTTAAGCCCACCCAGCTGTCCACGCAGCTTCAGGTACCAGGATCAGCCCAAGTCACATCCTATTCCTTCTGTCCTTCTGTGTCTGGCCCAGCCAGGACGACCAGGGAACCGGAGGGGAGAGGGGCCACCTCGCTCCTGACTCCATCACCTTCAGGTTGTTGGAACTTGCTAGACTGAGCATGAGCGTCTCATCTAACTTTTTTAAAATCTCATTTAAAAATTAAAGGGAGTATAAGAAATCAAAGAAATGTCTCTAAATATGCATGCCTCCGGCCACACCTAGAATGGATCAGACCTGGGATGCCTTCCAGGCCAGGAGCCAGATCATCCCTGCCTTAATTCTCTGAGAACCCCCGTGCGTGATGGGGGCTACCACCCTCAAAGCAGTGACTCCCACACTTCCAAACGCCAGAGCCTCACACGTCACGTGCACTTCCCATTCAAGTGCCCGCTGGCTGGTTCAAGTCCCACCTCCTCCAGGACACTGACTTCCCTGGCTTCCGTACCCACAGAGACCAACCCTCTGGTCCCCACGATGCTGGTCCCAACTCCCCTGAGTGGACCAGCATGGCCAAGACGGTGCGGACGGCACAGCAGTTCATAGCTGGACACCAAGCCCTGTTCACAGAGCTCAGCAATGCTGCAAAGGGCAGGGTGGCTTCGTTTGAGAGTTCCTAGAAGTCAGGGCCTGTCCTTTATTTCCTTTGAGTCACATTCTTCATATTCTGACTCTTTCAGAAATACTAGGGGTGGCAGGAGGCGGAGGGAGAGCTGTCCCTTGCTGGGGAGGCCTTGCAGCCCCCGTGGCACCACTACGTGCCCCCGCACACGGAGAGCAGCGAGAAAGTGACGCCCTTGCCGTGCAACCTGTCACCAGGGTCCTGCAGGCAGCGTTGAGGAGACCGTGACGTGTGGAGAGCAGCTTGGAGCCAGACCAGGGAACACCCAGAGCTGGCTAGCTCAGGAGAACACAGGCTCAGGGGCTGGTGCTGTCCCTCCAAAGTTAAGTCAGCCAGCAAGGGCGGCCCAGGGCCCCAAGCACCCCAGCTCACTGCCAGCCAGTGGCCTGAAGGCTCCCCAGCCCCCAGCCAGGGGTGAGGCAGGGTGAAGAAGAAAGAAGAGAGGCTCAGATGAAAACTGGATCCAAATGGGAACGTCAATTTGGCCAAAAAGGCAAAACATCTGCTGTCCGACATCCAGAGATGAGATCCCCTGGCCTCTCCTGCCAATCCCCCAGGGTGGGGGGTGAAGGTGGGGGATGGGACCCTCCCAGATGGATCCCCAACCACACCCATCCCAGGAGCCCCAAATCAGCCACGGCTACCACCCCTGGCCCCACAGTCTCCCAGGAGCTTAGCCCACTGGACTAAAATGTTCACCTGGCATCCTCCCAAACCCATTTCAGGGAACATTATGCAGAAATCCTGGCCCTGGGTCAGTGGCCCCATTATTCCCCCTCCAGCCCGAAGTCCTGAACTCTACAGGCGGGCTAGGCCAGTCCCTCAGCCCTCCCGTAGGCTGACCTAACCCAGGCCATCTCCCCCAGACCCAAAAGAGGTGGGGCTGTCACTCAGAGCCTCTAACGTCAGCCCACAGCTCCGGCCTAAGAGAAATCAGGCAGCAGGGTGAATAAGAAATTGGGCCACAAGCCCATGCTAAACCCAGCGCTCTCCACATCACAGGTATTCAATACGTGTGAGTTGAAGATGATGAAATCAGAAGTGGCCCAGAAAACATGGGGCAGCTACCAGGATAGAAACCCAGCCTCCTGAGTGGGGCCTGTCTCCCGCCCCCTCCCAGGACCACAAAGTGTTGCTACAGTCAAGTCAGTGTCACTGACTGAGAACCATGAGGCTACCTCTCCCAGGGCACTGCTTCATGGTCCTTACCAGGACCCAGCCCACTCCCAAGTATTGCCAGGATAGTAGTATCACTTTTGTGCAAAGAGCCTCCTCCAGGAAGCCCTCTGGGACCACTGTGATATAGACTCTTTGCCCTCCGTAGAGCCAGTCCTTTCGGCCCCAGGTCTCAGTATCCCAGCCAGACTGAAGAGCCTTCTCAGCATCCCCCCAAGTGCACCCTGGGGCCTATAGGTCCAAGGGTCACCGTGACTCTGGCCAATTGTGGTAGAACCACCCATAGGGACCCCCAGTCCAGGAGAATGACCCACGGCTTGAGGTGGGTGAGCCCCAACTCAGTCACTAAACAGCTTGGGAACTGGGCAGGAGATTCTGCCTCTCTGAACGGGTTTTCTCTCTTCAGCAAACCCAGGTTAACCTCACAGTTCTTATGAGGTTTGAAGGACAACGCATTAAAGACACCACACCTGCCCCTGCCAAGAGCCCTCACAGAGGACAGAGAGTCTGAGGCTTCCCTGGGTTCCTGGAGGCTAGGATTTCAGAGC
Source organism: Redunca redunca (assembly GCA_006410935.1). NCBI lineage: Eukaryota > Metazoa > Chordata > Mammalia > Artiodactyla > Bovidae > Redunca > Redunca redunca. Next base: position 234,148 of record SJYQ01000900.1, read on the forward strand.
TGGAGCCGGAATGACCAGAGGTCCGGGTGCTAGGACAGAGATGGGCCATCCCAGGTTAACCCGAGCCCTGGCCTCCACCCACATCCTCCTTTCGACCTCAGCTCTCTGAAGCAAGAAGTCTCCCAGCAGAGACATTTGAAAACAGCCCTGCCTCCCAAGCGGGGAGAGTGGAGCCCTCCCCTACCCCCCAGTGGGGCTGGGCAGACGGGCACCCAGCACCACCCAGCACCAAGGACAGGACGACAGACCGGAAGGCGCCAGCACGTGCAAGGTTAGAAGCCAGTGTCACCTGATTTCGGAGCAGGTTAGTTTGAGCTACGAGATGAGCCTGCAGTTTGCCTTGGCACCACTGGGGGGCGGCTTTCTCAAGCAGCGAGACAGGCTAGGGGTGAGGAGGGGAGGTCAAGGCCAAGGAGAGTAGAGAGAGAGGAGGGAGGCGGGGAGAGAGAAACACACAGACGTTAAACACCACATCCAAACGTCTCCAGGGCAGTGATGGAGCCCTGCCACCTTCCCGAGGGCCAGCCCCCCACAGCAGGTAAAGGCCCCTGAGGCTGAGAGAATTAAGGGGAGCCCGGAGGAAGGCAGAGAAGTGGGTGAACTCCAGCTGCAAAGCAGAATATGAAAATCGTTAGCAAGGGCAGACGGACTCAGCAAGCAGGTCCTGCCCTGGGGGCGCTCACTGCGGTGGAAATGTGGGTGCACCCCCCATCCCCACCCGACCCTGCTTGTTCCAGCTGAGACAGGTTCATGTTGGATCCGGTGATGGAATTCCACTCGGAGCACACCAGGCCAGGAGGGGCCGGGCCAGTGAAACCCAAGCCAGGCCTGCTCTCATCTTGGGAAAGCGGCCTCAGGACAGCCGGAGGGGCCAGGGGACGGGCCAGGCGGGGGGCCCCACCCATCAGGCCCAAGAGGGCTCCCACTCACTTGCCCTATGACCTGTGACTCGGAACTAGTCACCGGCTGTGAATCCCTCTGCAAAGGGGGCCGAGAACCCCTGCCCGCCAGGGCGCAGTGACAAGCCTGCAGAGGGGGTGGTGGACCAGCACAGGAGGAAGGCCCCCTGGGGGCTTGGGCCCCCGGCAGAGACTCCCAAAGATTCTCCCCCAGCAGCCACCACGGCCAGCCTTACCTTAGCAATTTTGGCTTCATCCTTCTTTTTGGCGGTTTGAAGGGACTCGTAATGGTGCCGGGCACTATCGTAGTCCACCAGCTTTCGCCCGCGCTTGGCAATGCGTGACTGAAATATGGAAGGAGGAGGCGGCTGAACAGGGCCTGACGCCCATGCTGAGATGCTGACCCAGGCAAGGGGGCCTGGATGAACCCCGAGGGTTCAGGGCCGCTGACCCCTGCGCTGACCCCAGGCTCAGCAAGTCTGTCTCACAGATGCCCAAGACACTCGTGTGAACATTTCTGGCAGCAAAGAGCTCACCCCTTCAAGGCTTCTCTGCTCCTGAGCCACCCCACCAGCCTCCCTCCTGCACTCCCTGTAAAACTCCTTCAGGAGCCTTTGCACTGTGCGGCCAGGGGCCAGCATGGAGTGTGACCCCTCCAGAGGATGGGGCCCAGCACCACTGCTCTAGACAACTCTGCCCGTGTGTCGGGAGCACCTGGGGTCCCAGCTGCCTCCATGGAGATCCTGACACACCGACCAGTCCTAACTCACCTGGGCCCGGCAAGGGCAGCTGGCCTTTTGAACACATACAGTCACACAGATACATCCAGATAAGGGGCGACACACACAATGAAACACACCCTCCCTTCCAAGCACACAGAGTCTCATACAGGGCATACAACGCCCAGGCCTTCCAGCCCCTTAATACACTTCATCAGCCCTAGAGTCACTCCACAGTTACACGGCCCCACACGCACATGCTCCATGAGGTCTCTTTCCATAGCCTGGAGACCCACAGGTACAGGGTTTCCAGCTCAGAAAGGCCCAGGCCTGGGGACTGGAAGGCTAGCCTCAGAGGGAGCAGCTCCAGAGGATGAACTGGGAGGCAAAGGGGAGGCCTGCCTCCAGGCCTGGGCTGCCCACATGCCCCTGCACCCTCTCCCACTCCTGCCCCCCCAACACAGGCTGCCAGGCCGCAGCAGGGTGGAGGGCCAGAGCACTGCTCACCTTGATGTCAGGGAACTGGCCCAGGTACGTGTCCATGGTCAGCAGCGCCTGGTCCACCAGCTTCTGGTGGTAATCCATCCAGAGCAGGTCATTGTTCTGCAGAAGGCGAGAGCACAGGCGTGCACACTGGGTCGCTGGGCTGCAGCAGGGCCAGCTTCCCCTCCCGGGGACCCAGGGGCCAGCCCAGTTGCCCCACAGCTGGGCGGCGCCTCAGAACCTCAGACTGGTGGTAGAGGTGGTGGCTTAGTCGCTAAGTCATGTGAGACTCTTGCAACCCCATGGACTATAGCCTGCCAGGCTCCCCTGTCCATGGGATCCTCCAGGCAAAAATACTGGAGCGGGTAGCCATTCCCTTCTCCAGGGGGTCTCCTGCATCGCAGGCAGATTCTTTACCAACTGAGCGATGAGGGCAGCCCAACCTCATCTATAAAATGGGGTCACAAGTCCTGCCTTTTCACAAGGTGACATTGAGGATGAGATACGCCCAGGGCTGGTGGGGCCAGGGAGGGAGGCTTCCTGAGCCAGGCGATACGACTCAGAGAGGAGAGATGCCTCCAGACACCACAGGAAACGCATCTCAGCATGACGGTGTGTCAGAGGAGAAAATGATCCCCAGAGAGGGGAGGGGACTTGCCCAAGAGCACCTGGCATGTGGGAACCGTAAGGGCTGTTCCCAGAGGGTGCAGGGTGCGACGGGTGGCCAGTTGAGGTCAGAGGCCCCTCAGGGCAAGGACCAAGGCTGCTGGGCCCACACTCACCTCAGCGATTTTGCTTGCTTCATCCCTGCCAGGCCAGTCGGGCTCGTACACCTCCTGCAGACACTCGTTCAGCTTCTTGGAGGCCTCGTGCATGGCTAGTGGGCAGACAGGCCACACTGCAGGCTGGGCTGGTGTGGGGGTGGGGGGCAGGGGGTACCCTTGCCCCCACCCCTGAAGGCCCAGGAGGTATGTGGACATACCTGGCAGCCCTGCTCCCCTTCCCAGCTCTCCATCCATCAGCTCCACGAGGGGAAGGCCCCTCTCTGTGTCCCAGGAAGCCCACCCGTCCAGGCCAGGTCTGCCCCTTACCTTTGACCGAGGCCAGGTAAGTCCGGAGGTCCTTCTGCAGGCGAGTGCCCTCGGTCTACGAAGAGAAAGACGAGGAGAAGGGGAGGGCCTGGAGCACAGCCCACACCTACCCTCTGCCTCCCACACCTTGGGGACACCTGCCACGGATGGGCTGTCCACTGCAAAGCGTCAGGGGCCTACAGGAGAACCACATAGGAAAACACCCTGGGTTTGGGGTACGGCGGCTACTGCCTCTCTGGCCACAGACACACACTGAGCTCCCACCCGGGGAGCCCTGTGCCTGAAGGGACATTCACCTTCTCTCCTAGGCACTATTCTCAGCCCTGGAAGGAAAGCAGCAAGACAGGGACCCTCCACCCTGGACGAGACACTGGAGCACAGCCTGTGTGTATGATGGGACTGGCAGGTGGCAAGGCTGCCCTTGCGCAACCATGAGCACAGGAAGATAATGGGGGTACAGGGACCACCCAGCATCTGGTCCTGAAAGCTTGGGTTCTGCCTGAGGCCAGCTGGCTCCCAGCACATCCCACCAGAGACGGGAGACCGAGGGCAGGCCTCTACAGGGTCAGGAGGGTTCTGATGGACAGAGGACGGTGGGGAGAGGAGAGATCCAGAAGGGGAGGCTTTTGAAAGGAGTGCAGAGAAGGGTGGGGTCATGTCCAGGCCTCTCAGGACACCGGCCCTGTTGAGAGGGAAGATGCAGGGGAAAGGGGAAAGCGGGGAGTGGCCCAGGGAGTGAAGCCCTCGGAGCTGGGAGGGCAGCCCCAGGGGCTTCCTGGAGCAGCAGGGCCAGCAGAGCGCAGCCCCAACTCCCTCTGGCATCAGCAGGAGGCAGGAGCAGGAAAGCTGAGCTCCAGGTGTGAGGACAAGTGAGCTAGTTGAGGCCAGCAAGGAAAGTCTGAGACTCCCGCCAGGGAGATGCTGAAGTTTCCAGAAGCCGTGTGGAACGCAAGAGAGAGCACACACAGGCTGTGGGGCTGTAGAGACCCAGCTCTGTCCCTTACTAGACACATGTGTGTTCAGGCACTTCAGTCGTGTCCAACTCTGCGACCCCATGGACTGCAGCCCGCCAGGCTCCTCTGTCAGTGGCATTCTCCAGGCAAGAATACTGGAGTGGGTTGCCATTTCCTTCTACATACTAGACATGTAACCCTAAGAAAGTTCCTGAACCCCTCAGAGCCTCAGTTTCCTCATCTGTCAACCGGGTCAAATGACCCTGGCCTGGGAGACCACAGGCACGTGTGCACGGAGCACCGGCAGGGCGCCCGGCACATCGCAGGCGCCAGAAGTGGCTTCACTGTGGCCATGTAGAGCAGCCCCGGGGGGTGGGCTCTACACTGGGCACATGATGGGTGCGGAGGGGGACACAAGGGAGCCAGCCCTCTGGAGGGCCGTGAATGGCTGAGCCTGGGGCTGACCTCCCGGGCCCCCGCCAGCCCACGCCTCAGGGACACCTTGTTTGGAAGTCCCGCTCTCTGAGGGAGGCCTAAACAGACCACGGCAGCAGGCCGTAGTCCCAGGAGACCCGCGCCCCTACAGAGCTCCACCTGCCAGACAAAAGTGGTCTCCACCCCTGCCAGTCAAACAACGCCCCTGCCGAGGGCAGGCCAGGATGCAGCCCTGGGCATGGGCCCACCACGGCACCCTCAAAGCTCTCCTGCCCCCCTGCAGACAGGGCCCCTCCTCCTGGCCAGAGCCCTCTCCTCCTGCCCTGAAGTCCTCAGAGGTGGGGCAACAGTTCCTCAGTGGGGCCAGAACATCCCACACATGGCCTCTCAACACCACTATTGCCACCCGAGGAAAAGGAAGCTGAGAGGTTCCAAGACTTGCCCAGGATCACACTAGCACAGGGAGAGCTGGTGAGAACCTCCAAGGCCCAGGCACATGGGCCCCAGTTTGCTGAATCAGTCTTGACAGGGCCAGGAACACAGGCAGCGGCCTATTCGTTATAAAGAATGCAGCCACGGGACAGCAGACACCACACAGAGAGGGTTGCAGGGCATCACACTAAAAACGGAGACCCTCTCCCAAACTCCTTCAGTCCCCATGGAGTATACAACCCTGGCCACGTAGGAATCTCCCGAACGTCCAAGTTCAAGGCGTGCTGATTAGAGTAGGAAACCAAGGCCAGCCCACAAGCACTCACACCTCCCTGGAAGCCCATCGGGGTCATGCGTGGGCCCGAGACGGGGGCAAGAGGAAGGGTCTATCCCACTCCCCATGTAGCCTCCCCAGTCTTAACAATTAAGTGCTGTGGTGGTAGAGACGAGGATTTAAGTGTACCTATGATGCAATGCTCTTCTATTCATCCGATCTCAGAATCTTCCAGACCCAGCTTCTCTTCCCACCAAGCCTCATCAGCTTGCTCCCCTCCCCACTGTCCCCCAACATCTATCTACAAGGCACCCAGAGAAAGGGGTCACCCACAGGGTGGGTCGCTGTGCTTGCCCAGGCTTCAGGCTGTACCAGGGCCCCTTGTGCTTCCCAAACAAGGCCACGCTGTGAGCAGGCACACTGGGCACAGATGTGCAAGGGCTGCCCAGAGCCCTGCCTCCCCTGTGCCAACTGCAGCTGGTCCCTAATGTCAACGTCCCCCCCACCAGGGCCCCCAGCCAGCTGCTTCCTCAGGCGGCCCTGGCGGCAGGCTACCCTCCACCCTGGCTCTGAGAAACATCTCTCCAGAGATGGTTAGAGTTCCCTGAGCTCTAACCATATGCCTTGCAGAGCAGCTGGGGAAAGTTCTGGAGCCACTGCCCTCAGCCTGCTCTCCTGGCAGCCCGGGACTAACACCAGGTGTGGCCCCACAAGCCGGCCAGCAGGCACCCCACACCCCCCACATCTCCCTCCAAAGGCTATCCCCCAACTCCCTGACATCAGCCCCCATCCTCCCAGGGAAGTGCTCCCTGCATGGACCCCTCTGGCTCCAGCTGGACTCCTGCACCTCTGTAGTCAGTGCCAGAGGGTCTCCACGTGATGGCCGGGGATGCCCACTTGGAGGAGAGCCCTGGGTGGGCCCTGAAGAATGAGAAGGAACCAGACCTGCCCCATCTCATTGACAAATAGCAACTCTGAGCCCTGGGGGGCCAGGTCCAGGCGGTCCCCTAGGAGGAAGAGGCTGGGCCATCTGGAGGACCCAGAATGGCTCCCAAGGATCTGAGCTGGATTTGGAGCACTTGGGTAGGTGAGAGTGTGAGTGAGCCCTCCAGGGCTTCACAGAGAGGACAGGGTCTGGGATGCCAGACCTGAAGTTGAGTGGGCTCAGAGGGCTTATGTAAACTGGGTGCCTATGAAAGCAGGCGACAGCAAGGCGACCCACCCCCTCTCCTAGGGCCCACCCCCAGAAGAAGGGCTGGGGGACTCGTGTCCTTGAAGCCCAAACTCCCACCATCCCTGGCCCTGACTAGCGCTGGCCCACTAGGCTCGGCGTTCCCAGATGAAGAGCAGGGCTCCCCATGCTCAAGCTTCACCTCACCTTTCCCAAGGCTCCCCACGCCCTTCAGCTTTCTGAATTTACTTCCCTGAGAAGAGTGATCCTCACTTAGTGACCCTTTCTAAATCCTGAACCCCACCCCAGGCCCCAGTCACCCCCACACACCAACCAAATCCAGAACTGTCCAGTTGCCCTAACTCCTAAGGGAGGGTTACCCTGAACCTCAAATGAGACCTCATATTTGCCCACTCTTGCTTCTACCCTCAGCCCCTGAGAAGCTGACCACACCACCCAATCTGTGGGCAGACAGAGAGCCAGCTCAAATGACCACCCATATCCATAGCCAGCGAGCCCAAAGCACTGGCTATCTTTAGCCCTAGCCTCCCTCCCCAGCCGCTCTGGGCAAGGATCAGTGACTGCCTGCCAAAAGCCAGGGAGCCAGAGGGGACTTCAGTCTTCTTCTTCAAGCCTCCACTTTGAAGGTGAGAAAACTGAGGCCCAAGGGGTGAGCGGTCACCCAGAGCCAAACAAGCAGCGTCTGTTACGGGCTTTGAAACACCTCCCATTACTGGCCTCGGGGGACAAGTAGCCATGGGGGCTTCCAACCCTGCTCTGAGGAACCCCTCAGTTGAGCTTCTCTGGCAGGTGAGGGCAACTTGGCCCTGGGCCCTCTCCCAGCACGTTCCCCTACCCTCTCCCAGCACGCACACTTGCCCTATCCCAGCATGCCCTCTGATCCTCTCCCAGCATGCTCCCCGGCCCTCTCTCAGCACGCACACTTGCCCTATCCCAGCATGCCCTCTGACCCTCTCCCAGTAGGCTCCCCGGCCCTCTCCCAGCATGCTCCCTGGCCCTCTCCCAGCATGCTCCCTGGCCTTCTCCCAGCATGCTCCCTGGCCTTCTCCCAGCATGCTCCCTGGCCCTCTCCCAGCATGCTCCCCGGCCTTCTCCCAGCATGCTCCCTGGCCTTCTCCCAGCATGCTCCCCAGCCTTTCTACCATCACGCTCTCTGGCCCTCTCCCAGCTGCTCCCAGCCACGGGCCAGTGGGCTGTCAGAGTTTTTCAAAGGAGGCCCCTTCTCCCAGGGGTTCCCTTCCAGCCACAGAAGCATTGGTGGGTATCTTTTGCGCTTTCTGAGGCCTCAGGTGTGGACCAGGAGTAGGAAGAGGCCTGGTCCCTCCCAGCCCCCAGTGTAGGCCCACCAGCCCCTTGCCTAGCAAAGCTTAGATCTTGACCTCACTGCCAGCACCCATGCCCATTCCTGTGGCCTCTTCTGGCCTCCATGCCTGTCTTTCACTCACTGGGACTGGTCTGCAGAGCCATAGAGCCATGGCCCAGCTCTCTGTCCCTGCTTCCTTGGCCTTTCCCAGGGAGGAGAGAATCACCAGAGTCATTTCACTCCCAACTTCTACTATCTTCAGATACAGTCACCAAAATGGCTTATTCTAGACTTAGCAGATCTGAGGGGGGAATGTCTCGGGTACAACCCAGTCAAGGTAATTAGGGCCCTTTGCAGTCAGGATGTCCTCCCTTGGATATAACCACTGCCCCCAGGCTGTCCACATAATTAAGGCCCTTCTGTCACCAACCCTTCATCTATAAAAGGAAATGCTAAGGATGCCCTTTAACGCACTTGCAGTTTTTAGAACCAGAGAAGTATGGGTCTGAATCTACTCCCAAAGCTGGATGGCCTTGGGCAGATTACCCAACTTCTCTAAGCCTCAACTGCTTCATCTACGAAAGGGGAACAGTGATACCAGTTGCCTTACAGGGGTGTCAGAGGGATCCGCAAGCCATCTACAAATGGCCCGGCCTGGAGCCCACCACTCGGCCAAGCACAGTCGACACTCAGCGGGTGCCCAATCAAACCCAGTCTGCTCCACTCCCGTGTTAAACCTTGCAGATACCACTCTCCTCACAGGACAGTTCTAGAGAGCCCTCTTGCCTGGACATTCAAGGTTGTCCAGAATCTGGCCATGATCTAACTCTCGCTCCCACTCCCACCCCGCCCCAGCCTTACATCTTACCTAAAGTAAACCGCCACACTCCCCCCCTTCCCCTAGTCCATAGCCAGTGCCACTGCCCCCTCCTCCAAGAGGTCTTCCATGACTCACCAGCCCGCACTGATCCCTTCTCAAGCTCCTCTACTCCACAAATTCATCTCTTGACACTTTCCACCTGGCAGCCACAGTTCCATTTTCACAAGCTCCCAAAGGCCAAGGGCCACCCATACTCACCAGCTGCTTGTTGAAATTCTGGACACACTGTTCAAACTGCTCATCCTTCGTCTCATCCGCCTTCCCCAGTTTCTGGAGGACCTTCCAAGGCAGAGGGAGAAGGGAAGAATGTTACACTGAGCAGGAGAGTGGCCAAACCAAGAGCACCAGGTCACCAATACCACAGACTCCTCTCCACCCCAGCAGGGTTCCGGGAGGCCCACGGCCAGGACCACCCAGCCCAGGCCACTGGGACGGCCAGAGGGCTTGTGGTTGCTGTGACCCCCAAGGGCAGCCACTGAGATCTCTTCCTCCTCTCCTCAGGGCTCACCCATCTGTCAAGAGGAGGCGCTTAGGACAGGCTTGCTGTAGTGACGGGAACCAGGAGTACGAGTGGTTGGGTGCCCCTCCCAGCTGGTATCACACCGCAGCCCTGGCTGCTACACCCCAACCTGGCAACTGAAAAGTGAGCCAAACACCAGGGGGCCGGCAGGGGTGGCCCCACCTCCCCACACGACTCCATTTCTTGGGCCCACTGCTCTCGAATCCCAGAGGGAGGTAATCACTCCAGGACCAGGAGGGGAGGGAGGGCTGGCGGAGGGTCAGGCTCTTGCGGTCACTAGGAGTCAGCTTCCAATCTGCCTAGATTTCCAGTTGAGACCCATTCTAGCCCATATCTAGACGCCCTCCCACCCCTGGCACTCACACCAGCACACACACATTCACGCACACAGAGGCACCCAAGAGCACGTACACACGGGCTCACAGACACACACCCTATTCCTGACATCTCAGAGGCTGACTCTCCCCTCGGTGAGTCACAGCTGTCCCTTCTTGGCGGGGTCAAAGAGAGGACGTGGCAGGCACAGGTGGGAGATGAGTGGGTGAAGGCAGAGACAGACCCAAAGTCTGGAGAGGGAGAAAGCTCTAGAAAAAGAAGAAAGTGGACCGGGAGCCTGAAAGCCCCGAGCAGAAGGGCTGGCCCACCAGGTTCTCCCAGACTCCCAGCTCCCAGCTCCTGCTGCCTCCACCTCCAGAGTTCTCCATGGTCAGAGAGAGAGGGAATGCAAGAAGCAAGGATGGGTGAGGGCAACACGGGAAGAGCAGAGAAAAATAAGAGATGGGGCACAGATTAGGCAGAGAGAGAGTGAAGTGTGCAGGGAGAGAGGGAGGCAGAGGCTCCCCTCCACAGGCCTGGGCAGGCACCTCCACAGGAAGCAGAAGGAACGACATGGGGATGATGGTCAGCAGAGAGTGACCACACCCAGGAAGAATAAGAAGGAAGCAGGCGGCTCTGGACAGGGGCGGCGGGTGGAGGAGGAGAACAGGTGAGCCCCCAGCAGGGATGAGCTCAGACGGGGGTAGAACGCCAGGTCAGGATCCTGGACGGAGGAATGCCCACTCTCAGAACAGAGCCGAGACCCTCCCGAACCCCGACTGACCCTAGGACGGCCTGCGCTGCCCTGCTCCCCCTCCCCGGCCTGCCCAGGAGCCACAGTGGGCCAGTCAGCTCTCTGACCCTCTCTCTCATCATGTAATGAATTCGGCCATCTCTTGCCAGGGACTTGCTCTGTGCCCTGGGCATCTCTGATCTGGGGAAGCAGATCAGTCAGACAAGGGTCCATTCCCAAGACAGAGGGAAGTACATGAGACTGTGGGAGCCCAGGATGGAGATCGTATCCAGCCTGGGTAATCAAGGAAAACTTCCTGGGAGAAGTGGCAGCTCAGACTGAGAGGAGCGCTGGCAGCATGAGGACCAGAAAGATGAGGTCCATTTTTAGGGAATTTCAAGACGCTCAAGGTGACCAGAGGTCGCAAAGGATGGAGAGGAAAGGCGGTTGGGAGTGGTGCACCCTGGGGAGCGGCCCCCAGTAACTCTGTCGGGACACTGTCCATCAGGCAAGGGCAACTGGATGCCAGGTGTGACAGTGAGCTGAGGAGAAAAGCAAAACCAAGCCACGAGCAAGAAGATGGGTACCTCCCTCAATCCAGGCTCCCCCTTCCCTTGGCAGCCCCATGGGGACAGGGTGGAGCTTCGGGGGTGCCTGGACCACTTGACCCTGAGCACGGGCAGGTGGCTCACCCCCATCCATGCCAAGGAGAGAAATGGACTGCCAGGTGGGAAAGAAAGAACTTCCAAAAGCCAGCACGGCCCACCGGAGCAAACCAGAGGCTCCTAGGGAGCAGGACCAGAGCCTGGCCAGCCCTCAGGCAGGAGGACTGGGAGGTGACGCTGTCTACCCACTGCCTCTCCTTCTCCCTGCGGAGATGCTCGTGGTCAGCGGAACTGCCAGTCCCCTCCCCGCTGTCGGGGTCCCGAGGAGGCCAAGGCCCCAGGTGTCCACACCTGGCTCCAGGCATCAAACACAGCCGCCTGGTTCACCAGCCAGCTGTAGCCACCAGCGAGACCTTCAGGCCTCGAGAAAGAGGCCAGCCATGGCGACAGGCAGTGAGAAGAACCCTGAGAAAAGGGACTCTTACTGACTCTCTCAATCTCAAGCACCTTGTCAAGAAATAGAACATCAGCACCCACCTTAAGGCTCACTCGAAACACGTCTCCATATCTAGCCTATAACAGGACTCAAGTTCCGGGGTTTCAGAGCTGTCTCTACACAGCTGAGTTCTGGGCCTGGCATGAATCCACCCTCCTCATCCAGATGGATGGCACCCCAAGATGCCAGACAGAAGGTGAGTATACACACTCTGTACTCAAATACACAGGCAGGCAGGCGCACACAGCCGACTCCTGTTCATCCTTCAAAACCTCGCTCAGGCGACACGTCCTCTGCAAAGCTGCCCTGCCCCTCCTCCCCCCGCTCTACCACTTAGGGCTGGGACCAGCTCTCCTCATTGCCTGGGGGTCTGCCTCTGGCCCCACCCAAGCCTGTACAGCCTGAGGTCGAGGGCAGGGTCCAGCCTTCCTGCGTCCCCAGCTCACCAACAGGGCTGAGCCCAGGGCCGACACACAACACGTTCTCATCTGAGCTGTGAACTCTGAGGTCAGAGTCACGACCTAGAACAAAACAGCCCGTCTCTCAGTTTCCTGTTACGTAAAATGAGAGGGTCTATATGGAGAATGCTCGACCTGACACGCAGAGAGCTCACCATGAAGGTAGCCATTGGGATCAGGGGTTAGAACCGGCATTCACACGAATCTGAGGTCTGGTCTCGAGGAATCAGTTGGCTCCAGTGGGTCCCACTGGGCCCTGCAGGATGCTGTAGAGGGGGATGACCAGCATGGCTCTGCGTGGGCTCCAGCCAGCTGCTCACCTCGCCTCTGATAGCTCAGTGCCCGCCTGTGACACTGGAGTGACAACGGTACCCACAGCACGTGGAGGCTTAGTGAGTGTGTGTGGTTCCCTCCTCACTGTACCTGCCTCTCGGGGAAGCTCCCAATGCGGCCACGGGGAGGAACAAGCTGGGCACCACCTGCCCCAGGACAGAGACCGGGACTAAACTTGGTGCAGTGAAACCCCACAGCCCCGGTGGCTCCATGTTTCCCACCCTCCAGAGCGCGGCTCCTGCTGCACCCCAGACACTGGGAGAGAGGCCTTTCCCACTGGCCCCGGGGGCACCTGGACAAAACCCTATCCTGCCCTGCCACCTAACAGCTGCTGAGCCCTGCGCAATCTGTCCCCACACTCAGAGACCCCAGGGCAGCTCTGTCCAGCCGCCACCAGTGCCCTCACCTGGGACACACGCACGCTCAGAGCCCTCTCCACGCCAAGAGCGGAGCCCTGGCCACAGGCCTGGGGGACACAGAGGTCACGCTCAGTGCGTGGGGCCACCCTGCGTGGGGCTCAGCCAGCCACTGCGGGCAGCAGGCGGGCCCCCGGGGCTCAGGGGATGCCTGATGGCTGAGCCAGGTATTGGAGACCAGGCAGGAGTCAGGTGAGGAGGGGCCTGGAGGCAGTAGGCTTCCCGACCCCTGCCTGAGGCTACAGAGATCCGTGGGGGTGGGGCAGACACCCCTATGTCACACTAATCTCACATGTCTCCCTTGTAATAAACAAAGGGGCAGTGTGACAAAGGTGGGAGTTGCTCAGCCCAAGCCCAGCGCAGTCCAGGAACCTTATCGGTGGCCCTGCCCCTCTCACCACATCCTCAGTGCAACCACGGGCAAGAGGGGCTGAAAACCTCGGTAGGACCAATCCCCAGCAGGGCCGAGTGAGGGGAGCTGGTTGGCAGAATGAGCCTCCGCCTGACAACATCTGCGGGTTGGCCTGTCAGAGGCTGGGCTGTGACTCAGGGCTGGGGGGGCCTCCCTGGGCAGGGCAGGAGGCCCACAGGACATGGCTGAGCACCTCTGAGTACCAGAGCTCAGGGACAGCTTCCTGCGTGCCCCTCCCGAGCCTCTCTCACAGCCCAGAGGCCTCAGTTGCGGGGTCTTCCCAGGCCCGCTCCTCTGCTCCTGGCCAGCCAGTGAGCCAGGGGACAGGCCACCCATGGTGACAGCTTCCACACCGCTGTGCTGCGCACCCGGCCACCAAACCCAGAAAGGGCGCCCAGGGCTAGTGTCCTTCGAAACAGGAGCAAGTTATCACTCACTGCTCACCCAGCACAGCACTTCACAGACCCCACACACCCCTCCTCCCAGCTACAGTCTCTACCTTCGTGGGACAGACGACAGGCAAATCAGGACACCTAGGGCCTCACACTCAGGAGCAGGCAAAAGGCTTCTCCCAAACTCCAGACTGGAAGAAGGGCACCCAAACTGGAGGTAGGGGGGCACCCAGCAGACCTGGCCCTCTCCACGCCACCCCAGCTAGGCCAGCAAGGGCAGGGGAGCACGCCCACAGGCCCTCACCCCTAAGCTGGCCCCCAGAGCGTTGCCAGCCCCCTACCTGTGTGGGAACACATGCCCACATCTGGGCATGTGGCACAAGGTAAGAATAAGCACTTTCTAGAAGCCAAGGCTGGAGAGAAGAGCTGAGCCTGGAGGCCCAGGAGGGAAGCCCTGGTCCCCAGGCTCTGGGCCAGACAGGAAAAGCTCTTCTAGCGACCAGCAGAGATGAAGGACCACCCCCCATCCAGAGCATCCCCAGCACCCCCGTCCACATTCTCTCTCACACACACAGACAGCTCTCCCGGCACCCACCACCCAGCAGCCGAGACCCCAGGGGGCCTTCACCTTCCTCATCATCTCCCGGCACTCCAAGGCCACGGCCTCGGTCGAGGTTGGTCGTAGAATGAGCTGTGCAGGGCGGCTGGGCGTCACTATTGTACTTCCTCCTCCCCCGCCGACAGCAGAGCCTGCGGTCGGGACCACAGCGACAGGATGCACGCCCTCACAGGCTCACAGAGGCTCCCAGGTGGGCAGGGGCACACGGACAGACACACAGACTGTCCGGGTGATGGGTGGGCAGGTGGAAGGCTAGCCTTTCCCACGGGTCACACAGCTGGGATCCATTTGGAGGGAAACACCTCAAGAGGCAAGAGGGGGCCATCAGAACTGGACCAAAGGCCACCTGGTGACTGGCTCTGTCTCCTCCCCTGGTAGACGGTAGGATACTCCGCCCCAACTGCCCACGGCCTCAGGGTCTCTGGCTCATTCCCTAACATCTGAGGGGTCCCCCTGTCTCCTGCCCACCTGCTCGACCCTCCCGCCCACACACAGAGTATCAGCCTTGCCCGAGAGCTATGCTCGCAGCTGGCCTCACGGTCCTCCTGCCTAGATGGTGCCCAGGCACCTGGCCCCCAGGATGGACACTCGGTCCCACACTCCTCCCAGCTTCCCAATAACCCAGGAGCCAAGTGGGCAGGGCCTCAGCAGAGCCAGGAGAGAGCAGGGAGAGTTAAGCCCCAGCCCACCAGGCACTGCCACATTGTATAGGCCCCCTCCCCAACTTCTAGTCTGAAATATAAACCCTATAAACCGCTAAAGAAGTTGAAAGAATAGTACAATAGACGGCCATCTGTCCTTCCCTCAACTCACCAATTGTCACCAGGAGGCCACCTTTACGTTCTCTCTTTCTATTTAAATAGTTTGGTTCGTTTGTTTATATGTTAGTCCAACCCCTGGAAAGGAGCTCCAGACATCATGATCCTTTAACCCAGTCCTTCACCCCTAACTACTTTGGCACATTTCCAAAGAATAAGAATATTCTCCTAAACCCCTGTAATACCAGAGAACACCCAGTGTTTGCTCTTAACTGATTACTATTATCCAGCACATGTCCATGTGCAAACATGCCTCCTTGTCCCCTACATCTTCCTTATGTTTGCGTTATTTGTTTTTTGATCTGGGATCCAAATGTGGTTCACACACTGCTTTTTTAATTGACATATAGTTGATTCAATCCTAAAGGAAATCAATCCTGAATTTTCATTTGAAAGACTGATGCTGAAGCTGTAGCGCCAATACTTTGGCCACCTGATGCAAAGAGCCGACTCATTAGAAAAGACTCTGATGTTGGGAGAGATTGAAGGTAGGAGGAGAAGGAAACAACAGAGGACGAGATGGTTGGATGGCATCACCGATTCAATGCTCATGAGTTTGAGCAAGCTCTGGGAGATGGTGAAGGACAGGAGCCTGGTGTGCTGCAGTCCATAGGGTTTCAAACAGTTGGACAGGACTGAGCTACTAAAAAACAAGAATAGTTGATTTACAAAGGTAAGTTAGTTTCTGTACAGTAAAGTAATTCAGTTACACACATATATATATGATTCAGTATATATATACACATACACACGCACATTCCTTTTCATGCTCTTTTCCATCATGGTCTATCACGACATATTGTGTCGAGTTCCTGTTCTATACGTGCATGCCTGCATGCCCAGTCTCTTCAGTCGTGTCTGCCTCTGTGCGACCCCATGGTCTGTAGCCCACCAGGCTCCTCCATCCATGGGATTCTCCAGGCAAGAATACTGGAATGAGTTGCCATGTCCTTCTCCAGGCAATCTTCCCAACCAGGGATAAACCCACATCTTTCGTGGCTCCTCCACGACAGGCAGATTCTCTACCCACTGAGGGATGGCCCTCCGCTATACAGTAGGATCCTGTTGTTTACTTATTCTACATATAAGAGTTGGTCTGCTAACCCCAAACTCCCGGTGGACCGGCCCCTCGTGCCCCCCGCCCTCGGCAGCCACGAGTTTGTTTTCTGAGCATGTTTCTGTTTCACAGGTGGGCTCGTTGGTGTCACATTTCGAATCCCATATGGGTGATGTCACACGGTATTCACCTCTCTCTTTTTGACTTCCTTCACTTAGTATACACATTGCACTGGGTTGTCCAGAATACTTCCCCCCACCTATTCACTGTGCACATTTGTTTCTCTTTCATTGTACTGACAGTTCTTATTGGACCAAAGTTGATTTACAATGATGCGTTAGTGTCAGGTGTACAGCAAAGTGATTCAGTTGTAAGATACATATATATTCTTTCTCAGATTCTTTTCCCTTACAGGTTATTACAAAATATTGAGTATCGGACCCCGTGCCAAACAGACATTTTTTTAAGCATGCAAACCAGTCCCGTGGAGCATGACCTACACTCTAGGTTCATCTGCTCACTTCCTCGTGATTGAGTCCAGATTAAACATTGTTTTGGCAAGCATACTACAGAGGCAACGTGTCCTTCAACAGCATCACCTCGGGGCGTCTCCTGCTTCCGGCACTGAGCTTGACCACATGCAAGGTTGGGCAGTGTTTGCCAGACCTCTGGTGTGACTAAGGTGACTTTTCTCTAGGTAATTAATCTGAGGGTCAATACATCACCCCTGCATAAATGTTTACAGCCAATAACTTTTTACCTGATGCCTTTATGTCCATTTAATACTCTACTACTCAAAGTGGGGTCCGTGAACCAACAGCATCACAGCCCTTTGGTAATCTGGTAGAAATGCAGAATTTCAGGCTCCACCCTGGAACTGTTGGATTTGACAATGCATTTTGACAAGACCCCTTCTGCCCTGTGTGCAAATGAAAGTCTGAGAGGCTCCGCATCTCTCATCTTTGCCGGGACTAACTGTTATCGAGGGCCTCCACCCTCCTCCATATTACCTGGTGTTCTATACAGGTCATGTCTTTGTAGGGACATCATTACGGACTCTTGCCTCCATTTTGCATTCAATGTTTCATAGCCTATTACTATCATTATTCTTTTTGATGTTCAAACTGTCCTAAATTTGGCCAGTGGGAGCCTGAGGACGTGTCTCCACTATTCTTTGGGCATGTCCTTGTTTCCTGACACTGCGAGATGTCCCAGGCTCAGGTGGGTATGTCCCTGCCCTGGGCCTACAATCAGCCCTTTCTCAAAGAAGCTCGGGTTCCCTTCAAGGAGAGGTGTGTTCACTGCTTCTGGGCATCCTAGTCCCAGTCCTTTCTTGCCGTTTTTATGCCTGGCCTCCTCTAAGTATTCTCACCCCTACTTTAGAGATGAGAAAAGGAAGGAATTTGGCCACAGCTGGACCCCAGGAGAGTCTGGTAGCTTTGCGGTCGCCGAGCAAGTGTGGCTCAGATCTCGTCTGCTGCGGCAAGTGGGCTGGACTCGGGGCCCTAGCAGCTGCCCGCTGGGTCCGTCACTGTGTCATGGCTGAGGCCACGCCGCCCGCTGACTGAGCCCTGGGGATGCAGAGGTGCCTCTGGCCCAGGCGGCTGGCCTGGCTGGCCCCAGGTGGGCACTAAGCTGCAGTCTGGGTCCCTGGGCCTCTTCCTCCACCAGGCCTTGGCACCCCCATTTTGAGCGAAGAGACTGTGGACAGGCCAGGACTGGACCCAGGGCTCTGACTCCGAGGTCCTTTTCACTGAATGCTACTCTTGGGGCACAGCTCTTGCCTGCAGCCTGGCTAGTGACTGCACCAGGGGGCAGCTTTATCTTGTCATCCAGCAAGGAAAACTCTGCCTCTCCCTCTGAGGGCCCATAAGCTCACTCACATGGACATGCTGGACATCTCTGCCACCAGAGCCATAGTACTTACACCTGAGACTGGTGATCTGCTGGCCGGGCTGACACAGTCTGCAGCCTGGGAGCTGTCACTGTGCCCTGGCGTTGAGAGAGGACCGGGCAGAGAAGGGCTAGATTGAGGGGCCTGGCTTCCCTGGCCCAGTTGTGAACGACAGTGGGGAGAAGCCGCTCAGGCTTCTTCTGCCCGGGAGCAGAGCCCAGAACACAGGGCTTCCCGAAGGCACAGCAAGAGGCCTGGCCGATAAGACTCCTCAGCCCTCCTGCGGTGCCAGACTCAGCCTGTCGACTTCCCAAAAGGGCAATGACTTTTTAAGAAAGATAAATGTTAAAATGCTGGCCTTGGGCAAAAGCCAGGAACAGCATTCCACCCCCAGGAGGCAAGAATGTCCCCCAACGTAGGCCCCCCAAGTCGGCCCGTCTGCACTCTCACGTGTCCATACGCTGGTGCTCACCGACCTGTCTGCACAGACACACACACGCTCCCTGACACGGCTCCTGCCCATGACCCTTCGGTTGACGCCAGGCACAGTGGGAAGGGGACAGGAACCATCCGGAAGGCACAGAGCCAGGCAAGAAGCTGAGTGGAGGCCAGGAGACAGTGTGGAAGAAGAATCCAGAATGCAGAAGGGAGCTGGAGAGAAAACCAGAGAAAGAGAAAGCAAAAGGCTCCCAGGGGAACCAGCCGGGCTCATGGCCCGGGAAGGGCCGGTTCTGGGCAAGAGCATCTCAGAGGAGACGGGGACCTTCTGACTCAGATCCTTCTCCCTAATCCAGTACACACACAGAGCTGTCCCCAGGAGAGAGACCCCTCCCCTGATTCCTCTGCACCCCCATCCTTGGACCTCCATCTTCCCAGGCTGGNTCTTAAATCTTCTCTCACTATACTAGGCACTGGATCATGTTGCCATAGCTTTGAAGGTAAGACTTTGTGCTACACCGACTAGAGAGGAGTTCACAGGAGATTCTGTAGTATGTGAGGTGGGTTTGAAAGGATGAGTATAAATTCCTACAGAACTGTACCATGAGTATTACATCTGTTCGGGAATAAGGAAGAAGGTGATTTGAAAATCATTCAAATATTCTACCTGCTATGCTAGTTACATACATATATTTTGTTAATACAAGCTTCACAGTCTTTCTCAGAAAGGTTACTAATATTAATGAGGAGCAGAGAAATGAAGTGGCTATTGGTAGCAATGTTGATGCCTTGGCAAATATCTAACATGCCTCAAATGTGTTGATCAAATCCTAGCTGAAGATGAGAGAAGTGGATTGTTTGTGGAAAGTAGGGGAGCAATGATGGGTAGACAAGGCAGATACACTGTGTTGGGAGAAGTGATCATGTACCCAAAGTGGAAGAGCAAGGATAAGTTCACTTTCCCAGAATGCCTGTTGGGTACTCTAGAGTCACGTGGTTCTACTCTATTTTCATTGCTTGTTGTTATTGTTCTTATGTGACTCTCTTGGTGCTAAATTTACTCACTACTGCTTATCTTAGATGTAAGTTTTTACATAGCACAACATCTAAATCCCAAATGTTTTCAGCTCAGTGGTTAAGGAATGTTTTATCCATTGAACAAAGCCTTATATGTGTTTTAGTAAATGATAAACATTTTTCAAAATGCTTCACATGTATTTGCTCATTTAATGGTCAAAATAACTTTATGAGATAGAATTGTATTAGTGTGTATTTATAGATGGGGCATGAAGGGACTGAGTGACTTTCAGACCTAGTAAGTGAATTGAATTAAAACCTACATATCCTTGGTCTTCTGTAATATTTAAATTTTACTCCCCAAAAAAGAAAAATTAAAACTCATTATTTACAAAACATATACACATAAACATATTAACATTTGCTTTCTTGAAAGACAATTATCTTACTTATTAACCATCATCATAATCATAAAATATAAGTAATATTTTAAATATAAAGGGAAATAGGTTGTATGAGAATAACGTCCATAACGATGACACATAGTTATGCTGTAATAAATTGTCTCCAGGGATTAAGATGATATTGACCTTAAGCTTACATGATTGTCTATCTCATTTTCCCCTCTGTCTCTAAAACCTGCAGTTGCCAGTGGCAGTGGCTTTAGCATTTCTGACTTCCAGTGAGGTAGTAAGAGCTGAAAAGCCTGAAAGACTTCCCTGGTGGTCCAGTGGTTAAGACTTTGCCTTCCAGTGAAGGGGGTGCTGGTTGGATTCCTGATGGGGAATCTAGGATCCCACATGCATCATGGCCAAAAAAAAATCAACAGAAAAAAATATTCTGATAAATTCAATAAAGGTTTTAAAAATGGTTCACATATAAAAATCTTTAAAAAAGGAAAAAACTGGGTGTTAACAAAACTTGATTTGCTGTTTTGTTGTTGTTTAGTCACTAAGTTGTGTTCAACTCTTTTGCAACCCTGTGGACTGAGCATTCCAGGCTCCCCTGTCCATTCCCAGGCAAGAATCCTGGAGTGGGTTGCCGTTTCCTTCTGCAGGGATCTTTCCAACCCAGGGATCAAACCTGCTTCTCCTGCACTGCAGGCAGATACTTTACCTCTGAGCCACCACAGAAGTCAAGGACAAAATAGTCATTTCTTTAATTTAAAAATTGCAATATCTTTTCCATTTTAAAGATTCTCAATATAATTAAGCTTTTAAGTTACACAGGAGGAAAACTGTGTAGGCACTGGACTATTAGCACAAAGATAATTCTCATGAAACCTGGTCAGTATGTTTCTGAAAGGTAGTATTTGGTGTCAGAAAAAGTGTAGGAACATATTCTTCCCTACAGCTTTGTGATATTTACAGTTTAAACTTCCCTTAATCAAAGAGTGTTTTACTTATTAAACAGAGGAAACTTGAGGATCAGTGTCATGATCAATTTGCTTTAAATTTCCCCTGAAGGTGAAATGACATACTAATTTCATCAAATTCTAGGTCTACACTAGGATATTTGGTGATCCTCTCTTCTAGTGTATTCCTTGTGCTTTCTGTTGTAGGTCTCCTGGAAGGAAAAAACACAAGCAACTGAAGAATGAGAAACCATACAGAAACAATAGAGTTTATCCTCCTGGGACTGTCAGATGACCCACAACTTCAGGTTGTGATCTTTGTATTTCTGCTCATCACCTACATGCTCAGCATCACTGGGAACCTGACCATTATCACCCTGACCCTGCTGGATGCCCACCTCCAAACCCCCATGTATTTCTTCCTCAGAAATTTCTCTATCTTAGAAGTATCATTCACAACTGTCAGTATACCCAAGTTCCTGGCCACCATTATTACAGGAGATAAAACCATTTCTTTTAATGATTGCATTGCTCAGTTATTTTTTTTTATTCTCTTGGGAGTCACTGAGTTTTACCTTCTGGCTGCCATGTCCTATGACCGTTACATTGCCATCTGCAAACCGCTTCATTACATGACCATCATGAATCACAGAGTCTGCACACTGCTTGTCTTCTCTTCCTGGCTAGTTTCATTCTTAATCATATTCCCTGCACTCATGTTGCTCTTAAACCTTGATTACTGTAGGTCTAATATTATTGACCATTTTACCTGTGATTATTTTCCTTTGCTTCAACTGTCTTGTTCAGACACAAACTTTCTCGAAATGATGGGGTTTTCGTGTGCTGTGTTTACTCTAATGTTCACTTTGGCATTAATAATTCTGGCATTAATAATACATACACCATTGGAACAATTTTAAGAATTCCTTCTACTAGTCAGAGGACAAAGGCCTTTTCCACATGTTCTTCCCACATGATTGTCATCTCCATCTCTTATGGCAGCTGCATTTTTATGTACATTAAACCCTCAGCACAGGATAGGGTATCTTTGAGCAAGGGAGTGGCTGTGCTAAACACCTCAGTAGCCCCCATGCTGAACCCCTTCATTTATAGCCTACAGAATGAGCAAGTCAAACAAGCCTTCATGGACATGGCAAGAAAGACTATATTTCAGAAGCAAATGAAATGATGTGCTATAATAAATTAGAGACATTTTGCAGGGCAACTTTAAAAAATATATAATCAAGAATTTTAATAACATTCAAATCATAATGGCTTCCCTATCAACCTTATATATTCTTTTTATTCCTAGGAGTTTAATATCATATTTGTTTATACATTTCTCATCCAATTTAAACAACTTTTCTTATGTCTTTCGGACTCCCATTCTTCTGAACACTTTGTTAGTTGCAACTTCTTAAATTAAAATTGTTGAATATAAATTCCTATTTTGAGTTTGGATGTGATATTTAGTTTACTCAATACAGGAAATATAATCTTATGAATTTCATTTACAGTATGTTTGACAGAAACTCTTTTTACCAGTTTATAGTTTTTAAAACATTTATCTGTTTATTATTTATTTTTTGACTGCACTGAATCTTCATTGCTTCTCGTGGTATTTCTCTCGTTGAGGCAAGATGGAGCTACTCTTTGTTGCAGTGCATGGGTTTCTTATTGCAGTGGCTTCTCTTGTTGTGGAGCAACAGCTCTAGGTATGCAGACTTCCGTAATTGTGGTGCGTGGCATCAGTAGTTGTAGCTGGTAGGCTCTAGAGTACTGGCTCAGTAGTTGTGGCAGAGGGACCTAGCTGCTCCATGGTATATGGGATCTTCCTGTCCCAGGGATTGTACTTGTGTCTCCTGATTGGCAGATGGATTCTTAGCCACTACAGCCTCAAGGAAGTCCCTTCACTGTTTATCTGGGGAAAGGTTTTTAAATGCTGTATAGTTTATTTAAAAATGTGAATATTTTCATTTAAAAACAGAAAGATTATTTATGGCACACGTTAATAAGGTATGTCCTAATAATTTCTTCACCACTCTTATGGCAGAAAGTGAAGAAGAACTAAAGAGGCTCTTGATGAAAGTGAAAGATGAGAGTGAAAAAGTTGGCTTAAAGCTCAACATTCAGTTAACAAAGATCATGGCATCCAGGCCCATCACTACATGGCAAATAGAAGGAGAAACAGTGGAAACAGTGCCTGACTTTATTTTTGGGGGCTCCAAAATCACTGCAGATGGTGACTGCAGCCATGAAATTAAAAGACACTTGCTCCTTGGAAGAAAAGTTATGACCAACCTAGATGACATATTCAAAAGCAGAGACATTACTTTTCCAACAAAGATCCATCTAGTCAAAGTTATGGTTTTTTCAGTAGTCATGTATGGATGTGAGAGTTGGACCAAAAAGAAAGCTAAGCCCCGAAGAATTGATGCTTTTGAGCTGTGGTGTTGGAGAAGACTCTTGAGCATCCCTTGGACTGCAAGGAGATCCAGCCAGTCCATCCTAAAAGAAAGCAGTCCTGAATGTTCATTGGAAGGACTGATNGGAGCAAGGGCTCTAGGCATGCAGACTTCCGTAATTGTGGTGCGTGGCATCAGTAGTTGTAGCTGGTAGGCTCTATAGTACTGGCTCAGTAGTTGTGGCAGAGGGACCTAGCTGCTCCATGGTATATGGGATCTTCCTGTCCCAGGGATTGTACTCGTGTCTCCTGATTGGCAGATGGATTCTTAGCCTCTAGAGCCTCAGGGAAGCCCCTTCACTATTTATCTAGGGAAATGTTTTTAAATGCTGTACAGTTTATTGAAAAATGTGAATATTTTAATTTAAACACAGAAAGATTATTTATGGCACACATTAATAAGGTATGTCCTAATAATTTCTTCACCACCCTTATGGCAGAAAGTGAAGAAGAACTAAAGAGGCTCTTGATGAAAGTGAAAGAGGAGAGTGAAAAAGTTGGCTTAAAGCTCAACATTCAGAAAATGAAGATCATGGCATCCAGGCCCATCACTTCATGGGAAATAGAAGGAGAAACAGTGGAAACCATGTCTGACTTTATTTTTTGGGGCTCCAAATCACTGCAGATGGTGACTGCAGCCATGAAATTAAAAGACACTTGCTCCTTGGAAGAAAAGTTATGACCAACCTGCTGCTGCTGCTGCTAAGTCGCTTCAGTCGTGTCCAACTCTGTGCGACCCCATAGATGGCAGCCCATCAGGCTCCACCATTCCTGGGATTCTTCATGCAAGAACACTGGAGTGGGTTGCCACTTCCTTCTCCAGTGCATGAAAGTGAAAAGTGAAAGTGAAGTCGCTCAGTTGTGTCCGACTCTTAGCGACCCCATGGACTGCAGCCTACCAGGCTCCTCCATCCATGGGATCCTCCAGGCAAGAGTAGTGGAGTGGGGTGCCATTGCCTTCTCCATATGACCAACCTAAATGGCATATTAAAAAGCAGAGTCAATACTTTGTGAACAAAGGTCCATCTAGTCAAGGTTATGGTTTTTCCAGCTGTCATGTATGAATGTGAGTTGAACCAAAAAGAAAGCTAAGCCCAGAAGAATTGATGCTTTTGAACTGTGGTGTTGGAGAAGACTCTTGAGAGTCCCTTGGACTACAAGGAGATCCAGCCAGTTCATCCTAAAGGAAATCAGTCCTGAATGTTCATCGGAAGGACTGATGCTGAAGCTGAAACTCCAATAATTTGGCCACCTGATGTGAAGAGCTGACTCATTTGAAAAGACCCTGATGCTGGGTAAGATTGAAGGCAAGAGGAGAAGGGGATGACAGAGGATGAGATGGTTGGATGGCATCACTGACTCAATGAACATGAGTTTGAGTAATCTTTTCAAGTTGGTGATGGACAGTGAGGCCTGGCGTGTTTTGGTTCATGGGGTCTCAAAGAGTCGGACACAACTGAGCGATTGAACTGAACTGAACTGAATAATTTCTTCATTAATTAAAAACATAGACTTTTAACAATATGTACTTTTGTCAATATAGTGCTAGATAGATCACTGCTGCACTGCTGCTAGATAGATCACAGATCGTGTCCGACTCAGTGTGACCCCATAGTCGGCAGCTCACCAGGCTCCCCCGTCCCTGGGATTCTCCAGGCAAGAACACTGGAGTGGGTTGCCATTTCCTCCTCCAATGCATGAAAGTGAAAAGTGAAAGTGAAGTTGCTCAGTCATGTCTGACCCTCAGCAACCACATGGACTGCAGCCTTCCAGGCTCCTCTGTTCATGGGATTTTTCAGGCAACAGTACTGGAGTATTTCCAAATCCCATAGTAACTCGATAGAAGTCAGCAGACACATACATATGTAGTAGAAAATGGTAAAGAAATAACCATTTTAGATATGTAGGATTAAGTTCACTTTTTCCAGTTCCACAAAAAGTAAGCTCTATTGTCTGATATAGCTGAAATATATACACAGCTCCTTCCCAAATTCAGGACTAGTTTGAAACAGGGCATATATCTAAATTATTTAATCCCTAAAATATTTATACCTTAAAGAATTTTATAACAAAATCACTTAAGTTTTGTAGAGGCTAAAATCTTGATAACAAAGCAAAATCTCCCCTTTTTATAGAAAATTAAGATTTCATGTGCTAAAATATTCTTCCACTTATTAAGGCCTTAATAGATGCCTAAAGTATTTGGAAAGGTGGGTGTGTGTGTGTAGGTGAAGTGATTACAGATACCAAAATAACCCTCATTTATGTAAACCACATTTTAGTAATAGAAAATACAAACCTATTTAGTGGTGTAACATTCTGAATAATCATTAAGAGATACACACACTTGAGAGATATACCACAAGTTTTCTTTTTTAAAAAAAGGGAGGGGTGAGGATGGGACTGATGGAAAATTGAAGGGGATTCAAATGTTAAAGGGAAGTTAAGAGTGGGTTCTCCATTTCTTTCTATCCTATCTCAAATACAATTTGTATATTAAATAAGGTGAATATCTGACAAACTCAAGGTTTCTATAATCTCTAAGCAAATATTTTCCCATAGTGTGAGGTGTAAATTCAGATAAGCCAGGTATATATAACTTACTATAGAAATGAAAATGAATTTTAAAGCATATAACATAGTTAGCTATCAACAAATTATAATAATGATTATTAACATTATCTTGCATATCTAACCACTAGAGATATATACAGATTATATTTTTGAGGTGATAAGAACTCTTAATGTGAGATTTATCCACTTAAAAATTTAAAGACACAATACAGTGTTGTTAACTATAAAAAACTTTGTCAATTGATTAGCAATATCCACATTTCCCTCTCCCTCTACCCCCTCTCAACCACCATTCCACTATCTCAATCTGAGTTTGAGAATTTTAAGTTTACCACCTAAGTGAATTCGTGCAGTTTTTAACATTTTATGACTGGCTTATTATACTTAGCATAAGGCCCTCACGCTTTATCCATGCTGTTCTATATATTGAGATATTTTTCCTCTTTAAAGGCTGAATAATAGTCCAGTACTATCCCATTAAATGCATTTACTGTATTTTCTGTATCCATTCATCCCTCCCTAGACATTTGGGTTCCTTTCCATATCTTAACAATTGTGAATACCGCTGCAGTGAATATGACAATGCTATCACTTAGATACCCTGATTTCAAATATTTTAGATACATATCTAGAAATGCGGTTGCTAGATAACAGGGTAGTTCTATTTTTAATTTTTGAAGGAAATCTGTACTGTTTCTCATAGTGGCTGCACAATGTGCATTCCCACCGACAATGTATCAGGGTTCTAAATTCTCCACACCGTCATCAACACTTGTCTTTTATCATCCTGATAACAGCCATGCTGACAAGTGTGAGGTGACTTAATATTGTCCTTTTGATCTTCCTTTCTCTGAACATTAGTGGTATTAAGCATCTAGCATGTATCTGTTGGCCATTTATCTCCTTATATTTGTGTGTCTTCTTTGGGAAAATGTATACATGAGTCTTCAGTCCTTTTATTAATTAAGTTATTACGTTTGGGGGTTTGTCCTGGTTTTGTTCTATTGATTTGTAACAGTTTCGTACATATTTTAGACATTAATCCCTTATCAGATACAGTGTTTGTAACATTCTCTTCTATTCTATAGGTTGTCTCTTCACTCTGCTGTTTGTTGACTATTTGGTGGTGAAAGTGCTTTCTATTTTGATGTAATCCCACTGTTCTATCTACTTTTGTTGCCTATGCTTCTGTGGTCACATCCATTAAATCATTGCCCGGTCCAATATCATGCAGCTTTTCCCCTACGATTTCTTCTGGTGGTTGAGTCGCTAAGTCGTGTTCGACTCTTGCGACCCCATAGACTGTAGCTCACCAGGCGCCTCTGTCCCTGGGATTCTCCAGGCAAGAATACTGGAGTGGGTTGCCATGATCTTCACCAGGGGATCTTCCCCACCCAAGAATCGAACCCGGGTCTCCTGCACTGCAGGCAGTTTCTTAACTGACTGAGCTATTAGCTGCTGCTGCTCATGATTTCTTCTAAAGAGTTTTAAAACTTTATGTCTTTTGTTTAAGCTTTAATCTGTTTTGAGTTGATTTTGTGTACAGTGTAAAGTAAGAGTAGAATTTCCTTCTTTTACATGTAGATGCTCAGTTTTCCCATAACTGCTCTTTGTTTTCAATGATTAGCTTAACATTGAGCTCCTTTATGTACATTCACACTTTTATATAAGCAGTCATATTTCCAGTGCTTTTCTGCAAGTCTTTTCATATTTGAAAAACCTTTTTCTNAAGTCTTTTCATATTTGAAAAACTTTTTTCTGCAAATACTACTATGAAATGTTTACTTGTAGTTTCTTTAAAAGTTGCTTTTCTTTGAAACTATTTGTCTTTGGGTTTCAGTGTCCCTCTTTGAAAAGACTGTCTTTTCCCCTCCATGGGTTTTTGGCATCCTTTTCAAAGATCATTTGACTGTATGTACCTGAGTGTTTTCTGGGCTCCCCATGATGTGTAATTTGTTAAGATGGTTATTGTTATGCTAGTACTCTATCAATTTAATTATCATAGCTTTCAATATATTTTGAAATCTGGAAGCCAGCTTTAGTTTTTATTTTCAAGATTTATTTGGGTAGTCATGGTCTTTTGTGATTCCTTATAAATTTTAGGATTTTCTTCTGTTTCTGCAAAAAAATAATGCCATTGGTATTTGACAGGACTGCACTGAATCTGTTGATTTTGTTGAGGAGCAGGACATATACATAAGTTTCCTAATCCATGAGTACTGAATGTTTTCCCATGTGTTTATGTCTTTAGTTTAATCAAAGTTTTGCATTTTTCAGTGTATGTATCTTCTACCTCTTTAGTTAAGTTTATTCCAAAGTATCTTATTCCTTTTGGTACTCTTGCAACTTTCATTTTTTACTTAATTTCTTTTTTAGAAAGCTTATTAATAGTATAAAATGCAACTTACATTTATAATGTTGATTCTATGTTCTGAAACTTTAAAACATGTTTACAAAGTGTGTTCAGTTCAGTTTTCCAATGAGTCAACTCTTCGCATGAGGTGACCAAAATACTGGAGTTTCAGCTTTAACATCATTCCTTCCAAAGAAATCCCAGGGCTGATCTCCTTCAGAATGGACTGGTTGGATCTTCTTGCAGTCCAAGGGACTCTCAACAGTCTTCTCCAACACCACAATTCAAAAGCATCAATTCTTTGGCACTCAGCCTTCTTCACAGTCCAACTCTCACATCCATACATGACTACTGGGAAAACCATAGCCTTGACTAGACGGACCTTAGTCGGCAAAGTAATGTCTCTGCTTTTGAATATGCTATCTAGGTTGGTCATAACTTTTGTAGAGTTTTCTATTATAAATCATGTCACCTGCAAATAGAAATGACTGGTTTATTGATTGATCAATTTTGTCCAATTATTCTGACTAGTACTTTCTGTACTATATTGAATATAATGGCCTCCTTGCTTGTTTCTAATTTTAGCAAAAAATGTTTTCAGTTTTTAATTTGAGTATGTTTCATCCTTTTGATGAGAGTGAAAAAAGAGAGTGCAAAAGCTAGCATAAAACTCAACATTCCAAAAGCTAACAGCATGGCATCCAGTACCATCACTTCATGGCAAATAGATGGGAAAAAATGTAGACATAGTGACAGATTTTATTTTCTTGAGCTCCAAATTACTTTTGGCTGTGTATGGTGACTGCAACCATGAAAATAAAAGACACTTGTTCCTTGGAAGAAAAGTTATGACAAACTCAGTGTATTACAAAGCAAAGACATCATTTTGCCAACTAAGGTCTGTATAGTCAAAGCTATGGTCTTCCCAGTAGTCATGTATGGATGTGAGAGTTGGACCATAAAGACTGAGCACCAAAAAATTGGTGTTTTTGAATTGTGATGCTGCAGAAGACTCTTAAGAGTCCCTTGTACTACAGGGAGATCAAACCAGTCAATCCTAAAGAAAATCAGCCCTCAATACTCACTGGAAATACTGACGCTGAAGCTGAAGCTCCAATACTTTGGCCACCAAAGAAATGACTCATTGGAAAAAACCCTGATGCTGGGAAAGTTTGAAGGCAAAAGAAGAAGGAAGCAGATAGCATCACGAACTCAATGGACATGAATTAGAGTGAACTCTGGAAGATGATGAAGAACAGGATCCTGGAATGCTACATTCCATGGGGTCACATTGAGTTGGACACAACTTAGCAACTGAATAACAACAACAAGTAATATTCGCTGTGGGCTTTTCATATATGCTCTTTATTGTGTCAAGGTAACTTCTATTACTAGTTTGTTGAGAGCTTTTATCTTGAAAGGTTTTTAAATTTTGCCAAACACTTTTTCTACATATATTGAGATACTTGTGTGATTTTTATTGTTTGTTCTGTTAAAGTAGTGTCTCACATTGATTGATTTTCATATATTGAACAATTCTTCATTCCAGGGATAAATTGACATAGCTAGTTGAGCATATGAACTAAAAGAATAAATGCTCTCTATAAGAAATGTATATTATTTATAGTATTCCTATAAAACTCCAGGTAGTATAAGAATAATGGTGATTGTCTAAATATTTATTTTCACAAATTTAAAAAATAGTTAAACTTCAAAACTAAATGGCTGATTAGACACTATTTTCTTATTTTTACAAGTACGTAAATTGATGCTCAGAAAAGCTGTGTAACTTGCATGAGGTTGTGAGCTATAATAGCCAATATAAGAGACTGATTTGAAAAAAACACAACAAACAAAAACCTTGTGTTTGCTTAATTTTATAGTGTTAACATTAATCAATAAAAACAGATAACTTCAAACTATCATCCCCGAGTGCTGAGAAGCAGGAAAAATATATAAAGTGTTAGCGATATTATGGCACAAAAATCTTACTGGAAAGCACATTAAAAATAATAGAGCCATTTTGTACCACAAAAAATAATGGCTCCAGCCATTGATCAACAATGGATACTAAAGATGAAAAGAAATCAATTCAGCATATTTCTGGAGTATCATTGCAAAAGAAAAAAAAAAAAAAAATCCCCAGATCTAAACCTGGATTAAGCCTCTTGGAAGGAATGATGCTAAAGCTGAAACTCCAGTACTTTGGCTACCTCATGTGAAGAGTTGACTCATTGGAAAAGACTCTGATGCTGGGAGGGATTGGGGGCAGGAGGAGAAGGGGAAGACAGAGAATGAGATGGCTGGATGGCATCACTGACTCGATGGACGTGAGTCTGAGTGAACTCCGGGAGTTGGTGATGGACAGGGAGGCCTGGCGTGCTGTGATTCATGGGATCGCAAAGAGTCGGACACGACTGAGTGACTGAACTGAACAGAACTGATGAGGATGAGGGTTTAATCTAGTGAAGCACTACTGTGCGTGTGTCCTTCATGAATAATATAGAGTTTCTTGTTGCTTGTTAATCGGGCTCTTAGGGTAAACGCATTCATCATATCTCTATCGCCACAAAGCTGATATCAGAATACTGTGTTATATAACTGAAACTTGCTGAGAGTAATCTTAAATGCTCTCACCACAAAAAAAGTAAATAAGAACTATGTGAGTGATAGATATGTTTACTAACCCACTGTGATAATCATTTCACAATATATACATATATAAAATCAACATGTACATTTTAAACTTACACAATGTTATATACCAATTGTGTCTCAATAGAGTCGAAAAAAAGAAGTGGACAAAGGTATCAATCCTTGTGATATAGAGAGACATCTGCCAAAATGCTCCTTTACTGACTTAAATAAAAACAGTACATGTCCTGTCACAGATACGAGTTATGCTACCATTTTCCTCTATTTTTCTTTGAACTCTTTCCCAATGCCTCTCTTCCAGTGTATAACTCTCATGCAGACTTCCCCCCAGCAGTGCTCTAGTTCTGCATTAGTGACTCTATTACTATTTTGTTATATGAATTCATGATTGTATTTTTTATGTTAAATACATTTATTTCACTGAAATATATAAATGTATTTAATATGAAGTAGCTATTATATGATATGTGCTATTTATATGTTAATAATTATATAACAATGTATGGCATATTATTAGCTGATTACATA
>SJYQ01000900.1:267756-281260 GCA_006410935.1 Redunca redunca
TAGTATCTTCTAATAAATACATGACAGAAAAAAAGAAAAATATATATTTTATAGGATTATTATAACAAAGCTACAATAATTTAATTGGACAAAGCAAAAAAGCATTGATTTAATTTCACTTATCATTTCTCTATAATGCAACTTATTCTATGAAATTTTCCTATCATCTGCTAGATTTAGAATCAGAGAATTAGTATGGATTCACAAACACGTCTTAAGTAATAATGCAAATAAGATAATCAAAATAAAATACCATTGACATGAATTATATAGAAAGTTTTATTTTTTAATATAAATGTATTTATTTTAATTGGAGGTTAATTACTTTAAAGTATTATATTGGTTTTGCCATACATCAACAGGTATCCACCAAAGGTATACACGTGTTCCCCATCCTGAACCCCGCTCCCACCTCCCTCCCCGTACTATCCCTCTGGGTCGTCTCAGTGCACCAGCCCCAAGCATCCTGTATCATGCATCAAACCTGGACTGGTGACTCATTTCATATATGATATTATACATGTTTCAATGCCATTATCCCAAATCATCCCACCCTCTCCTTCTCCCATAGAGCCCAAAAGACTGTTCTGTACATCTGTGTCTCTTTTGCTGTCTCACATACAGGGTTATCATTACCATCTTTCTAAATTTCATATATATTTGCATTAGTATACTGTATTGGTGTTTTTCTTTCTGGCTTACTTCACTCTGTATAATAGGTTCTAGTTTCATCCACCTCATTAGAACTGATTCAAATGTATTCTTTTTAATGGCTGATTAATACTCCATTGTGTATATGACCACAGCTTTCTTACCCATTCATCTGCTGATGGACATCTAGGTTGCTTCCATGTCCTGGCTATTATAAACAGTGCTGCGATGAACATTGGGGTACACGTGTCTCTTAATTGATAGAAAAAGTTTTAGTACTGCATTAATGATGATGATATTGGTCACAATGAATTATACCTTTCATCTATACCCTTTAATGTACTTTCCACCTAAGTAAATGTGTTAGGTAGATAGAATAGGGAAAAGGAGTCCAAAATGGCGGTGGCTAAAGACAAAGAAGGGAAAAGCCCGTGAAAATAGAACAAAAGAATGTCCAAGGACTGGAGTGAGGACCTCAGGTGAAACAACACTCCTGGCTGGCCCAATTTACATATGACAGGCCCAGGGAGAGAGAAACATATAAAAGGAGGTGCCAAAGCGCTTTCTCTCTCTCTTTCTCTCCCGCATGCATGCGCTCTTCCTCTCTCTCTCCCTCTCTCACTCACTTTCTTCCTCTCTCACTCTCTCTCTCCCGCTCTCTCTCTCTCTCACCCACGCTCTGGAGCGCTCTTCTCCTCGTGTCTTTGGATCGACATGCCCTCATGCCTCGAAGATGGATTTTCTTGCTATCTTCTAACTAAAATAGAGCTGTAACACTGAGCTGTAACACTGATTTGTCTAAGAACTATAACATGGTCCATTCAAGACATGAGAGCTATAACACGGTCTATCCAAGACCTGAGAGCTGTGACATGCTGAGGGGGCTTTAATGTCCGTCACTCCAAGTCTTTGTTGTGACGAGACAAAGAACCAAGGAACATACACTCGCATGACATCTATGGTGCCGTGACTCGAGTTTAACCTGGCTGAAACAACTTCCGTGTGGAAGAGGCCAAGCACAGCAGGAACCCAACTCAGCAAAGCTCCTGTGATAGAGGTGGAATGTGAAGAAAATCCAGTGTAGGGGATGGCCCATCGTGCTGGAAACCGGGAAAGTGGAAAGCCCACACGGCCCAGTCTCAGATTCCAAAAGACCTCCGGTTAAGGTAAGAGGTCCTCGCTCCTATGGCTGGAGGGACATGCCTAATGAAATCTTAATTCCTTTACAATCTCTCATTTCTTGTTTCCTCAAACCTCCCGTGAACAGGCAGGCAGCAGGGGGCACAATTGAGGGACTCTGGAGAGGCTACTCCTCAGCATGTCCCAAAGGCGCTATCTGCTGAGCCCGAGCAGCTGTTACACAAGCCGGTGGGGGTTCTTCTGTCCTTTCTCTTTTCTGTGCCAAGGATCAGACCAAAGAAACTATGAGCACCAGTCAGATATTTAGCAAATTTTCTGGCGGGCTATGAAGGGGATTCCTTGACACGTTTTTCCCACCGCTTTGTCCTCCTGTCCTTCAGCCCTCTCCCGGGCCTTGAGCCTGACAAAAACCCAGAATGGCTTCAGGTACCTAATAAAACTCAGGCTCTGAGGTCTCATTACAAAAATTCATTGAGAGTCAAAGAGATAGATAAGAGGTAGACTTGTTAAGATTCAGAGAAAAGAGCCCAGTCTACAGGGTACTGGCTATGGAATGCAGCCTGGCTAGGTTTTGTGAGTGGAGTGAATTCACATGCTAATGAGTTAGAGGATCATCCCAGCCATTGGGGAACCACCCACTCCTCCATCTTTTTGACAGTGCCCTGGAGCTGTCCTGCCACCTCTGGGTGTGTCTGTTGGCTCAAAGATTGGAGTTTACTTGAATTTGAGTTGTCATCTTGGACCCAACTGATTTTAATTGGTTTACAGTATACCCTTGTGCTATGTCATTCTTTCAAAGGTTATGCTCTGCCCCCTTACCTCCTGTTTCATGCTCTTTTCCTGAGCCCCATCCAGACCCACAAGGTTGCCTTTACAATCTTCTGGAGAGACAACCAGAAAATAGCTGGCCTTGGGAGGGAAATACTCTATAATATCCAACCCCCTAATCCTACCCAGTACTGGTCACACTGGAGATCTTGGGGATGCCCAACTCCAGTCCAGGGGTCCCAGGAGGTCATCACACCTTGACCTGCCTAGGGATCTGGTCCTCAAAAGGTTGTCATGCCTCAAACTGCTCAGGGATCTGCTAGTCCCAGGGGTCCCAGGAGGTCGTCATGCCTCGACCTGCCCAGGGACCCAATTCTTGGGAGGTAGTCACGCCTCGACCTGCCCGGGGATTCAATCTCTAGGAGGCTGTCACGCCTCAGCCTGCCTGGGGATCTGCACCCTGACCCGGGGACGCCTGGCTCTCAGGTTGCAACAGTACTAGGTAGGATGAGCTTACATCATATCTATTCCCGTCCACAGTGGGCAAACTAGCAGTGAGTTACAAACCCCTTAATTCTACCCAGCAATGGTCACGCTGGAGACCTTGAGGATGCCCAAACTCCAGTCCAGGTGTCCCAGGAGATGATCATGCCTTGACCTGCCTAGGGATCTGGTCCTCGAAAGTTTGTCACACCTCAACCTGCTTGGGGATCCGCTAGTCCCTGGGGTCCCAGGAGGTCGTCATGCCTCGACCTGCCCAGGCACCCAATTCTCAGGGGCCGTCATGCCTTAACTTGCCTGGGGATTCGATCTCTAGGAGATTGTCATGCCTCAGCCTGCCTGGGGATCTGCACCCTGACCTGGGGACGCTTGGCTCTCAGTTGCAACAGTTCTGGGTAGGATAAGTTTCAGAAAGACTCACCCTGAAGGAAGTCCACCCATGGAAACAGAAGAAAG
Source organism: Redunca redunca (assembly GCA_006410935.1). Taxonomy (NCBI): domain Eukaryota; kingdom Metazoa; phylum Chordata; class Mammalia; order Artiodactyla; family Bovidae; genus Redunca; species Redunca redunca. The sequence continues at coordinate 271,273 of SJYQ01000900.1, forward strand.
CCTATTACTTGTGGGACTATGCACAGTCTCAGCAATAACTCAGGAGCCCAATGAGAACCCCATTGGAGAGACACTCCAAAAGTTTACCAATCTGAACTTAGACTCTTACGAGGGACAGGTGATTTTAAAGGACAAATTCCTGTCCCAATGTGCATCAGGTATCAGAATTAAGTTACAACAGCTACAACAGCAGGATCCTGTTTCCTCTTTAGATGAGATGGTCCAGACAGCCACCAATACCTTTTATAACAGAGAACAGGAGAAGGAGGTCAAGGCCCAAGAGAAGGAGAGAAAGAAAGAGACAAGCCATGCCCAGATGCTGGCCGCCCTCCAGGGAAGCCCTATGGCAAACCTCGAGTCCTTGAAGGACAAGGCATGAGACAAATGCCTCATCTGTAGACAAGTGGGACATTGGGCCAAAGAGCGTCCAAATCATGAAAACTCTCCTAGAACGGCTTGCCCCAAATGCCATCAACTGGGATATTGGGTGGCACTCTGCCCTCAGGACCCAAGAGCCTCAAGGTCAAGCGCCAAGCCTACACTCACGATGGTTCAAGAGGACTGAGGCGGCCTGCTCCAGCCAGCCTGCCTGTCACAGATAACCATCACGGGGCTGGAGCCAAAGGTGCAACTGGATGTGTCAGGTAGGCCCGAGAATTTCTTGGTAGACACAGGGGCTACCTACTCTGTCCTGACCTCCTACTCTGGAGCCTTCTCCTCCCAAACCTGTACCATTTTGGGTGCTACAGGAAGAGCAACTACTAAAAGATTCACCCAAGCACTTCTTCATTGCTGGGATGGACAAATATTTTCCCACCAGTTTCTGGTGGTCCCTGAGTGTCCTACTCCCTTATTGGGAAGAGATATACTCACTAAACTGGGGATCATCCTTGTGATAGGAAGTTTTTCAGCCCCTAGAGCTCTACAGCTCCTGATTACTACTGAGCAACCCATTACACCTACAATAGAGAGGGACCAAAAACTATGGGAAGACAAAATTAACCGCAAGGTGTGGGACCAGGGGATTCTTGGACAAGCCCACCAAGCTGAACAGGTCATCATTGTCCTCCAAGATCCACTCGGTTTCCTATCCAGAAACAATACTCTCTCAAAAGAGAAGCTCAGGAGGGACTACAGCCTTTAATAAATAAATTCCTTGCTTGTGGGCTATTGGTCCCCATCAGTTCACATGTAACACTCCAATCCTCTCAGTAAAGAAAAAAGACGGAACCTGGCGAATGGTTCAAGATCTCTGGATCATATATGAAGCTGTAGTCCCCCTCCATCCCACAGTATCCAAGCCCTATGTAATCTTGGGAGAAATCCCACCCAGTGCCAAGTGGTTTACAGTCTTGGATCTCAAAGATGCATTTTTTTTTTTTTTTTGCATACCACTGGCTAAAGAATCCCAATATCTTTTTGCCTTTGAGTGGGAGGCCCCAGGAGAAAAACGCCAACAGATGACTTGGACAGTATTACCTCAGGGGTTCAGAGACAGGCCTTTAGCCGGGACCTAATGGGACCTAATGGGAAAATATTAATATATGTAGATGAACTACTAACCTGCTCTCCAGATGAGAAAAGTGCCCAACGACATGCAGTTCAGGTTCTAAGCTTCTTGGCAGAAAGAGGGTATAAGGTCTCCCGTGCTAAGGCACAGATGGTCGAGACAAAGGTCACTTACCTGGGAGTTCAGATTACACACGGGTCCAGGAGGCTATCCTCTGATTGGGTACAAGGAATCCTCCAGTTGCCCTCCCCCATGACTCGAAAACAATTGCAAGCTTTCCTGGGACTAACTAGATACTGTAGAATCTGGATACCCAACTATGTTCTAATTGCCCAGCCCTTATATGAAAGCTTAAAGGGATGAGATGATTCAATCCCACTGATGTGGGGAATTCCTCAAAAGAGGGCAGAGGCTACACTAAAACAGGCCTTAACTCAGGCACCTGCCTTGAGGTTGCCAGACCCAGAAAAAGCATTCCAACTTTATGTCCATGAAAGAGAGGGAATAGCCTTGGGAATGTTAACTCAAAGGTTGGGATCTGAGCCCCAGCCTGTAGCTTACTTATCCAAAAAGCTCGATCCAACTACCCAAGGCTGGACCCCTGCCTTCGAAATCTTGCAGCTATTGCAATCATGATAGAAGATGCTTTAAAACTCTCCTTTGAGGGCAAACTATTTTTACAGCCACCAAGTAAAATGACTCCTAAATGGGAGAGGCCATTTATGGATGTCTGATCAAAGAATCCTCAGATATCAAGTAATGCTGATGGAAAATCCAGGCCTTGCTATATCCCCTTGTGAGGTTCTTAACCCAGCCACCCTCCTGCCTACCCCCGAGGGCTCTCTCCCCTTTCACTCTTGTCTAGAAACCTTGCACCACTGGACAAAACCCCGAGAAGGATTGTCAGAAGATCCTCTGACCAATCCTGAGGAAATCTGGGACACTGATGGAAGCAGCTTTGTCTTGGATGGAAAAAGAAGAGCTGGGTATGCAGTAGTCTCCAATTTTGAGACCATAGAGGCTAAGCCTCTGCCACCAGGTACTTCAGCCCAATTAGCTGAGCTCATAGCCCTGACTCGAGCTTTAGAGCTGGGAAAAGGAAAAAGAATAGCCATTTACACTGATTCCAAGCACCAGAAAGGTGCTACACGCACATGCGGCTATTTAGAAAGAAAGGGGCCATTTGACCACCCGAGGGTCCCCAATCAAATATGTTGATCAGATTCTTCGACTCTTGGAGGCAGTCCATCTGCTCACTGAGGTTTCAGTCTCCCACTGTAAGGGACACCAAAAAGGGAGCACAGAAGTGGCACAAAGAAACCAAGCAGCTGACCAGGCAGCTAGGAGAGCAACATTACAGAACCACGACCTAATAGGGATTGCCACCTTAGTTCCACAAACTAATTTGTCAGAAACTCCTTCATATACTGAAGATGAGACTCTTAAAGCTAAGAGCGAGGGCTTTCAAGAAGATCATATGGGGTGATTCCAAAAGGGGGGACTCCTTTTTCTGCTTGGAAACCTCCAATGGAAGTTGGTTAACTCCTTACATGGCACTACTCATTTAGGAGAAAAGGCCCTCCAAAGATTACTAGAAAGGTCCTTCAGAGGAACAGGCTTCCCAACAACTATAAGACAGGTAGTCTCCTCTTGTCCCACTTGCCAATTAAACAACCCTCAAGGAATTCAAAGACCCCAGCTGGCCCACCCCATCCAATGACGTGGGGCTTACCCAGGAGAGGACTAGCAGATGGACTTCACCCAGATGCCAGTTTCTCAAGGGTATAAATACCTATTAGTCATAATAGATACATTCACAGGACGGATTGAAGGCTTTCCCACCCAGACTGAGAAGGCTGAGGAGGTGGTAGAAAAACTGCTCCATGAAATCATTCCAAGATTTGGTCTGCCCAGGTCATTACAAAGTGACAATGGGACATCATTTACTTCTAAGGTCACCCAAGGGGTCTCGAAAGCATTGGGCATTACTTATTATCTCCATTGTGCCTGGAGGCCTAAATCTTTGGGAAAAGTAGGAAGAGCCAATCAATTCTTAAAATCAGTGATAACAAAGATAACCCAAGGGACCTCCCTGGGATGGAAAGAGGCTTTACCAATAACTCTCCTCCACACCTGCATTGCCCCTAAGAAACAGCTGGGTCTTAGTCCTTATGAGATGCTATATGGGAGACCTTTTGTTTATGTCAATGACCTCTTCCTAGATCCAGAGGTTCAGACCCTCCAGTCTTATACCATGGCCATTGGGCAATTCCAATAGGATATACGCTTGTGGGGTATAAACCAGGAACCAAAAGATTCTAAGGAGTCACCGCTATATGCTCCAGGGACTCAAGTCCTAATTAAAGTCTGGAAAGATGGGTCCCCAAAGGCTCAACTCCAGCCCACATGGAAGGGCCCCCTACCCTGTAATACTTTCTACCCCCACAGCAGTCAAGGTACCAGGACATGACTCCTGGATCCACTACTCACGAGTTAAGCCATGGAAGAAAACAGAAGAGGACACTCAATACACCTGTGAGCCCTTGGGAGATCTCAGATACCTATTCAGGACTACTAATGAGTGCCATTCTAATGAACACCCCCAAAATCTAGTTTCTGGGGATAAGATTTCTCAGGATAGCTCTAAACAGCCAACACAGCTGGACAGAGATTGTACTCCAAAGCAGACAGGAGATAGATCTTCTGATCCCTGAACAAGGAGGGACTTGAGCCATCCTGGCGATGTGAATTTAAAATTGACTAATGCCCCTACTAGTCCTTGTTATGCTATATTGATGATGCTTATGATTATTCCATGTACTGTCAATTGTCTAACCTGTCTTGTCTCTGCCCAGGTCAACAAGCTATAACATGCAGTGCCAGTTCAACAAAGATATAAAACTACAGCTGACCACGGAAAATATCACACACCCTTAGATGGACACCGCTATAAGGACTCTGAGGCTTGAGACTAACAAGAGGGGGAGGCCCAATACCCCTCACTGTCCCAGTTCAGCAGGAAGTAGCCAGAAAGACCTTGACACCCCTATTCCCAAAGAATTGGGCCTCCCATCTCTTGAGGGGGGAATGTTAGGTAGGTAGAATAGGGAAAAGGAGTCCAAAATGGCGGTGGGCTAAAAGACAAAGAAGGGAAAAGCCCATGAAAATAGAACAAAAGAAGGTCCAAGGACCAGGGTGAGAACCTCATGTAAAACAACACTCCTGAGGAAGTTTACATATAGGACAGGCCCAAGGAGAGAGAAACACATAAAAGGAGGCGCCAAAGCACTTTCTCTCTCTCTTTCTCTCCCACACGCATGCGCTCTTTCTCTCTCCCTCTGTCTCTCACTCACTCTCTCTCACCCACGCTCTGGGGCGCTCTTCTCCTCGTGTCTTTCGATCGACGTGCCCTCATGCCTCAAAGATGGATTATCTTACTATCTTCTATATAAAATAGAGCTGTAACACTGATTTGTCTAAGAGCTATAACATGGTCCATTCAAGACATGAGAGCTATAACAGGGTTTGTCCAAGACCTGAGAGCTGTGACATGCTGAGGGGGCTTTAATGTCCGTCACTGTTGAGATGAGACAAAGAACCAAGGAACATACACTCGCGTGACATATGTAAAAGAAGAAGAAGAAGAAAAAAAGAAAAAAAGACAGAGAAATGAACCATACAGTGATCACAGAGTTTGTCCTCCTAGGCCTTTGTGATGATCATGACCTTCAGATTGTGATTTTCCTTTTTTATTTATCACATATATATTAAGTGTTACTGGAAACCTGACTACACCACCCTAACCTGGATGGACTCCCATCTCCAGACGCCCATGTATTTCTTCCTCCAAAATTTCTCTTTCTCAGAAATCTCCTTTACTGCTGTGTGCATCCCTAGATTTCTGGGGGCAATTATCACCAGGGACAAGACTATTTCTTACAATTGTGCAGCCCAACTATTTTTCTCTATTTTCATGGGGGGTTGGGGGGGTGACTGAATTTTACATTCTAACTGCCATTGTCCTATGCTGCCATCTGCAAGCCCCTGCATTACACAACCATCATGAGCAGGAAACTCTGCAGCCTGCTTGTGCTCTGTGCTTGGCTGGGCGGGTTTCTGACCATTTTCTCGCTCCTTATGCATCTCCTCCAGCTGGATTAGTGTGCTTGCAATGTCATTGATCACTTTTTGTGTGACTATTTCTCCCCTTTTACAATTGTCTTGTTCAGATACATGGCTCCTAGAAGTAATGGGTTTTTACTTTGCTTTGGTTAGTTTGCTGTTCACCTTGGCATTAGTGATTTTGTCCTATACATAATCAGGATATTTTGAGAATTCCATCTGCCAGCCAGAGAAAAAAGGCCTTCTCTACTTGTTCTTCTCACATGATTGTCATCTCCATCTCTGATGGAAGCTGCATATTCATGCATGGTAATCCCTCCCCAAAGAAAAGAGATCATTGACAAAAGGGACAGCTATTCTCAATACCTCTGTGGCCCTCCTTGCTGAACCGCTTCACCTACACCTTGAGAAACCAGCAAGTGAAACAAGCCTTCAAAGACATGGTCTATAAGGCAGTCTTTTCTGCCAATAATTTTTTTTGGGTCAAAAATAAACCACACTTTAAAGAACAATCAGGTTAAATCCTGAAATTCCTAACCATCTATTCATTAATAACTACCTTTGCTCTTTATAGGCTGTTAACCTGCAACATGACAGTTAATATATTTCCCAATCTGTTACTTTCACTTCCAAGCTAAGTTTTTCCAGTGCATTGCTTATCAACATTTCAAAATACATAAAGTTATTGCTTCTACAGAATTTTTGTAGATTAAAATGTATTTCTTTAAGACAAAGCACATTGTGAAAAGATCATTTTAATTCTGTTAATCATTCCCTGAAAGGATCCTATGAAGTACCAGACTGTACTTCAAATGTAGAATTTCAAAATGAGTGTGTAATTTCCTATGTATTTTCAAGGTGAACACTGATCGTTTCCTATGGTGTAAAGAAGCTATATATTCTGTGTAATAGTACACGAAATTCAGTCCAAAGAGATAATATGTACTTGTGCATTGCACTTTTAAAGTAGAGGTTTTTATTTCATGAAATTCAATACATATATAGAAGATAAATATTGATCATGATATTATGTATTTTTATAGAGTTTATATATGAATTCCATAAAAATACATAGTAAATTATATTTANCTTATGCCTTCTTTCATTACAGAGATAGACATCATGATATATGTCAAGGAAATAATCCAGTGTAATATTGATTAATTTTTTACATGAAGGGTCTGTATTTAATACTCAGTTCCTCTCCTCTGTGCACACTATTCTAGTCAGATTAGATTTTCTGAAAGAGCTTTCTTATTGATTTACATTAAAATATGTGCCCTAAGGATTTCATAAGAAATGGACATTATCAGCCTAAAACAAGCACTGAGCAGGATTAGGTTTTAGAGTTTGTTAAATACAAGAAACAAAATTAAGGTTGTCAAGAAAGTGATGCAATAGAAGAACAAGTCCTTTAGGATACAGAATTATATTAGACAGAAAAGGAAAAATATCATATGACCTTGCTTATATGTAGAATCTAAAAATAAATTATGCAAATAAACTTATTTATGAAACAAAAACAGATTCACAGACTTAAGAGAGTAAATTTATGATTGCCAAAGGATGAGGGGAAGGAATATTTACAGAGTATAGGATGGACAGGTGCACACTGCTATATTTAAAATAAATAACCAACAAAGTCTGACTATACAGCGCAGGGAACTCTGCTCAATGTTATGTAGCAGCCTGGATAGGAGGGGAGTTTTGCAGAGAATAGATACATGTATATGTATGGCTGAGTCCCTTTGCGATCCACCTGAAACTGTTCAGTTCAGCTCAGTTCAGTCGCTCAGTCATGTCCAACTCTGTGACCCCATGAACCAGCAACACCAGGCCTCCCTGTCCATCACCATCTCCCAGAGTTTACTCAAACTCATGTCCATTAAGTCGGTGATGCCATCCAACCATCTCATCCACTGTCATCCCCTTCTCCTCCTACCCCCAATCCCTCCCAGCATCAGAGTCTTTTCCAGTGAGTCAACTCTTTGCCTGAGGTGGCCAAAGTACTGGAGTTTCAGCTTTAGCATCATTCCTTCCAAAGAAATCCCAGGGCTGATCTCCTTCAGAATGGATTGGTTGGATCTCCTTGCAGTCCAAGGGAATCTCAAGAGTCTTCTCCAACACCACAGTTCAAAAGCATCAGTTCTTCAGCACTCAGCTTTCTTTACAGTCCAACTCTCACATCCATACATGACTACTGGAAAAACCATAGCCTTGACTAGACAGACCTTTGTTGGCAAAGTAATGTCTCTGCTTTTCAATATGCTATCTAGGTTGGTAGTCATCACAATAATTGTATGAAATATTATCCTTATTTTCACAGTGGGGAAGAAAAAAATATATAACTCAGAGAAGGTTGTATTTTTAATCCAGATCTCTTGGAATGCAAATCCTGAATAATCCCTCACAAAATAATTAAAATTAAGACCTGATGCTATATTTTATAAGAATTTCTTTTCCTTTTTAGTTTAAAAATTATTTTCAAATATAGATACTAGTTAACAGACATTTAGGGAGAAATAGAATATCTCTTCGGAGAAGGCAATGGCACCCCACTCTAGTACTCTTGCGTGGAAAAGCCCATGGATGGAGGAGCCTGGTAGGCTGCCATCTATGGGATTGCAGAGTCAGACATGATTGAAGTGACTTAACAGCAACAGCAGCAGCAGAATATCTCTGTGAAAACCCACAAATCCTAAGAGTGATTTAGGTGATTACATTTTTTTCCTTCATTATTCTTAATCATATGGGTTTGTGTGTTGATCTGACTAATTTGATTTGACTCCCCTTTTCCATTATTCGAAAGGGTTTCCCTGGTGGTGCAGAGGTTAAAGCGTCTGTCTGCAATGTGGAAGACCTGGGTTCAATCCCTGGGTGGGGAAGATCCCCTGGAGAAGGAAATGGCAACCCACCCCATTATTCATGCCTGGAGAATCCCATGGATGGAGGAGGTTGGTGGGCTACAGTCCACGGACACGAATGAGCGACTTCACTTTCGCTTTCTTTTTGCTTTCGCTTTCGCTTTTCCATTAATAAAAGGTAAGCTGCCTTTTCGAGGAGGAATCAGAGAAACAGAATTCTGAGCTAACTGTAGGACTAATCAAAAATAATCTTCTGCTGTCTCGCATACAGGGTCATTGTTACCATCTTTCTCAATTCCATGTGTATGCGTTTGTATACTGTATTGGTGTTTTTCTTGTATGCGAGACAGCAAAAGAGACACAGATGTATAGAACAGTCTTTTGGACTCTGTGGGAGAGGGTGAGGGTGGGATGATTTGAGAGAATGGCATTGAAACATTTATAATATCTTATATGAAACGAATAGCCAGTTCAGGTTCGATGCATGATACAGGATGCTTGGGGCTGGTGCACTGAGACAACTCAGAGGGATGGTATGGGGAGAGAGGAGGGAGGGGGGTTCAGGATGGGAACACGTGTATACCTGTGGCGGATACCTGTTGATGTATGGCAAAACCAATACAATATTGTAAAGTAATTAACCTCCAATTAAAATAAATAAATTTATATTACAAAATGTAATTACATTTTCTTGAGAAATCAAAAAACTTTTCCCATTATTGAGTTTGACATTTTCTGTGCTGTTGTTCAGTCGCTCAGTCATGTCCACCTCTTTGCGACCCCATGGACTTCAGACTCCCAGGCTGCAGAAGACTGCAGCCGGGCTTCCCTGTTCCTTACTATCTCCTGCAATTTGTTCAGACTCATGTCCATTGAGTCTATGATGCCATTCAAACATCACTCTATTATTCTTCAATTCAAAAAAATTATTATAATGAATAGTTGCTTAGGGAAAATTATGATACAGACCCTGCTTTGGGGGAATGCCAATATTAACATATATACGATAATAATTCTTTTAAAAAGCCTGAAGAAACTGGCATCTTAAAAAACTTGAGAGCTTTGTGTTAAGAAGTTTTTAGGTGGGCAATATGAGCAACCCAGGAGACAGTGCCTCAGATAACTCAGAGAAACTTGGGAAACTGTTCCAAAGAGGTACGGGGGAAGGATAGTATATATGTGATTTTGATATGCAATTAAGCACATATTTATTTTAGAATTTCTGCTGGTCTTATGAAGCTTCTGCCAGTCATGAGAAACAATTTGCACCATGAAGAATTTTAGTACTTTTCTAGATATGAGGAGATATAAGAATTGGGCTTATAAAATCAGCTCCTGAGTGTATCTAACTATCTGAAGGCCTGTCCTGGCAGTTTTCCTGGAGCAGAAAGTGCCTCATTTCCTCTCTTTACCCTCACTCCTTCAGGGAGGGTTGAGGGTCAGCAGTTGCAGCAGCACATGATTTAATCCTTGTAGAGGTTATATGGCAAGT
>SJYQ01000902.1:0-11843 GCA_006410935.1 Redunca redunca
TCACCCACACTGTTTCCCTAAAGAGAAAACCCCTGCACCTTCCCTGTTTGTCCACCTAGCACACTCTTTCCAACCATACCTCTCTGTTTTTCTAGAAGCTTGAGTTTGTTTCTGGCTCTGCCACACAGCTTGTGGGATGTTAATTCTCTGACCAGGGATTGAACCTTCCTAATTACTAGTCTGCCAGGGAATTCCCCATTTCTAGAAGTTTGAGAGCCATTGACTGCAAACTGACTAGGGTCAGGTATAACAACATAGGGAATGGTGGAGATGAAGCAAAGTGAAGTATCATGGGCCCTGTGTGGACAGATGATTTTTCAAGCAGGGGATCCATATTCTAAAATACAATTTTGGCCATGCCACGCAACTTGTGGGATTTTAATTTCCCACCCAGGGATTGAACCCAGGCCCTCAGCAGTGGGAGTGTGGTGTCCTAACCACTAGACCACCAGGGAATTCCCCAATTGTCCAACTTTTAAATGTTTGAGACCAATTCTCCAAATTCAGAAATACTGAATGGGTCAAATGAAACCTTGGGGTTTTAGTCACTAAGTCGTGTCTGACTCTGCGACCCTGTGGACTATAGCCCACGGAGCTACTCTGTCCATGGGATTTCCCAGGCAAGAATACTGGAGTGGATTGCCATTTCCATCTCCAAGGAATCTTCCCAACCCAGGGATCAAACTCTGGGCTCCTGAATTGGCGGGTGGGTTCTTTACCACTGAGCCACCAAACATTCTTTGGGACCAAATCTGGCCCAGGGCCATCAAACCTCTGCTGGGAAGAATATTGCCTTACTTCCTATATTGTCTCCCTCCAGCCTCTATTGAAACTTTTAAAAAAGAATCCAAGTCTATCTGACCATCAGCTCCGTAAAGTACAAAGTAGATTGGGTTAGTCCCCTACATAAAATTACCAGTAACTTCCTGTTACCTCTGAAAATACTTTCGAATTGTGATGCTAGAGAAGATGCTTGAGAGTCCCTTGGACTTGGAGGAGGTCCAACCAGTCAACCCTAAAGGAAATCAACCTCGAATAACCTTTGGAAGAACTGATGCTGAAGCTGAAGCTCCAATACTTCGGCAAAGAGACAATTCATTGGAAAAGACCCTGATGCTGAGAAAGACTAAGGGCAAGAGGAGAAGGGGGCAGCAGAGGATGAGATGATGAGAGAGTGTCACAGACTCAATCGACATGAGTTTGAGCAAACCCTAGGAGGTAGTGAAGGACAGGGAAGCCTGGTGTGCTGCAGTCCATGGGGTTGCAAAGAGTCAGACAGGACTTAGCAATTGTACAACTACCACCTCCGAAAAAATCTAACCTTATCCTGGCATTCAAAGCCCTCAGCCTTTTGCCTCTTCTCCATTCGGCCTTGACCTCAGCTGGCGTTCCTAGAATGTCCTAGAACCCCTCTCTGTTTTTCCGTCTCCTCTGTCTAGAACATCTTCTCTTCCTTGTACCCCAAACAGCTTTCCTCCAAGCTGCCTCCTATGTGGGGATTTCCCTGGTGGCCCAGTGCTTAGGACTTCGTGCTTGCACTTCAGGGACACTGATTCGACCCCCAGGCAGGGAACTAAGATGACCCCACATGCCGTGTGGTTGGGGGGGACCGTGGGGATTGAAGATATCTCCTCTATGTCTGTCTGCTTTTCCCCTCTCCTCCCTGTCCTGCCAGTGTTTCAGATTTCATCCTGTGTTCTAATCCTTTCCACCTGAGGCCTTATTGCCCAAATCAAATGAATGGAGGGGTTTGAGTTACTGGGCAGCTCGTAGAGAGGAAAGAAGGGGGAAGGGAATATCTTCCTGAGTCTAACACCTGAGTCCCAGAACATTAGCTTTTAGAGAGTACTTCCTCTTTTTGCAGATGAGGAAACTGAGGCCTAGAGAAGGGCAGAGGTGGAATTGAAATGTTCCCAGCCATGGTTACCAAGGGTAGTGCTGTTCAAGGCCACTTTCAGCAGAAGCCATCCCTGATTTTTCAACTGGGGATTTGATTCCTACCACTGTGATTAGTGGGCTTTCCAGGTGGTGCCAGTGGTAAAGAACCCACCTGCCAATGCAGGACACACAGGAAACATGGGTTTGATCCCTGGATCAGGAAGACCCCCTGGAGTAGGAAATGGCAACCCGCTCCAGTATTCTTGCCTGGAAAATTCTATGGGCAGAGGAGTCTGGCAGGCTACAGTCCTTGGGGTTGCAAAGAAGTGGACGCAACTGAGTGCGTGTGATTAGTAAGTTTGCCAAAGTGCATTGTGGGTAATCGGCCTCCCCACTCCCCATCTCTGCAGGGTTGGAAGTCCTGATTCCCAAAGGGGGCAAACTCTTACTAGGGGACACAGCATGGGTCTCATTAAAATTTAAGCAGCTATGGTTGCTGCCAGGACACTCTGGAAACTCTGTGTTCTGGGACCAGCAGGTAAGAAGAGAAGTCACTGTTCTGGTGGTAGACACAGACCCTGATTGTTTATTAGAAGTTAATAGAAGTACCCTGGCCAATTATTAAAATTGGTAATTCTAGTACCAATTAGGTAAAAGCAGGGCTGCTTACCTAATTACAAAGTGGGAGCAGAAGATATACACGTGGAACCCAGTGAGCCATCAGAGTGATCTATTGGTTATGATAACCAAGAGTTTGGCTTTTTAAACTTTTTGTAACTTTCGTTTTTGGTTGTGCTGTGTTGCTGCACGTGGGCTTAGTTGCCCCGTGGGATCTTCCTGGACCAGGGATCAAACCTGTGTCCGCTGCATTGCAGTGTGGATTCTTAACCACTGGACCACCAGAGAAACCCCTAACCTGCCTGGGCTTCCCAGGTGGTGCTGGTGATAAAGAATCCATCTGCCAATGCAGAAGATGTAAGAGACCCATGTTCAATCCCTTGGTTGGGACGATCCCCTAGAGGAGGGCATGGCGACCCATTCCAACATTCTTGCCTGGAGAATCCCATGGACAGAGGAAGCTTGGCGGGCTACAGTCCATAGAGTTGGACATGACTGAAGCGATTTTGCATGCAACCCAGAGTTGAGACCCTTCAGGACTAAAGGTCACACCACCAGGTAACCCATCAAGATCTTCCCAGGTGACAGTTGAGCGTTCGGATAATTGAGAATGGGTGGTGGTGGGGGTGGGGGAGATGAGTACCACTTATGTCCTCAGGTCAAGGGCAGCAGAGGGGAGGGGAGCTGTAGTTCGTTCCACTATGCTCCCTCCTGAAAGTTTCTGCTTGGAGAGAGGCTCACGGCACCCATGGAAGAGCCATGCGGCACAAGGGGCAGGATGGGGCAGTCCTGAAAACGCACCGCCCGGAGCCCTGACTGCAGGGCTGCTGACTCTGGGGGCAGCAGTCCTGGAGTCTGCAGAGTTCACGCAGGAGGTGCCTTTGATCCCCTCCAGCCCATCCCAGCTAATGACTGAGTGCGGCAGGGACTCTACAACATCTAGTTCCTGGGGGACACAGGGCTTCTCTGATGGGCAACTTGAGATCAAGGACTCTCCACTGGCTTTGTGGGAGCTTCCTTAACCTTCCACTGCAGTTGAAGACTCTTCCTATCCCCTATTCCTTCCTTCTTTCCCTTTGCCAAGTATCGGCTGTCTTGCAGTCCGATGGTTCTCCCAGCCTCCTCTGGCTCCTTCTGTATGTTCCTTCTCAAGCATTCCCTGACCCGTACTGTAAATCCTTTGAACATCTGACCCCATCTTGGCTCGCTTCTTGGAAGACTGAACCATTACAGTGTATCTGAAGAGAAGAACTAGAGCATCTGTTTGAATGCTGCAAACATTGTTTGACATTCAGAGACAATCCACCTTGGCCCGCTCACAGTTTTATATCTACAGCAAATGCTGCCTTTGCAAGAGAGGGTCTTGATGGCTGCAGTTTTCATTTATTTAATTTTATTTTTGGCTGCACTGGGTCTTCGTTGTTGCTCAGGCTTTCTTTAGTTGAGGTGAGTGGGGGCATCTCATTGCAATAGCTTCTCTTATGGAGCACAGGCTCTAGGGTGCGCGCGGGTTTAGTGGCTCTGCAGCACATGAGATCTTCAGGGACCAGGGATCAACCCGGTGTCCCTTGCATTGCGGGATGGATTCTTCACCACTGGACCACCAGGAAGTCTGATGGGGGTGATTTGAACACAAAGTAAGGCTTGACTGTGACCTCCATAGCGACACAGAAGAAACACCGGAAAACAGAGATCTCCATTTAGATTTCCTTGCCCATATCCCTCTCCAGTGCTGACATGTCCTCATTCTCCCAGGTGGTCACTTGCTGATCTCCTCTTAGGGAGGCAAGTGAGACCGGGAACTTCAGGATTTCTGATTATTTATGCACTTTCCCAGTTGGCTGCATTTTGTATTCATTGATGTGTCAGAAGTTCCTGTTACCACTGCGGGAAGCAGAGAAATCGAAATAGAATCCTTGTCCTGTAGTAGGAGGAGGGTCTTTGTGGCTCAGATCATAAACAGTCTGCCCGCAGTGTGGGACACGATATCGTGTTTCAAACTGTATGAGTTTGGGTAACTCTACCAGCCGTACTGAAAGGGCTCTGTTGGGACAGTGTCTTGGCCATATCGATCATCTCCGTCAGTGGAACAATGATGGCCCTTGTAGTCTATGTTCTGTGGCACATCTGGCCCCAGTCGCGACAGGGAGAGGACATTCCTGGCTTGTTGGCCTGCTTTATGATTGGCTTGTGCAGAGACAATCTCCTCTCCTGGATGGCCACCATCAAGTCCAGGGCCTTGCTGGTGGCAACTGGCTCGCGCAGCGTGATCAGGGACCCTAGTGGCATTGGTGGCTGAGTAGCTCAGAGCTGATCAGGCTTAGGATGCTGAAGACATTAGGCAAAGGTCCAAACGCTTCTGGGGCTTCCCTGGTGACTCAGTGGTAAAGCATCAGCTGCCAATGCAGGAGACACAGATTGAATCCCTGGGTCGGGAAGATCCCCTGGAGAAGTAAATGGCAGCCAGTGTTCCAGTATTTTTGCCTGGGAAGTCCCATGGTGAGAGGAGCCTGGCGGGCTACAGTCCATGGGGTCTCAGAGTCGGACATGACTTAGCGACTGAGCATGCGCGCACCAAAGCTGCTCACAGCCAGAAGTGGGAACATTCAGGGCCACTGGGAGACAAGTCAATTTGTAGCTGATGAGGAAAACCATGAATCCACCAGAACCCACGATGGATCAGAGAGAAGGCGGCGGGGCAGTCCAGGACGTACAGCAGCTGGAGGCCATGGATCTTTGAACCTCTCATCACCTTTTTGGAGAAATATTCTGAAGTGAGAAACATCATGTTCAGCAACAGTCCTGATGGGCTCCACACCTCCCTGGTGGAAACACAACTCTGTGATGGTGGCCAGTAGGATGCCAAGGATGACGGGAAGTACAGGGAGGAAAGAACCTGCTTTTTATGACATCGCAGAGCTGCTGAGTTGTACTTGGAGCTGCTTTGAAGGGAATTCTGTCCCTTGCAGCTGAAAGCACGCCAGCTGATTTGAGAAGACATCTGTGGTTGCCCCTTAGGGATGGAATCCAGGAAATGGGACTGGGGCTGGGGCAGATCATGGGAATTCACTTTTATCTGTAATGTTTTAGTCTTTTTTTTGTTTGAAACATCTGACACAAATACAATAAAATGTTACCATTGATTCTAGTTATGGATAGGCACAGGGTTACCCTTTTCTCTGTTTTCTTTTTTTTCCAAAATAAAAATTACTAACTGGGAATGCTTTTAAATGGGAACTGGAAAAAAGAGAGGAAAGGGACTTCCCTGGGGGTCCAGTGGCTGGGACTCCGAGCTCCCAATGCCGGGGGATTGGGTTCGATCCCTAGTCAGGAAACTAGATCCCCCATGCTGCAACTAAAGATCCCACATTCTGCAGCTAAGACCTGGTAGAGAGAGAGAGAAAGAGAGAGGAAAAAAAGAACTTTTTCACTGGGGGATTCTGTTTTCTAAAGCCAGGTCTAAGAGCTATCTGAAATGATCTCATCTCTTGCTCTCTGAAGGCGGAAGAGAGTGACAGGATGAGATAGTTGGATAGCATCACCAGCTCAATAGACATGAACTTGGGCACACTCTGGGAAACGGTGAGGGAAAGGGAAGTCTGGTATGCTGCATTCCCTGGGGGTAGCGAAGAGTCAGAAACAGCCTGGAGACTGAATAATAACAACTTGATCTCTGCGGATTGTAGGAATGGGTAGTATCGAGTTGGCCAAGAAGTTCCTTCAGGTTACAGAAACGCTCGAATGAACGTCTTGGGCAACCCAGTACATTTGGCTCCCGGGCTCCCAATACCAGTCCCTACTGCTCACGGGAGATCAGGACACTCAGGCCTCTTAGGGCTGGATGTGGCTGCTTCCCTGGAGGTTGTGACCTGAGGATCTGAGAGGTCTTTGTCCCTCCCCTGTCACACTTACTTCAGGGGGACCGGGGAGCATCCTTGGAGCAGAGGCTACTCAGAGCCCATTCAATCTCTGCTCCTGCCTCAGGAACGTAGACATTCTGAAGGAAGCCAGTGCGGTCTGGTACGCATCCCTAGGGGGCTGGCTTTGATGATGTCCTAGTTTGGGTTTCCTAGAAACAGACCCTGAACCAGGAATTTGAGATCAGTTTTTTTTGTTGTTGATGTTAGGTGATCCCAGGTAGAGGGGTAGAGAAAAGAGACAGGGAGGCACCTCAAGTTACCACTGCAGGCAACTAGAGGTGAACCCACTGGAGAGCTCTCAAAGATAGTGTAGAACATGCACGGACACACACTGAACACGTATGATATCCCAGCTCGTGTCAGTCACTGGTGAGAGCTGCTGGGTGGGGGGTGCAGACTGCTGTGGGCATGGGCAGAGCAGACTGGAGCAGAGAAGCTACTCAGGAAAAGAGGCAAGGATGTGCGCAAGTAGAAGTGGGGAAGGCAATGGCACCCCACTCCAGTACACTTGCCTGGAAAATCCCATGGAGGGAGGAACCTGGAAGGCTGCAGTCCATGGGGTCCATAGGAGTCGGACACTGAGCGACTTCACTTTCACGCATTGGAGAAGGAAATGGCAACCCACTCCAGTGTTCTTGCCTGGAGAATCCCAGAGACAGGGGAGCCTGGTGGGCTGCCATCTATGGGGTCGCACAGAGTTGGACACAACTGAAGCGACTTAGCAGCAGCAGCAGAAGTGGGGAAGGGGCCCAAGGAGATCTGGGGCTCCCCAGGTGGCACAGTGGTAAAGAATCTGCCTGCCAAGCTGCCTGCCAAGCAGGAGACCAGGGTTTGATCCCTGGGTTGGGATGATCCCCTGGAGCAGGAAATGGCAACCCACGCCTGTATTCTTGCCTGGAGAATCCCTTAGACAGAGGAGTCTGGCGGGCCACAGTCCATGGGGTCCCAAAGAGTCAGCCACGACTAAGCATGAGCATGCATGCATTCCAAGCAGACACAGGCAGAGAAGGGACAATGTCTGCCACAAATAACCAGCACTTAGAACAGGGCCCTGGTGCTGGCTTGATGCTCACCTATTCCAGCTGGAGTGGAATTCTGGTACCCAGTATCACCTGTCCCTCATTTTTAGCAACAGAACCCTAATTTTCCTGTGGGGACTCACATTCCTTGACATACCTTTCCCTACTCACTAGAGGTTCTGAAGGTGGGGCTTACCTCTTCGACTCTAGGGCTGGGCTTGTGACCCCAGCTCCCATCAATTAGCATATGCCAGCCCTCTGGCCACAGTGATTGTTTCTGAGATAGGTCTGTGATCCACGCCAGGCTGATGTGCCAGAACTTACTATTGCACTGAAAGAGGGTGGGATGTCAGCCTGGAGTTGCTTCCACTAGGGAGAACCTCCCAGAGGAAGAAGCTGACATGGCAGAGAGTAGTCAAGAGATGGAGAGTATCAGAAGCCACATGCCATCATTTGAGCCCCTAGATCCAGCCATGCCTGAAGTCCCTAGACTTTTCAGTCTTGTAACCTGATAAAGTCCCTTTCGTGCTGAAATCAGTTGGAATTGGGTCTCTGTCACTTATACCCCCAAGTGTAAACTATGTGTAAATGGGGGTTTCTAAAGTGTTTAAGGATGCAGGTGTAAGTGAAAGGTTCTTCTCTTTGTCTGCCATAATCACTATTTGCTCAGCATCCCAGAATGTCTGAGGAGATTCTCAGAGGGAGCTCAGTGTGTCCAGGAGCAGGAGTTTGGAATCCTGGGAGTTCCAGCTCCTGTCTCCTTAGGGTATTGTTCTTGGGGTCATGTGAGGAGCTGGGGGGGCGGTGGTCACAGCTGAGCATGCAGGGTGGGAGCCTGGGCTGCCATGTGGCCCACTTCCCTCTAAGCATCAGGAACCTCTGGGTTCCTGCATGCGTGCATGCATTCATACATTCACACTTATTTGTGGGCACCTACTGCATAAAGGGGGCTTCCCCGATGGCTCAGGGGTAAAGAATCCACCTGCAATGTAGGAGACCCGGGTTCAGTCCCTGGGTGTGGAAGGTCTCCTGGAGAAGGGAATGGCAACCCACTCCAGTATTCTTGCCTGGGAAATACCATGGACAGAGGAACTTGGCGGGCTACAGTCCATGGGGTCGCAAAAGAGTCAGACTGAGTGACTAAACAAGAACAACAGCTGTAAAAGGGTACCAGGATAAAAAAGGTGGCCTAAACAGACAATCCTTGCTTTCAGGAGCTTCCAGTCTAGTGGGGGGTGGGGGTGGGAATCTCTATACTAATTACACCAATAAATGTCAGATTCTGAGCTAAGTGGTAAAGGGCCATACCAGTGTTCAGGGCCTCATCTTACTCCCTTCTGATCCTTGATGACTGCCCGTCTCTCCCCTGGAGCCCGCTCAGCAGCTCAGACACACTTTTTCTCCTTCACACCTTCCGAATCTTGTACTCCTCAACCCTGGAAGTCCCACCTCAGGTCTAATCTACATCCTGCCTGCTGCCTGCTCAGCCCACTTTCTTTGCTTTGGTCCCCAGGGAGGTGAAGGCCATTGAACATCTTTTTGTGTCATCTCACTGCTCAGGGATGAGTCTCTAGACATTTATCAAGCATCAAGGGTGTGCCAGGTGCTTGCAGAAGGCTAGACCTTCCCCAGATGGAGAAACTGGGGCATGACTGTGGCAGTCCTGCGCTAACAAGGCCAGACTCTCCCGTCCCCTGGAGTAGGAATGGGACACCCTGTTCTGTGCCCTTCTTGCTACTTGTCCTCTTAACTTCTCCCAGGCCAAGGGTTTCATTAGATTGAGGGCAGGAGGAGAAAGGGGCAACAGAGGATGAGATGGTTGGATGGCATCACCGATTCAATGGACATGAACTTGGGTAAACTCTGGGAGATGGTGAGGAACAGAGAGGCCTGGTGCGCTGCGGTCCATGGGGTCGCAGAGTCAGACACAACTTGGCGACTCAACAACAACAGCAACAACAACAGGCCAAGGGTCCCTCCCAATTGGCAGCCCCTGCTTGCGATTCCCAGGCCCAGTCCACTGCCTGCACCCCAGAGCCTGCCTGGGGGTGGGGGTGGGGTCTCCCTGACCCCAGGGGATAGCCCCTTCTGCCTGTCCCCTCCCCTCCTCCAGCCCCTCCTACTTATTTAACAAACACAGATTTGGCCAGATTTGAAGCATTTTAAACACATGAACTTGTTTAAACCTCATAATATACTTACTGTGTGGGTGAGTGATCATTTTGTATCCAAGATGCAGGGAGGGGAGAGGTTGCCGAGGCTGACCCATTAGCTGGGGCTCGAATCCAGGCTGGCTCTGGAGTCCAGGCCCCTAACCACCTGGCTGCCCAGCCCTTCCAGCCCCCACCATCCTGGCCTCCTCTCACCTGATCCCACTGATCTCACCTGCATCCCTCTTCCCAGCCACCTCTCACTCTCAATTTCCAATCCTTCGCTCCTGGGCTGCAGCCCTGGGAGAGGCACTGGGCTGGTCCTACCAGAGGGAGGGACACTGGGTGGAGGCCTGAGAGCTGGGGGCCCAGCCCCGCCCCCACCGGTTCCCAGTCCTGAGTGGATGAGAGGATGGGCTGTGCCAGGGCCCTCGAGGAGGTGGGCAGGGTTGCAGCAGGGAGGGGAGGCTGGGTGGAGCCAGGCCTGCAAGCCCTAATTAAGTCAGTTAATTAGGTGGGGAGGAGAAGCCTATGGGAATTAATGAGCTTGGCTAATTAAGTGGATCTGGCAGAATGGCTCCGATCCTAGCGGCTCTGGAGAGATGGGGGCTTAGGCAGGACACAGGGTCAGAGGCAAAGTGCTGGGCACCTCCCCTTTTCACCAGATCTACAGCCTCCACTGGGCTAAGGCCACTACCAGGGCCAGCACTGACCATCAGGGTATGCAGCCACCTCCTGAAGTTACAGGCCATGCATGCTACTGATGCTTGGGTTGAAGTCCTCATCGAAAATCTGGTGCCCTGTTACCCATCCCTCAGGGGTTAAAGCTCTATCCCCCCTTTGAACATTTCAGAGATGGAGGCTGAAAATGAGCCCCGACCAGGCTCCTAGCAGAGCAGCCACAATCCCTGATCGGGAACCACGATTGCCACCCACACGTCCCCCAGGTTTCAGAGGGAAACCTGCCTGGTGCTCTCCCAGCTCACAGATGTGGCAACCGAGGCCAAGAGGAAGGGGCATGGCTTGTCTTCCACCCATTGCTTACAGCAGCGGCTGGCCCAGGAGCCTGCGAGCTTTCTCTGGCTGGGCACTATTTCCCTCTGATTGTGGGCCGTTGAGTAACAACAGCAACAGTGCCCGTGGCTGGAGTACATACTGTTTGTGAGATGTGTGTCCTTGACACAAGGGCCAGCTACAGAATGTGAGGCTTCTTGTCTAGAAAGCAGGAGAGAAGCTTTCCCTTCCTACTCAAGCCTCTCTCTCTGCCTGCCACAGTGTTCTATATCTGCTATTGAGCATGATGCTGCCTTGGGCATCATGGATGCACACCCGACGTGGAACCTTCCTGGTATCCAGGCCGCTGCTAGACCAAGCACATCAGCCTTGACTGTGGCATGCACTACCGTAGTTCTCCAACCAGGGATTGAACCTGTGCCCCCTGCAGTGGAAGCACAGAGTCTTAACCAGTGGACCGCCAGGGAAGTTTCGCTTGTGCCACTGTTACTCAGACTTCACTTACACTTCAACGATGATATGATGACGAATGGCAAGCTGCCGGGAATACCCTGGCAGTCCAGTGGTTAGGACTCTGTCCTAACCTGAGGGCATGGGTTCAATCCCTGCTTGGGGAACTAAGATCCCACAAGCTGCATGGCACAGACAAAAAAAGAAAAGAAAATATTCTAAGATACCAACCACAGAGCCCTAGAGCCCAAGTTTGGGGCCCTGCGTGATACATATCGACTGAGTTCTCATAGCCACTCTGCTTACTGGGATTGTTACTGCCCTCGTTCCACATATTTGTTCATTCATCCATTCAATTACTAAATATTATCAAGTGCCTCCTATGTACCGGGCAACATTTGCAGTGAACAAAACAGAAAAATCACTGCCCTCGTCCATTGTAGTGAGAGGAGAAGACAACAAACAGGGTATGTGAAGAAAGGACTATACTTCACGGGATTCGTGGAGGGAAGACATAAAGCCGGGAGGGCTTCACAGAGAAGGTTCCTTTTGAGCAGAAACTTGAAAGAGGTGAGGGAGGAAGGGAGCCATGCTGAAATGAGGGCAGGCAGGCAGAGGGAAGAGCCAGTGCGAAGGCCCTGAGGCCAAAGTGCATGCTCGGGGATGCCCAGGAACAGCGAGGCTGATGGAGCCTGGGGGGAGATGAGAGGCGATGGGGACAGTTCATCCAGGGCCACAGTAAGCCTTTGCCTTTGACCGTCAGAGCAGTGGCAGTCCTTGGAGGGTTTTGAGCA
>SJYQ01000902.1:11963-38583 GCA_006410935.1 Redunca redunca
GGCTAAGGTCACGCATACTAAAAGTAGCGGGAACTGGAGTTAAACTCAGGGTATGTACCTGCAGAATCTGAGCTTGGACATAAAATCTGTTAGAAAAAGACCGAAGCATCACGGACGGACGGAACGAGCGGGGCCGTCCCTGCATGTGCGGGCGCGGCGCTCCCTCTAGTGGCCGACTCGCCGCAGTGCAGGACAGACGACGGGCTCGCCGGCCGCCGGACTCGCTGTCTCTGGGTCTCTGTCTGTCTCACACGCCTGCACGCAGGCACAAGCGCGCACACACATTCAGTATCTAGTTCTCCAGCGGGAAGACCACAACATCTCCACCTTCTCACCTGCCACACGCGGCCCCTACCTGGCTTCCCCTTTCCCCCTGGTCAGGCTCCATCAGCGATGCCAGCCCCAGGGAGCCTTCCGGTTACTCCCCTGTGTCTTTCTGTCAGAACCTGGGTCTCCTTGTCCATACCCGTGATTCTCAAACTCTGCTGCACATTCTAGTCTGCCCGGGAGCTTTCAGAAGTCCTGATGCACGGCCACGCCCAGAGCAAAGGAATCAGCCTCTTCTCTCACCATCACTAGACCTTCGGAGTTCAAACCTCAGGTGGAGGGTGGAGATCTCAGCCTCTTGGTTCTCTGGCCTTTTCTGACACCTTTAACCCTCTCTGCTCCCTTCCACCTCTGAGGCTCACATCCCAGACCATGTAATTACCACATACCCCACCCGTTCTGAGATTCTGTTTTGATCACCTGCCTCTGTGTTTCCCTCTCCATCCTCTTCATTTGGTATCCACAAGCAACAGTTCTTTGACCCCATCGAGGCCACCAGTCCACGGCCCCCATCCCTTTCTCACCGCCCATCAGCCCCCTTCTGCCATGATGGTCCACCGTGCCCTGCTTGGGCTCTGCACACCATCACCATGGCTGCTCCCTGGCACCCTCATCTCCACCCCGCTGTGTCCAGCTCTCCTGTTGGAGAACCTGCCTGGCAAAACACCAACCATCACCTGCTTTCTGCTTGCACCATACGAGCCAGCACTGGTCCGAGGGTCCGCCACCAAGTAGAGAGTTTCCCTTCATGGTCTTCAAGGGGCACTCGCTGCCACCCCACAACTCCAGTATGCCTGCCAGTGGCCCTTCCCCACTCTCTCTGACCAGGCCTTCTCAAATTTTAATTTGCTTGCACCTCTCCTAGGGATCTTGGTGAGGCCTGAGCTTCTGCATGTCTGACCAGCCCTCCAGGGGTGCTGATGCTGTTGGCTTCTGCACCCTCCTCTGAGCCGCAAGGTCCTCCCACCTTCTCCTCATTTCTCAAACCACGGTTCCCATTTCACTGAGAATACAGGTGGACCGGATGCAGTTTCTGGCTCCTTTTATCAAAGCACAAACCCGCCCAGCCCCTCACTCCTCACTTCTTCCAGCAGCTTCAGTGGGGGTGGGGAGGCCCTTCTCCTGAGGCCAACCCCTCCTTTGGGCCCTGGATTCTTCAGGACTCCCCTCTACCACACATCTCCATCCATTTCTATCAAGAAACATGGGCAGCTCCCACTCCCATTTCCCACTGCTTTGGGACAATCGTTTCCATTCTTTTAGCTGATCATTAGTCATTTTCATCCCTATGTTTCCTGCTTAGCATGTTTTAGGTTATGCTTTTCATCTCCACTTCTCATGCTGGAAGATGAAGATGGAGCTCTCTGATGTCCATTCCCTCCACTTCCTGTCTCCCGCCCTCCGGGAACAGTTGCATCATAGCATTGATAAGATTGGTAGTGTTGGTGGGACTTCCTTCATGGTCCAGTGGTTAAGAATCCACCTGCAAATGCAGAGGACATGGGTTCGATTCTTGGTCCAGGAAGATTCCCGCGTATCGCGGGACAATAAAGGCCATGTGCCACAATGACTAAGCCCGTGCCCTAAAGCCTGTGCACTGCAATCAGAGAAGCCTGCAGATGGCATCTAGAGAGCAGCCCACACTTGCCGTGTCTAGAGAAAGCCCTCGTGCGGCAACGAAGACCTGGTACAGCCAAAAATAAATAAAATTAAAAAAAGAAAAAAGATTGATAGTGTTGGGGACTTTCCTAGTTGCCCAGTGGTTAGGGCTCCGTGCTTCCACTACAGGGGGCGTGGGTTCGATCCCTGGTTGGGGAACTTTGCCGCACAGCCAAAAGGGGAAAAAAAAAAAGATTGGTAGTATTTACATAGTGTGGAAACACAACTTTCTGTGGGATACTATGATTTCTTTCCCCCTTTTCCCCTTTTGTGATAGATTTTCTGTTTTAGTTTTAGATTTATAGAACAAATGAACACAAAGTACAGAGACTTTTCATGTATACCTCCCCCCTCTGCATTTTCCTTGATTATCAGCATTTTGCATTAGTGTGGTGAGCTTGTTACAATTGATGAACCAGTGCTGATAAACTAATATTAACTAAAATCCATAGTTTACATGAGGGCTCCCTCTGTCGTACAGTCTATGGGTTTTGACAGATGGATGGGGTCACGGACCCATCGTGCCAGTATTGTACGGAATAGTTCCACTGCCCTAAAACTCCTCCGTGCTCCACCTACTCACTCCCCGCTCCCCACCAGCCCCTGGCAACCACTGATCTTTTTCCTGTCTCTAGTGCTGACTTTTTCAGAATGTCGTGGAGTTGGAGGCATACAGCTTATAGCCTTTTCAGACTGGCTTCCTTCACCTTGTGGGGTGGTTGTCGTTTAGCCGCTGAGTCATGTCTGACTCTTTGCAACCCCATGGACTATAGCTTCTCTGTCCACGGGATTTCCCAGGCGAGAATATTGAGTAGATTTCCTTCTCCAGGGGACCTTCCTGACCCGGGAATTGAAACCCCGTCTCCTGCATTGGCAGGCGGATTCTTTACCACTGAGCCACCAAGGCCATATGCATTTAAGATTCTTGTATGTCTTTTTGTGGCTTCGTGGCCCATTTTTATCAGCGAATAATATTTCGTTGTGTGGATATATCATAGTTTGTTCATCTATTCGCCTGTTGAAGGACATTTTAGATGCTCCCAAGTTTTCAGGCAATTATGAAAAAGAGCTTTTATAAACATCCATGTGCAGGGTTTTGTTCAGACATACGTTTTCAACTCATTTGGATGAGTACCAAGGAATGCTATTGTTGGATCGTATGGTAAGACTATGTTTAGCTTTGTAAGAAACTGCCAGACCGTCTTCCAAAGCGATTGTATCATTTTTGAGTTCTCACAGCAATGAACGAGAGTTCCTGTTGCTCCACATCCTCACCGGCATTCGTAGTTGTCAATATTTTGGATCAGTGTGTAAATGTATCTCACTGTGGTTTGAATTTGCTATTTCCTGATGCCATCTGATGTTGAGCATCTTTTATAAGCTTGTTTGCCATCTGTATATCATCTTTGATCTAGTGACTGTTCAGATCTTTTGTCCCCGTCTTTAATGGGGTTGTTCCTTCCCTTTCTTCCTTTTCTCTTTCTTTCTTTCAGCTGCACTGGGTCTTCATTTTGGTGCGTGAGCCTCTCATTGCAGTGGCTTCTCTTGTTGCAGAGCACAGGCTCCAAGCTGCTCGGCTTTCGGTGGTTGCTGCACATGCGCTCAGCAGTTGCAGTTCCCGGGCTCTAGAGTGCAGGCTCAGGAGTTGTGGCGCACGGGCTTAGTTTCTCCTCGGCATGTGGGATCTTCCTGGACCAGGGATCGAACCCGTGTCTCCTGCATTGGTAGGCGGATTCACCACTGAGCCACCAGGGAATCCCTGTCCTAACTCTTTTAAATGTTTTCCATTTCTGCTATGATTTCCTTTAGGATTGACAGAAATCAGTCAGTCTTAAAGGAACGTCAATCCTAAAGGAAATCAGTCCTGAATATGCATTGGAAGGACTGATGCTGAAACTCCAATACTTTGGCCACCTGATGCAAAGAACCGACTCGTTGGAAAAGACCCTGATGCTGGGAAAGATTGAAGGTGGGAGGAGACGGGGATGACAGAGGATGAGATGATTGGATGGCATTATCGACGCGATGGACATGAGTTTGAGTAGGTCCTGGGAGTTGGAGATGGACAGAGAAGCCTGGCGTGCTGCAGTCCATGGGGTCGCAAAGAATTGGACACGACTGAGTGACTGAACTGATCTGAACTGAAATCTGCTATCAAACCCTTTTTTTGAAAATTGAAGTATAGTTGATTTACAATGTTGTGTTAATTTCTGCTGTACAGCAAACATTCAGTTATACATACATATATATGTACATATATACATATATAATATATATTCTTTTTCATATTCCTTTTCATTCTGACTCACCAAAGGATATTGAAGATAGTTCCCTGTTCTGTAGAGTAGGACCTGTAGTTTATCCATTCTATGTATACTAGTTTGCATCTGCTAACCCCAAACTCCCATTGCTATAATATTCTTAAATTTTAAGACCTTTTTTGTTTTGTTCATCCTCGGAGGTTTGTTTTCTTTCAAAATAGCATCTAGTTTTCATTTCATAGTTACAATATATATCCCTAAATCTCTGAGTATTGTCTAGTAGTTCTTTTGAGGGGGCTCTCCAGGCGGCATTAGTGGTAAAGAACCGGCCTGCCGATGCAGGAGACAGAAGAGACACAGGTATGATCCTTGGGTTGGGAGGATCCCTTGGAGGAGTTCATGGCAACCCACTCCAGTATTCATGACTGGAGAATTCCACGGACAGAGGAGCCTGGCGGGCTACGGTCCACAGGGTCTCACAGAGTTGGACCCACTGAAGCAACTTCGCAGGCATGCAGGGAGAGAAGAAAACGAAAGCCAGAAATAAGAGACCAGCAAGAACAAAATACCCATTGTCAACATATTCAGAGGCTGAAGGGAGTGAGCTCTGCCATGTCCTGCCTGGAGAGTCTGGACCAGATTTCACTGTGCTGGGAGCCGAGGGGGGAAGGACACTCCAGGTGATGGGGGCAGCGGCAGGACACCCCACATTCAAGATGCAAATATTCAAATAATCCCTCCAGTAGAGCATAGGACTCCTCCTTATCCTCATGGTGCCCTGTCCTCCAGTTCACAGACCCTGTGTTTTATCCTCTCTGGGGAATAAGCCTTCAGTCTTTGTCAGGGTGGGGGAGGGGCAGCTGCCCCGCGGAGCTGAGCAGAGAAAGAAATCCGAGAATTCAAGCCCTTCTTAGACCAATCCTCCTGGCTTTGGCCCTAGCTTTACTCCCCCTGCCAGAGGTACTTAGTCCATTAACACTAGGGCCTTTTGAGGGTTTGTGGTGGAAACTATGGTGCCCCTTGTTTTTTTATTTTTCATGCCCAATCTAGGATTCCCTTGAGGTGCCACGTCACTGGACCGCTATATCCCTCACCATGTTCATCTAGATTCCAACGTCGTGTTGCTCTTGTCTCTTTTTTCACTGTATAAGTTCTTGCTGATTCATGCTGTGGAAGGCGGAATAATGCCCCACCTAATTCCATTAATGTCTATGTCGTCATCCCCAGAACCTGGGAGTATGTTACCTTAGGTGACAGAAAGAGGCTTTGCAGGTGTGATTAAGGTTAAGGACCTTGAGATGGGAAGATAATCCGGGCTTGTTCAGGGGAGCCCGAGATAATAGCATGCAGCATTAAAAGCTGAGAACCTTTCCCAGCTGTGGTCCAAGCAAGATGTTGAGAGAAGCAGGGCCAGAGAGACGCTGCCTCGTTGGAAGGACGGGGGCCCTCTGGAAGGCGGTACCTTGGAAAAGATAAGGGGGTGGATTTTCCCCAGAACTTCCAGAAAGTTCTTCCAGAAAGAGTTCCCAAGAGCAGCCCTGTCAACATCTTGACTTTAGCCCAGGGAGACCCATGTTGGACTTCTGACATATAGTCAGTAAGATAATCAATTTGGTTTTAAACAACTAAGTTTGCAGTAGTCTGTATTGGTGGCAACAAAAGACAAATAAATGCACCTTAAAACCCACTCATACGTGGAGAAAAGGGCTTCTTACACTGTTGGTGGGAATGTAACCAATGCAGCCACTATAGACAACAGTATGGAGTTTCCTTAAAAAGCTAAAAACAGAGTTGCCCTACAACCCTACATTCCCACTTCTGGGCCATATATCTAGAGAAAACCCTAGTGTGAAAAGATACACGTACCCCCAGTGTCCACAGAAGCATTATTTACAATAGCCGAGATGTGGAAACAATCTCGATGTCCACTGACAGACAAATGGATAACTAAGATGTGGTATATTATGCACAGTGGGATATTACTCAGCCTTAAAAATGAAATAATGCTATTTTCAGGAAAATGGCTGGATCTCGAGATGATCATACTAAATGAAGTAAGTCAGACAAAGACAAGTATCAGATGATATCACATGTGTGAATCTAAAATATGATACAGACGAATTTATTTGCAAAACAGAAGCAGACTCACATAGAAAACAAACTTGTGGCTACCAAAGAGGAAAGGAAGCGGGAGGGATAAATTAGCAGTTTGGGATTAATTGATACACATTACTATATATTAAATAGATAAGCAACAAGGTCCTGATGTATAGCACGGGGAACTATATTCAATATCTTGTAATAAACCATAATGGAAAAGAAAAAAAATAAAACCCACTCATTTCTTTTTCATGGGGTTTCAGGACACAGAGGACTTAAATGTGTGTATTCAATCCACCATTTTTAACCGGAAGTCTCCACTCACCCCTGCTCCTGTCTCCACCCCGCCAGGAATTGTAATTATCCAGGTCACTTTCGACTTCTGTGCTCCTAGATCGATTCTCTTTTTCCTTGGCTGTTCAGCATCTTTGAAGCCAGTTGTCCACCTCTCTCTCTGCCTTGAGACACTCGTCTCTTGGTTTCCATGGCTACCCACGCTCCTGGTTTTCCTCCTACTTTATTTCTCTCCCGCCCTGTTAGCATCTTCTCCACGTGACCTCACATTGGTAGTGTTCCTCCGGGCTCCATCCTGGGGCCTCTCCTCTGTCCCTCCAGTGTGACCTCATGGCTTTCAAAGCCACCTTCATGCCACAGTCTCTGATATCTCCCAGGTGGCCCACAGACTCCTGCTTTGAGCTCCAGTCTCTTAGTACCAACTCCTCCTTTGACATCTTCACTTGGGCGTCTCATGTGCTTCTAGGTTGAAAACCTCCATGGCTGAATTCCTGAATTTCCCACTATCTCTCTTCCCACCCTTGAGCCTTCCCCTCATCCACACATTTATCTAACCTAGAAACCTCAGATTCGTCCTTGATTCCCTTCTTTTAATCCATCAGCAAGTTCTGTCTCCTAAATATATCTCAGTTCAGTTCAGTCGCTCAGTCGTGTCCGACTCTTTGCAACCCCATGAATCGCAGCACACCAGGCCTCCCTGTCCATCACCATATTCCAATTCCAAAGAAAGGCAATGCAAATATATCTAGAAAGTATCTATTTCTCCCATGTCCTAGGGACACCTTGGTCCAGGCCGACACCACGGCCCCCCTCCATCACCATCGTGACTTCCACACTGGTTTCTGGTGTCTGCTCTGGCCTGGCTGCCATGGGTTCTCCCCAGAGGAGCCCAAGTGATCGCTTAAGATATCAACCAACTTATGCCACTTCCCCCTACTTAAAAGCCTCTGAAGCTTTTCCAGTCACAATTTATACCAGAATAAAATCCATCCTCCTCATGGAGGCCCATAAGGCCTGTATGATCCAGCCCATTCCCGTCTCCCTCCATTGCCCATGTCTCTCTCCCCATCACTTACCTGCCCTGGCCATACTGACCTGATATTTTCTCACATTCCTCAAACTCTAACCTGCCTCTGGGCCTTTGCACTCCCTATTCTCTATGCCGGGAATACTTCTCCTCCAACTCTGCTCGGCTCCTTCTCTTTCTTGAGGTCTCAGATGAATTGTCCCTACCTCCCCTGCCCCTTATGCCAAGTGGTGTCTCCCTACCATGCCTCTGGTAATTTCCTTAACAGCATCTTTTTTAAAAATATATAATATTTGTTTATTTATTTGACTGCATTGGGTCTTCGGTGAAGAACGAGGGCTCTTCGTTGTGTCACATGGGATGTTTTTGTTGCAACGCATGGACTCAATAGTTGTGGTACCCAAGCTTAGTTGCTAGGCAGTGTGTAGGATCTTAGTTCCCTAAACGAGGGATTGAATCCATGTACCCTGCATTGTAAGGCAGACTCTTCATCACTGAACCACTAGGGAAGTCCCAACAGAGGGTTTTGCACGTGGATGATTGTATTTGTTTGTTTACTTGTGTTTTGTTTGCCTCCCGCTTTGATAAAAGCTCAATGAGAGGGAATTCCCTGGTGGTCCAGTGGTTAAGGCGCCTTGCTCCCAATGCAGGGGGCGTGAGTTCGATCCCTGATCAGGGAACTAAGATCCTGCATGCTGCACTGCAGGGCCAAAACAATAAAATAAAAGAAATTCCAATGAGAGCAGTGAGATGTGTTTTCTCTGTCCAGTTTCTAGGGCTAGTCCACTGAGGGTGCTCAGTGAAGTCTGCGGAATTTCCGCATGAACACGCTGGGCACCTCTTCTGTGCCAAGTGCTTTCATGTATACCAAACATATTATCTTCACAACAGGACTATGTTCCCGAGGTTTCTCTTGCAATTAGCTGCCCTGGCCACATAGCGTGGGCGGGAGTGAAGTAGGCCACTTGCAGCTTTGGTTTGGAAAACCCTTCCATGTGATCTCCACCCTTCTTCGCCCGTGGAAGCAGAGAATCCAGTGGATTCTAAAGCCCTGGGTGATGACGGCATCACAGGTGGGCGGAGCCTGGGTCCCCAAAAGACTGAGTGGAGCAGAGTCTCCCCCGGCCCCGCCCAGCCCTCTCTGGACCTTGCATGAGCAGCCAGGGAGGGTCTGCCCTTTGAAGCACATGTGGTAATCACGCATCAGACATCAAATAGAGATGGCTGGTGGGTGATGCTTTTGTTGACAAGTTCTCGTTAAATGCAGATGAGTTCTAGGTGGGGGCGGTTTCTCACTTCAGCCCCAAACAGAAACGGAGTTCACACCTCAATGGCAGCACGTTGCACTGCAAGCCATTGTTTCAGCGTGTGTTCTCTGGCTCTTCCAGGGAAATGCCTGATTCCTATTCATCTCTTTGGCCTCAGCTTCTAGTCCTGGGAAGCCTTGGGGAATCTTTGTTGAATCCACAAATGAGGGAACTGGTCTCCCTACATTCGTTCTTGCATCTCTGTCCCTAAAAGCGCTCCAGCAGATCTTTAATTTTACAGAGGCTCAAAGAGAAGAAAGGACTTCCCCGGCATCCCAGAGAAGCAGGATGCTGCAGAATTAGCACGCCCTGGGGCAGCTAAACACGGCAGCAAATTGGGAGTGAAACCTGGCGCCTTCCAGGGGCTGGAGAAAGGCTGAGAGTGGTGGGGGTGGGGAGCAGGCTCCTCTAAACCCCCAAGGTGACCCCTCCAAACCTCACTGCTCACTGCCCCTCCTCCAGTAGGAAAAAAAACACTCCAGAACTTCCCCCCCGCCAACACTACCCACTAGCACTGCCTGGCTCCTGCAGCCTGGGCGTCCACATCACTCAGTATTTTTAGCTTCACCACCTGGCACCTGTGGTCACTGTCTTTGCCCAGCCTGGTGGTGTCCCCTCTCCAGATCTTAAAGGGCCAGTACCCACCAGCTGGAAAGGAGGCCAGATTCTACCAACGCAGGTCACCATACTGCTAGGACAAGAGGCTGAGGGGCATGCCCTGCAGGAGGGGTCCCCAGAGTTGGAGGAGGAAGATGGGGGGGATGAGGGAAGAGGGCAGGATCTCATGACTGCCTGACTCTAGAGGCCATCCCTGTCTCATTCTGGGGTTTCCCAGATGCTGGTTTATTGAAGCTGCCCACCTGGTGGTGGTTATTGCTTAGTCACTCCGTCCTGTCTGACTCTCTGCGACCCCATGGACTGTAGCCCCACCAGGCTCCTTGTCCAAGGGATTTCCCAGACAAGAAAACTGGAGTGGGTTGCCTTTTCTTTCTCCAGGGGATCTTTCTGACCCAGGGATCGAAACTGAGTCTCAATCAGGTGGATTCTTTACCACTGAGCCACTAGGGAAGCCCCACCTGGTGGGGGGCTGATTAGAAATATATATTCATCCCCTCCGAGACGTGAGGCCACGACGTCTCCAGGGCAGGGCCTGGGAGTGTGTATTTTTTTAACAATCAGCTCAGTGATTCTGATGTTCCATCTCCCCACATCACATCCGTCCATCCATTCATTCAATCATTCAACGAGCATTTTGAGCTCCTATTATGAAAACAGTGATGCTCTCAGGAGTCCATTGTTTTGTTCAGGAAACATTTCCACACCTGTGGTCTCACTGAATCACCTCGTTCCATTTTGCTTCAACACCCTCCCCACAGCTCGCTCTATCACCTATAGATCAAGTCCTGGGCTCAGCAGTCAAGACCCCTGGTGACCTGACCCCTGCAGACCCTGCCAGCCCCATGCCCGCCACGCCCACAGAGTTTCTTTCTCACGTCACTGGGTCTTTGCTCTCTCTCTGTCCCCGCTGTCTGGAATGGCCTTTCCTTAACTTCACTCCTAGACTCACAGATGTAGAGAACCATCTTATGGTTGCCAGGGTTGGGGGAAGGATGGGGGGCAGGGATAGTTAGGGAGTTCGGGGAGGTCAGGTACACACTGCTATATTTAAAAGGGATAACCAACAAGGACCTACTGGGTCACATAGGGAACTCTGCTCAGTATTATGTGGCAGCCTGGATGGGAAGGGTGTTGGGGGACAATGCATGCATGTGTATATATATTTGAGTCCCTTTGCTGTCCATCAGAAACTATTACAATTTTGTTAACTGGCTATACTCCAATACAAAATAAAACGATTTTAAAAAAACTTCACTCTGTACCTGGAAGAGGACCTGTCCTTTGAGACAGGCCTGCAGGGGCTCCCAGGGTTCCCGTGGGCAGGGATGGTCAGTCTCTCCCCCTCACCTCCTGAGTGCAGCGTGCTCATGCCCAACTTGTGCCCATCACCGCCAAACTGATCCGTGTGATTGAGGTCTCTCCTAGCAGGCTGGACCCCAAGAGCACTGGGGTCCTGGCACTCTGAGTACACAGTCACTGCTGAAGGATGAACTGATCACCACCATGCCCAGAGTAGCCCACTGTTCCACAAATGAGAAGACAGAGGCCCACGGAAGACAAATGACCCACCCAGGTTCCCCAGTGAGATTTAGGGAGGAGGCTGCAGGAGCCCCGCCCTCCTGCTAGGGGCCAGGAGGGCACACCTGGGCTGGCACTGAGTCTGCCCTTCTCCCCACCCAGGGCAGTGCTGACTCAGGTGGTGATG
Organism: Redunca redunca; assembly: GCA_006410935.1. Taxonomy (NCBI): domain Eukaryota; kingdom Metazoa; phylum Chordata; class Mammalia; order Artiodactyla; family Bovidae; genus Redunca; species Redunca redunca. Next base: position 23,262 of record SJYQ01000902.1, read on the forward strand.
GAGGCGTGGGCGGGCTGGGCTAGAGCAGAGGTGACCCCTGTCTCCCCTACAGATGTTCCATCTATTCCCGGAGCCTGTGGTCACAGCTTGGGAAATGCACTTGGCTGGAGCCTGGGTTTCCCTGGAGGTGGGGGTGGGAAGAAGTGGCCAAAGAGACACTGATCTCTAGGGCAGGAATCCCTCACCCCTCCAGGCCCAGTGCACACCCTGCCCCCTACCATGAGTACATAGAACTCACACCTAGTGCCACAAACATGTACACACACACACACATACACTCACCCCCAAAACCCAATCACCTAGACACACAAGCCTTCCATCCCCTCCCCTCCCTTTCTTTTATACAGACACACACACACATGCATGTGTACGCACATGAAGACATTTCCACTTATTAATTCAACAAAAACCTAACACTAAAAAGTGTCAGTGCAGTGTAGGGAGGAAAGGTGACTCTCAGCTTGGGATGGGGCAGGGGCTTCCTGGAGGGCTTCTTGGAAGAGGAGGTATGGCAGCTGGGCTTGGAAGGAGGGGAGCTAGGGGAAGGCAAGTCTGGGCAGGGTTTCATGGAGGGTGAATACAGGAGAGTAGAGCGAAGATGAGGTGGGTGGGGCTGATCTGATCTCACAGGCCTTGAATGTCCAGCTGAGTGTTGACTTCATTGTGTGGGAGCCAGGAGTCACGGAAGACTCTGAGCAGAAGGGGCGTGACCACAGGGGGAAAAGATAGGAGGGTCACTGTGGGGGCAGGATGGGAGAGGCAGGCAGGAGGCTGTGGGGTACCCTGGTGAGAGATCTGGGAGTCTGACACAGGGAGGGGGCAGGGGCTGGTAAGCAGTGGCCAGAGGAACTCAGAAGCAGGACCCCCGGCCCCCAAGGGGCCCTTTCCCAAGTCCTGTGCCCTCACCTTGCCCACCCACTGCCCACTGACCTCTGCAGTGGGACCTCTTCCAGCAGCTCCTCCTCCTCCTCCCTGTGGAAACAGACGAAGCAGAAGGCTGGCACATCCTCCTTCCCACAGCGCAGGGGCCAGGCCGGAGGCAGCTCCAGGACGGGGCAGGGGCGGCCGGTGGCGACCTCGACAGCATCATCCCTTGCCTGGGCAGGGCTCCCCGAGCCAGCGTGCTCCAGGGTCAGTAGCCTGTTGGCCTCGGGACCCTGCGCCGGCGCTTGCCCACCTGCCACCTGTGCCTTTTCGCTCAGGTTACCCGTCGCCTCGGTTAGTGGGAGAGCCCGTGGCTCTGTCTGATGGGATTGGCTGCCCTGACCCACGGACCTTCCAGCCCCAGGGTTGGGCCCTCGGAAACAGCTCCCAGCCGCCTGGACTCAGAGACACCTGGCCGATGGACAAAGGTCCAGCAGGGGCCCTCGCCACCCCTGGTGGTGCCTGAGGCTCCTCGGCTGCCCGCTCCACTGCAGCTGGTCAGAGGCGCGACTCGGAGGACAGGCTCACAGATGTCCTGTCCATCTGTTCATCTGGCTGTCTGGCTGGCTGCTCCTTCCCGGCCGGCCAGCACAGGCGATAGAGGTGGTTTCTCCAAGAAAGTTTGTTCTCCCCGGGGGGTGGGTGGCATGGGTGGCCTCCAGGAGGGAGGGTCAGGACCTGAAGCTGAAAGGTGGGTGAGGACCAGATGAGGCTGGCACGGTGCCCACGCTGTCCACGAGAAAAGTTCTGGTCCCTGGACTCCTGGCTCCAGTGCCAGCTCGGACTGGAGCTCCCTGGGCTCAGGGCTCCTCCGGCTCCTCCAGCAGCGGCTGCTCTGGCACACCGGCTTGGCTGTGGGTATTAATAGCTCCACATTCACGCTGAGAAGCCGGGAGGTTAACTCCTTCTCTGCTGGAGCTGGGAGGCCAGTGGGCGGATGGCTACAGGGAGCAGAGGGAAGGCGGCGCCTGAGATCTGCCCGCGCAAAAGCCTGGCCTGGCCCCCTTATCCCCCCCGCGGGACCCTCCGATGCCACCTCCTGCCTGTGAGTGACTGTGCAGTGCTCGGCATCTGGATTTCGATCAGAATGCCCCGGCCGCCTGACCCCACCACGTGCACCTCCAGGATGCTGGATTAGACTGGGGGCTCAGGGCAGGGTCCCTGGCAAGTTCAGGGCACTGAGTTCTAGGGAGCATCGCCAGGACGCCTTCATTTACACATCCCACTCCTGGGGCCTCTTGGCATTCTCTTAACAAACAATTACCATCACCAAGTCTGGGGCCAGTTTTGTTACTGGCTTCCTGTGGGATCCCCTGCTAGATGAACCATACACAGCCCCAGAGATGGACCACATGCATGGTGCATTCTGCTGAAGAGTGTAAAGGAGTGGATGGGAGTGGAGGAATCTGAGTAGAGTTTGTTTGCTTGAAAAATGTTTATTGCAGGACCTCCCTGGGGTCCAGTGGCTAAGACTCCATGTTCCCAATGCTGGGACCCAGGTTCAGTTCCAGGTCAGGGAACTGAAACCACGTACCACAACTAGGAGTTCACAGGCTGCAACCCGTTGTAGCCAAATAAATAAATATTTTTTAAAAAGGAAAGAAAATGCTTGAGCACCGGCTATGTGCCGGGCACTGTGCTGAGCACTGGACATACAGCAACGGAGACAGCAGGCACCTCCTGTCCTGGTGGGCTTGCCTGTCACAGCTGGAAGCCACTGGAGCTGAAATTTGTATACCTGGTGGCCTGGCAGTGTGTGAATTAGGGAAGGCGCTCCCGCTGGGCAGGTGCAGCCTCTTCCGCACCCCCCAACCCCTCTCCCCAGCACCCAGCTTGTAATGTGGGTTTCAAGGTGGCCTTTAGCCTCACTCACCTCCTCTGCAACTTACAACATGCATAGCCATTCATTGTGGCCCTGGAATCACCAATAAACAAAGGAAAAATTCAGCTTGTGAAAAGGGTTATGAAAAAAGAAATCAGGGAGAGGTGAGGGAGACTAACTGGGAGGTGGTTGGATAGGGTGTTCAGGGCAGACCTCCCACGGGGGTGACACTGGAGCTGTGATCGGCAGGAAGAGGAGCCAGTGGAATATCTGGATGGAAGAAGGGTCAGCAGCTGCAAAGGCTCAGAGGCAAGAACTAGCTGGTTTGTTTAAGGAAGAGAGTGAGGAGCAGCAAAGGTCTTTAAGCTGAGTTTGAGCGTGAATAGAGTTTCCCCAGGGGCTCAAGAGGTGACGTATCACCAGCAGAGAGGGCAGAGTTCCTGCAAAGACTCATGAAAGGATGCATAGGGCTTTCCTGGTGGTCCAGTGGTTGAGAATCCACCTGCCAGTGCCAGGGACATGGATTCAATCCCTGGTCTGGGACGATCCTGCCTGCGATGGAGCGACTAAGCTCATGGGCCGCGACTCCCGAGCCTGTGTGCCGTTAAGTGCTGAAGCCCGCACTCCACAAGAGAAGCCACCACAATGAGAAGTCTGCTCGCTGCAGCTAGAGAGAAACCCCCGTCATCGCAACTAGAGAAAGTCCATGTGCAGCAACAAAGACCCCGCCAGGCCAAAAATAAATAAATAAATCTTTAAGAAAAAAAAAAAAGAAGAGGGTATGCATGGTGCCTTGCAAGGCAGGAAGAAGATGCAGGAACGGTCAGAGATGTAGGAGGTATTCATTCCCGAATTGCTTCTCCTGGGGCTCTGAGGAGGAAGGCTGGGTGGGAGGAGGCTGGAAGCAGGGACCTGGGCCAGCTGAGGGGCTGAGGAGGTGGGTGGGAGATGGAGCAGCTTAGAAGGAAACATCAGTTCAGTGAACTGAATTCTGCTGGCTAGGAGGACAGATCTGGGTCTCCCTGGCCCAGAAAAGGTGGAGCCCCCACATACAGTTGTTTAGGCTGCACACTCTGCACAGGGCACCCCAGCAGATGGTGAATGGGGGCTGACATCCAGCCCTCCTCTTGCTCTGCCAAGCCTTCCACCTTTAAAACTGTGACCTCATTGGGGGAGGGCACCTTTTTCTCATTGGTCCACTCAAAAGAGTTCCTGTTTCTTATTGGTCAGCCTGAAGAGGGTCTTTTTAAAAGTTAGTCCAGGGATCTCCCTGGTAGTTCAATGGCTAGGACTCTGAGCTCCCAATGCAGGAGGCCGGGGTTCGATCTCTAGTCAGGAAACTAGATCCCACGTGCTGCAACTAAGAGTTCGCATGCCACAACTAAAGATCCTGCATTCCGCAAAGAAGAACGAAGATTCCCAGGTTCTGCAACTAAGACACCAGTGGAGCCAAATAAAAAAAAAAAAAAGATAAAAAAATCAGTCCACTTAGAGGGATCTCTTTTGAACTGGCCTGTTCAGAGGGCACACTTTCATCTAATTGGTTCCCCCAGACGGGTGCCATTTTCCAACTGGTCAATCCAAGGGGAGTGACCTTTTTTTTTTTTTGGATTTGCATAAAGGTACCCTATAGGCTGGACTGGGGGCGAGGATGACTAGAGGCCCCAGGTCCTAGTATGGGCTCTGTTTGCAGACCTGCTGTGTGCTTTGGGCCAATCACTGTCCCTCTCTATGGAACCACAGATCTATAAACTTAGCCAGAGGAATGAGGCCAGAAAGGGGCAGACTCCCCCGAGGTCACACAGTGACACACACAACAGAGCTGGGCAGACCTGACTCTCCTCTCAGCACTCTGTGTTCCTAGGTTGCTTGCCTGGGAGACTTGTTTCTTTGAGACAGGAAATGAGAGGGGACAGGAGGACTAGTAGAGATTCATGCAGGAGGAGGAGGGGAGAGAAGGGGAGGTCAGGCCAGGCCAGGACTCCTGGGGGGTGGGAGTCATAAGGGGTCAGGTGCCCCAGGCCTCGGGGCACCCCTTCTCCCTCCCCTGGGCCCCCTGGGGTTGTCATTTGTGGATGTTAATTATTCACGATGCTGGTGCTTTGCCTGGTTTTAATGCACTCTGATGGCCTTCTCTAGCTAATGGGGAAAATCAATAGGTTTTAATTCTCAGTGGCTGTGAAGCTCTGTCTGTCTCCTGTTTGGGTGGCTGGGTCTGGCTGTTGGGCTGAGGGTGGGGGGTGGAGGCTCAGACCCAGTTCTCAGGAGCCTGAGACTCTGGGTCCCACCCCTCTGACTTCAGCCTGGAGAGAGATTAGTCATCAGGCATCTCCAAACTGCCCCAGGCATCCTGGGAAGAGTCTGAGCACTACATCTCAGCCATTTAACCCCCTCCAAGAGGATCTGCCCCGGCACCAGACTTATGGGCCAAAAATGCATCAGCAGGGGCAGTACCACCAGCTCTGGGGGACTGGAGTCAGGCCTGCAACCCTTGGCACTTAGGGTCAGCCCCAGCCATCCTTCTGGGCTCAGGCTCTGCTCACAGAACTGTCTCAGGCGTCAGAGGAGTCTGGCCCAGGCTTCTGAAGAGACTTAAATGTAAGCTTCTGCTACGGTTTCTAGAGGCAGTTATATATTCAGGCATGACAATTTTCTGATGAGGTTGATAACCAAGAACATTTATGGAACATTAAGAGCTTGTCCCATCTCAGATTACACTCTCCCCTGACTTCATGGGTTATCCCTGAGTCAGTGTCCTTTATGAACCCTGTCGTTGTCTTGTGAGTGGAATATCTGTCTTGCACTCTATTTGCATGTGTGTTAATTAGGCAAGTGTAAACATTTATGATGGGTTTCTCAGACGGCGCTAGTGGTAAAGAATCAGCCTGCTAATGCAGGATTCATAAGAGATGACAGTTGGATCCCTGGGTCAGGAAGATCCCCTGGAGCAGGAAATGGCAACCCACTCCAGTATTCATGCCTGGAAAATCCCATGGACAGAGGAGCCGGGCAGGCTACAGTCCATGGGGGTCGCAAAGAGTCGGATAGGGTTGAGTGAACAGGCACACACATAAACATTTACGATATACCGTGGTCTTCATTATGCTGTTTTTGGCATTTCTGAATGTTTCCAGGACACAGTGAGCCTCCCAAAAAGAAGGAGTCCTGGAACTTTCCTGGTGTTCCAGTGGTTAAGAATCTGCCTGCAGATGCAGGGGACAGAGTTCAGTTTCCGGTCGGGGAAGATCTCACGTGCTTCGGGGCAACTAAGCCCGTAAGCCGCAACTGCTGAAGATCAGTGCTCGCCAACTAGAGTCTGTATGCTGCAGTGAAAGATCCCATGTGCTGCAACTAAGACCCGACACAGCCAAATAAATAAACATTTAAAAAAAGAAGAAGAGAAAGGAAAGAGGCTTGGGATGTGTTCACCTTGGAGAGGCCCTGCCTTCTTCTCTGAGAAACTAGGCCTTTTCTGATGGACTCTGGACCCACGTCTTGCTGGCTGGAAGCACTCAGACCATTTGCTGGGTTCCCAAACTTCGGAAACCAGGAACCAGTGTGAATAGTGACTGCCAGGCCTACAACCTGTCCTTCCTACCCAGACCCCATGCCCCTTCTTTTCCATTTGGACTCAGGTATTCAGAAGGCAGAGTTCATTCTTCCCTTCAGTTCATGGCGGGGACTTCCTTGGAGGCTCAGATGGTAAAGTCTGCCTGCATTTCAGGAGACCTGCGTCTGATCCCTGGGTGGGGAAGATCCCCTGGAGAAGAGAATATCAACCCACTGCAGTATTCTTGCCTGCAGCATTCCATGGACAGAGGATCCTGGTAGGCTACAGTCCATGGGATTGCAAAGAGTCGGACACGATTGAGAGACGATCACTTTAATTTTCCCTTTCCCTTTTCAGTTCATGCACACTGTTATTCTCAGTCTGTGCAGACCCCCTTCTCCCTTGTTTTGATTCATTTCTCATTGTTTTTCACCCCCAAGGATGGTGAGCAGGCAAAAGCTGCTGGGGTTTATTCCAAACACCCACCTTGTGGGATTGTGGGGAGAAATGTATGAGCCAGTCAAAAAGAGGCCTCCGATTACAGTGGCTCAAAAAATCTTCTGACAAATTAATTAAGAGCACATGCCAGAGTTTTACTTCAGGTTTGCCATGGAGAAAGAGACTTATGGCCAAGCTGATTCAAGGAGACCTTTCCCTTTCAGAGGAAAGAGACTGCTGAGATATTTGTTGTTTGATTTGTAGAAACAAGGAAGAAGAGTGTCTGATATTAGAACATTAGCTCCCTGAGTGACTGACAGCTGAGTAGATAGGAAGCTCGCTTCCTAGAAGAGGTCTTACTCGAATTAAGGTTTATCAGAATATTGCTTAAGCATTTTGCCACAAATGCCAATGTTTTCTCAGAAGGATCTTGAGAATTATATCACATGGAGAAAGTTATATCTCAAACCCAGGTTTGTTCCAGGTTTTCTTTATTACAAGTGAATTTTGTTTCTCTTTAGGTAATCGTCTAGAGATAGTTGGTCCTCTAGGTTGAAGCTGGCTCATGGGCATCATGCTGAGTTTTCAGTCCTCAAGAAAGAGGAAAGATGGAGTGATGTAGAAGGGGCTTTCCTCACCTTCACTTGTATTCTGTCAGCAAGCAGTAGGTCCTTTAGCTGCAAGAATGACTGGGAAATTTAGCCCCGAACTGCACAGCCATATGCATTTTTAAAAACCAGGGCAGGGGCTGGGTATTACGAAAAGGGAGAAGGGAATCCAGTTTGAAGTCAAGAAGGACTAATTCATAGCTGAGGCTCTGAACCTTCCTTTCTGCTTTCTGCCATAAACTCTGTTTACCAGTCCACCTTTTGATCTTTTTAAATGAAAAAATAGAAAGGGTAATCAGTCTATATTGGTTCAAGAGGACAAAGGTGCCAAGATGTAGATTATATGATGTATGTTTGGATCTCTTAAGAAGAGACTTTTAGTTTTGTCAAAAGGGTTTGAGTATGCATTAAGGAAGGTGAAATGGAAAAAAAATGAAGAAATTATTAACTCCAGGGAAAACAAAAAGTTGCGCAAGAAAGGAAATGTAATCCAGGTACATTATGTGACTGAGCTGTGAATATTATCTATGAAAGTGAAAGTGTTAGTCACTTAGTCTTGTCTGACTTTGCGACCCTGTGGACTTTAGCCTGCCAGGCTCCTCTGTCCATGGAATTCTCCAGGCAAGAATACTAGCGTGGTAGCCATTCCCTTCTCCAGGGGACCTCCCTGATCCAGGGATTGAACCTGGGTCTCCCAAGTTGCAGACTCTTTACCATCTGAGCCAGCAGGGAAGCCCAGCTATAAATAAATAGTAATGTAAATAACAAAACCGTTTTAAACGAAAAAGGTACCTGACTATATTGGGAGGATGGGGATAGGATGCACATGTGTGGGGACAGCGGGAGAAGAGAACAAAAGTTTCACTTTCTATATTAGGAAGTAAGATCAGAAACAAAATATCAAGAAATAGCTGTATTAGCATGTTAGTTAGAAAAATGCCCAAAGACTGATCCACCGACAGCCTCAACATCATCTGGGAGAGCTTGTTGGAAATGCAGAATCTTGGAGCTCGCCTCAGACCTGCTGAATAAGAACCTGTATTTTAACAAGATCCCGGGTGATTCATGTGCTCCTTGAAGTGAGAAACCCTGACTTAGAGAATGGAAAAGATAAAAAAAAAAAAATTTAAAAAGAAAGAAAGAGCAGCAACCAGAAGGGACAGCTGAAAGGTTTGAATTCATCGCCTTTAGGAAAAGACGTGGAATAGAAGAAGGGGGAGGGTAGGTGACTGCTAATTTTTGATATAAACCCTGTAGCTCAAACTGTGTGGAAGATTTACATTGCTGGAAAAAGTAAATCATGTGTGTGATTTAAAATCCCCTAAACGTCAAATGGTATACAAAAGTTTTCTCGAACTTGAGACCCCAGGTTCCCTTTTGCTTTGTCAACAGTTTCTAGAATATTCACTCAGGACATTTCTCTGCACATCCAGCCTGTGTGTGTCTGGTCATCCTGCTTATTTTGTACAGATAAGAGCCCATGCAATGCACTGTTCTGAGTCTTGCTATTTTTACTCAACAATACCTTGGAGGTCATTTCAAATAAGCACGTATAGATCTGCTTAATTCATTTATAGGTTGCTTTTATAGACTATTACAGGATGCCTAATACTGTAATTTATTTAACCACTCCCCTACTGATGGGAAATTAGGTTGTTTCCAGCCTTCTTCTGTTACAGACAATGTTGCAATATAAGCATTTTGTAACTGCAATAAGGGCACAGGCCCTGGATGTAGAATGCCTGGGACTGGACACAGGCTGCTGCTAAAGCCAGTTATTTAACCTTTAATTTCTGTAGCTGTGCAATGGAGATAAAAATAATACTGGGATTTTCCTGGCTGTCCGGTGGTTAGAACTTCACCTTCCAGTGCAGCGGGTGTGGGTTTGATCGCTGGTCTGGGAGCTAAGATCCTGCATGCCTCGTGGCCAAAAAAACAACAACAGAAGCAATATAGTCACAAATTCAATAAAAAACTTTTTAAATGGTCGACATAAAAAATATTTTAAAAATTTAAAAATAATACTTCTGAAAGTGGTTGGGAGGAATTTGGTCAACAGATATTTTTTGAGCACTTACTTTGTGGCAGGCACCGTCCTAGACACAAAGGACTCCATGATCAATGATAATAAACATATAAGATGAAGTAAAAAGCAAGATCAATTAATAAAATAAGCATATAAGCAAATAATAAAATAAAAAGCAAATCAGCAAATAATAAAACAAGCATATAAGAAATAATAGGCTTGTATTCTAGTGGTAGTAAGCATATAAGAAAGATAATAAGCAAGATCAATTAATAAAACATATGATAAAATGTTCTAGGGAAGTGGAGCAAGGAAGAGGGATGCAGAGGGAGGTTTGCAATTTTAGATAAGGTGGTCAGGAATGGCCTCACTGGTAAAGTGACACTTGAGTGACAGACCTGAAGGAAGTGAGTGGTGAGTTATGTTAATACTTGGGAGAAAACCATTCCAGAGATAGGATCACTGACGGGGAACTCACTGCCTCCCAAGATGGATTCTGGAAATGGGAAGGGCCCCCGTGCCTTCTACCCACTAGCCCTGTGTCTACCCCTGGGGACTCAAGCTAAAGAGGTAAAATCCTTCCCTTCCGTATAGCAGCCCTTCCAGCAGATGCCAGCTAGAGAGCTGCTGCCTCATGCTCCTGTGTTGTCATGAGCTGTCCAAAGAACTACCATGGTATCAGCCATAGCTGAAGAAGTCCCTGGCACCAGGGACTGCCTTCAGGTCTGGGTTCTCCTTCCGGAGTGGTATGTGGTGGGGAGGAGGAACCAGAGAGTGGGAGACAGGGAATGTTGTCTTTGGGTCAATATACTGGGTGGGCTCAGCTTTGCGGAGAAGTTTCCTGGGCTGGGTGAACTGCCTGCAGGTCTCAGCAAGGTGGGGGCTTCCCAGGTGGCGCTAGTGGTAAAGAATCCGCCTGCCAATGCAGCTGATGCAAAAGACGTAGTTTCAGTCCCTGGGTTGGAAAGATCCCCTGGAGTAGGAAAAGGCAACCAGCTCCAGTAGCCTTGCCTGGGCAATCCCACGGACAGAGGATCCTGGACGGCTACAGTTGCAAAGAATCGGACACCCTGAGTGACTGAGCACTCAGCAAGGTGGGTCTTGGACCTGGGAGAGCAGCCCCCTCAGATCGATGATCTCTCCTTCTGAACCCAAGTAAGGTCAGTTTCATCATTTCTCCATAGACATCTTTGGGAAAGCAAGCTGATTACAAGAGGAGAGGAGCTTGTTTAGAGGCAGCGATGGAGAACCAGGCTGCCGCTGAATTTTATGTTTATTTGCGATGACTTTGTAGGGGGTGATTGCTGAAGTGGTGGGAGAGTTTAAGCCCCTCAGTTCAATTCAGTTCAGTTCAGTTCAGTTCAGTCGCTCAGTCGTGTCCGACTCTTTGCGACCCCATGAATCACAGCACGCCAGGCCTCCCTGTCCATCACCATCTCCCGGAGTTCACTCAGACTCGCGTCCACCGAGTCTGTGATGCCATCCAGCCATCTCATCCTCTGTCATCCCCTTCTCCTCCTGCCCCACATCCCTCCCAGCATCAGAGTCTTTTCCAATGAGTCAACTCTTCATGTGAGGTGGCCAAAGTACTGGAGCTTCAGCTTTAGCATCATTCCTTCCAAAGAAATCCCAGGGCTGATCTCTTTCAGAATGGACCGGTTGCATCTCTTTACAGTCCAAGGGACTCTCAAGAGTCTTCTCCAACACCACAGTTCAAAAGCATCAATTCTTCAGCACTCAGCCTTCTTCACAGTCCAACTCTCACATCCATACATGACCACAGGAAAAACCATAGCCTTGACTAGATGGACCTTAGTCGGCAAAGTAATGTCTCTGCTTTTAAATATGCTGTCTAGGTTGGTCATAACTTTTCTTCCAAGGAGTCAACGTCTTTTAATTTCATGGCTGCAGTCACCATCTGCAGTGATTTTGGAGCCCAAAAAAATAAAGTCTGACACTGTTTCCACTGTTTCCCCATCTAGTTCCCATGAAGTGATGGGACCAGATGCCATGATCTTCGTTTTCTGAATGTTGAGCTTTAAGCCAACTTTTTCACTCTCCTCTTTCACTTTCATCAAGAGGCTTTTTAGCTCCTCTTCACTTTCTGCTATAAGAGTGGTGTCATCTGCATATCTGAGGTTATTGATATCTCTCCTGGCAATCTTGAGTCACCCCTAATCATCACCATTGCCCCAGGGTCAATGTGGGTCCTCAGTCCTCCAGTCCCGAAGTGTGCCTCTAGCGCCCCCTATGGGCAGAGTTTATCACAGCGCGCGCACCCCAGCAAAAAGGTGGCTTGCAGGGAGAGCCTCAGGTCAGATCAGTCGTGTCTGACTCTTTGCGACCCCATGGACTGCAGCATGCCACGCTTCCCTGTCCATCACCAACACCCGGAGTTTACTCAAACTCATGTCCATTGAGTCAGTAATGCCATCCAACCATCTCATCCTCTGTCGTCCCCTTCTCCTCCTGCCTTCAATTTTTCCCAGCATCAGGGTCTTTTCAAATGAGTCAGTTCTTCACATCAGGTGGCCAAAATATTGGAGTTTCAGCTGCAGCATCAGTCCTTCCAATGAGCCTCAGCCTCTGCAAATAACTTCCCAGGTGGCTCAGTGGTAAAGAACCCATCTGCCAATGCAGGTGGAGAAGGCAATGGCACCCCACTCCAGTACCCTTGCCTGGAAAATCCCATGGACAGAGGAGCCTTGTAGGCGGCAGTCCATGGGGTCGCTAGGAGTCAGACAAGACTGAGCGACTTCACTTTCACGGATTGGAGAAGGAAATGGCAACCCACTCCAGTGTTCTTGCCTGGAGAATCCCAGGGGAGCCTGGTGGACTGCCATCTATGGGGTCGCACACGACTGAAGTGACTTAGCAGCAGCAGCCAATGCAGGGGATGTAAGAAACACAGACTGGATCCCTGGGTCAGGAAGATCCCCTGGAGGAGGGCATGGCAACCCACTCCAGTATTCTTGCCTGGAGAGTCTCATGGACAGAGGAGCCTGGCAGGCTACAGTCGATGGGGTCACAAAGAGTTGGGTACGACTGAAGGGACTTAGCACACAGGCATCCTATGCATTGCCAAGTCCAGTATAGCAGGGGTGGATTTGAGCTCAATGCCTGGTCCCTGGGACATTTCAGATTAGTGAAAAAAAGATGGCTTATTAAAAAAAAAAGATGGGCTTTTTTATAGTCTTTGAAAAATAGAAATCTGGGCCCTCACTCATTGGATAGCTCACTCGTTAAAGCATAGGAAACAACAGATGGATCAGAGATCTCAAAGTTAAAAATAAAGCTATAAACGCATTAGAAAAAAATACGAATGAATTTAAAAAATAATCTCAATGGGAAAGTGTTTTGAGGGTGAGAAACCAAGTTCAGAAATTATAAATTTGACTACCAAAAAAATTTTTTTAAATTTCTACACAGCAAAAACTACCACAGAACAAACAAACACAAATGGCCAACTATTTTTAAAGTATAGTACAAATGACAAATAAAAGCTAGTGTCCTTAAGAGAAAATTCGCTCTTACAAATCAGAAACAAAGGACCACGAACCCAATAAGACCAGGAGCACAGTCTGTGAACTGGCAGTTTCAAAACAAAGAAAAAAGAAACAGCCAACTAGTACATGGGGGAAGATATGCAACTTCTCTCATCTCCGAAGGGTCTCTGTATTTCCTGTTCATTTACCTGGAACACTCCTCTAGGTAGCAACATTGCTTTGTCACAGGGGCCCTCAAATACGAGTATTTAAACTGGGGAGGCCCCTGGAAGATCACCTCTGTGAAGTAAGGCTGACGGGGACCAGGCTGTGCGAGTGGGTGAAGGGTTTTGGTTTGATCCTGAGTAAAGAGAGGCTAGTGACAGGGACAGATTTGTGACTTGAAACATTCCCTCTGGCTACTGGGGGCAGGACGGGGGTGGGGAACTCATGTGGGAGATGCTGTGGTGGTCCAGGCTGAAGGTGGCAGTGGCCTGGAGTGGACTGGAAAATGTGGATGAATGTGAAAGCTATGTTGAGGGTAAATCTCGGGGTATGGTGAGGTTGGAGGACGAGGGACACGTCTGGGCTCCTGGCTCATGTGTCTAGACTGGCAGTTTCACCAGTCATTGAAACAGGGAACGTGAGTGAACTCAGGGAGTGAGTGACACCAAGGAGGGTTAGTGTGGAGTGAGAGGAAAAGAGGGGCCAGGACCCCACCTCGGGGAATGTCCACGTTTAATTGCCACATAGAGGGGGATGAGCCAGGAACGGGAATGAAAAATGGGAAACCTAGTCACAGAAGTCAGCTTTTCAAGATGCAAGGAGGGAGAGTGAGTGTGAATGCTGCTGAGAGGCCAAGAGTGATGAAGACTGAGAAAAGTTCCCCTGGATTTAATGTCGCTGGCAGAGGCAGCCTCAGGGCTGGGATTCTCAGCCTCGGCACTGTGGATGTTTGGCCTGGATGATTCCATGTTGTGGGGCTGTCCTGTGCCTTGGAGGCTGTGTAGCAGCATCCCTTGCTGATGGGGTGGCAAACTTTTGAACGTCCTTTGCCGCTCCTTGTCTTTGGCGGTGGGGGGCTGCGCTGGGTCTTACTTGCAGTGTGCTGCATCTTTGACCTTCGCTGCAGCACGTGGCCTCTTTAGTTGTGGCATGTGAGATCTAGTTCCCTGCCCAGGGATCGCACCCGGGCCCCCTGCACTGGTATCTCGGAGTCTTAGCCACTGGACCACCAGGGAAGTCCCTTTGCCACTCTCTCCTAGGTGAGAAATAGCCTCTCAGTGTGATTTTGATGTACATTTCTCTCATTATGAGTGGACATGGCATCTTTTCATAGGTTCAGGGGAAATTTCTCTTTAGAGATTCTCTTTGTTTTTTACATTTTTACCCATTTTTCCTATTGGCTCATTGACCTTTTTTCTTATTGACTTTAGGAATTCTACAGATTAGGCAGAAAACCTCTGCATTTGTGATATGAGCTGCAATAATTTCCCTTAGTATGTCATTTTTCTTTAAACTCTTGTGAGACAAAAGAGACATAGGCCCCCGTGTATATTTCCGATAGGCTGTGCAAATTGGTACAATTCTTGTGATTGGTAATTTGTCACTGTCTATCAGAATTAAAGATGCCTTGGCTGGGGGACAGAAGGATTGGGAGTCTGGGATTAGCAAATGCAAGCTGTTATATACAGGATGGCTTCCCTAGTGACCCAGGTGGTAAAGAAGCTGCCTGCCGTGCAGGAGACCAGGGTTCGATCCCTAGGTCGAGAAGATCCCCTGGAGAAGGAAATGGCAATCCACTCCAGTATTCTTGCTTGGAGAGTTCCATGGACAGAGGAGCCTGGAGGGCTACAGTCCATGAGGCCACAAAGAGTTGGACACGACTTAGTGACTCACACACACACACACACACACACACACACACATACACACACACACACACTGTATAGCAGAGGCAACTATGTTCATTCTCCTGTGCTAAAGCATAATGGAAAATATTATAAAGAGAATATACACACATATAACCAAATCATTTTGATATACAGCAGAAATTTACACAACATTGTAAATCAACTATAGTTCAATAAAATTTTAAAAATTACAAGCGCTTTTATCCTTTGATTAAAAAGTCTCACCTCTGAAAATTTATGCTATTGAGCAACTTGGCATGGGTGAAAATGTGTGTGTGTGTGTGTGTGTGTGTGTTGGTAACTGTTTCTGTTGACCATTTTTCTTACAAGACTGGAACTAGCCCAAGAAGCCATCAATAGGGGACTTATTCACTGCATAAGAATTTTTGATAAGAAATAGAAACACTTATCAAGCTTTTAGAAATTACAGCAGAGGAAGAATAAGATTAGCATGAAATTTGAAATGATAAATATTATCATAGTTTTAAGCAACTTGAAGGTTGTTGGATTGAAATTATTAGTCATTCATTCAAATAATAAACATTTTATAAATACT
>SJYQ01000902.1:38626-60036 GCA_006410935.1 Redunca redunca
TTCTCCCATCTCATCCCACCCTCTCCCTCTCTCTCTCTCCCCCAGAGTCCAAAAGTTCACTCTATAGATCTGAGTCTCTTTTGTTGTCTCGAATACAGGGTCATCATCCCCATCTTTCTAAATTCGCTATAGACTTTTTAAAAAGACTGAATCACTGCTATAAAAAAATGAAAGTTTCTATGTACTGTAGTGGAAAGATTGCTGGGATACACTGTTACGTGGAAAAAAAAAAAGCAAGAGAAGAAAGAGTATATTTAGAGTGCCATCTTTTGTGTAAGACATGAAGGAAATGAGAAATAAGAAAATATATTTTATTTACATTAAACAAAACACTGAAAGGAAATAGTAAAAAGTGATTACCACAAAAGGTTGGGACACAGGGAGGGTGGAAAATAGAAATGACAAATAGAAATTGATTTTGTTTATAGCATTTTTTTAAAACAGTAAATTATTTACCCAAAAAATTTAATGGGATGGATTTCACTTGAGAGAAAGTGTTGGAAATATAGAAGAGAGCAGTTCTCAAAAAAGTAGGAGGGTTGGGGGACTTCTCTAGTGGTCCAGGGGCTAAGACACTGTGCCCCCTATGCAGGGGGCCCTGGACTTGATCCCTGGTCAGAGAACTAGACTCTGTATTCTGCAACTAAAGTTCCCACATGCTGGAAGAAAGCTGGAAGATCCCACGATCTGGACCAGCGAAATAAATTAATTAATTAAAACAAATTTTTAGAAAATGTCTTAAAAAAAAAGAAGGTAGGAGGGTTGGGATTCAAGGCCCAGGTGTAAATGTAGGGGTTTGCCTCAGTTTCACCATCTGTACCATGAGCTAACCATGAAGAGCACTTAGCACTGAGTTTATTGAATGGAACTCTTGCTTCTTCTCTGAGGCCCTGAGTAGGCTGGCTGCAGATGCCAGGTGCGGGAAGAGACCTTGTCCATACCTCCTCCAAGTGCATTCTGGGAGGACAGTCAGTGATCAGTGCGGGTCCTGAGCCAGTCCCAAGCCTCACCGTGGGAGAGGGAGGGAGACTGTGAGTGAGGCTGAGGGGCGGGGAGGCTACAGGCCTGCAGCCGTCACTTCACGAGTCCACCCACACCCTTCTCCAGCTCCACAAGCCCACGGTAGGGACAGATTGGCCCTAAATTTAGGTAAAAAGCAGCCCCAGCTTGAGAAGCAAAACGCACAACGGCAGACATCAGCAGGTTAAGCCCCTTAAGAAAGGAAAAACCGAGGCTTAGAATGGGCAGGAGGCCCAATTACCCAGAGCTGCACAGCTGGGTGGGTCTGGCCCCTGCTGGCAAGTGTGTGTTCTGGAGTGCTGTCCCTCTACCCCACTTCATATGTGGTGTTGGAGAAGACTCTTGAGAGTCCCTAGGACTGCAAGGAGATCCAACCAGTCCATCCTAAGGGAGATCAGTCCTGAGCGTTCATTGGAAGGACTGATGTTGAAGCTGAAACTCCAATACTTTGGCCACCTGATGCAAAGAGCTGACTCATTTGAAAAGACCCTGATGCTGGGCAAGATTGAGGGCAGGGAGAGAAGGGGACGACAGAGGATGAGATGGTTGGATGGCATCACCGACTCAATGGACATGGGTTTGGATGGACCCCGGGAGTTGGTGATGGACAGGGAGGCCTGGCATGCTGCAGTTCATGGGGTTGCAGAGTCAGACATGACTGAGTGACTGAACTGAACTGAACCCCAGAACCTTAGAATGTCACTATGTCTGATGCACAGTGAGGCCAAAGTATTGGAGTTTGGAACAGAAAAATGTTTATTGCAGGGCCATGCAAGGAAGGAGATGGCTTGTGCTCCTCAAGCCCCCAGTTTCCTGAAGGTTCTCAGGAAAGCATTTTAATTTGTATTATCATTTTATTATTTATTTATTTTGGCCTGGCTACTCGGCAAGTGGGATCTTAGTTCCCTGACCAGGGATCAAACCCATGCCTCCTGCAATGGAAGCATGGTGTCTATTTTTTCCCCCTTTTAAAAAATTACTTATTCTTAATTGGAGGATGATTGCTTTACGATGTTGTATTTGTTTCTGCCATTCATCAACATGAAGCAGCCATAAGTATACCCATGGCCCCTTGCTCTTGAACCTCCGTCCTGCCTCTCCTCCCTCTAGGCTGTCACAGAGCACCAGGCTTAGCTCCCTGTGCTCTACAGGAATTTCCCATTAGCTATCTATTTTATACATGGTAGTGTATATATTTCAATGCTACTCTCCCAATTCGTCCCACCCTCTTTTTCCCCGTAAGTCTGTTAAGTATGTCCGTAAGTCTGTTCTCTGAGTCCTTATTCCTGCCCTGCAAATACGTTCATCAGCATCATTTTTCTAGATTCCATATATAGATGTTAATATATGATATTTGCTTTTCTCTTTCTGACTTACTTTGTTCTGTGTAATAGGCTCTAGTTTGATCCACCTCACTAGACCTGACTCAAATTCACCCCTTCTTATGGTTCAGTAATATTCCATTGTATAAATGTACCATAGCTTCTCTATCCATTCATCTGTTGATGGACATCTAGGTTGCTTCCATGTCCTGGCTCTTGTACATAGTAATGCAATGAACATTGGGATACATGTGTCTTTTTCAATTATGGTTTTCTCAGGATATATGCCTAGTAGTGGGATTGCTGGTTTTTAAAGAAACCTCCATACTCTTCTCCATAGTGGCTGTGTCAATATACATTCCCATCAATAGTGCCAGAGGCTCCCCTTTTCTCCACATTCTCTCCAGCATTTAGTGTTTATAGGGAAGCACAGAGTCTTAGCCACTAGACTGCCAGGGAAGTCCCAACAAAGCATTTTTAAAGGCAAGGTGAGGGAGGGATGTGGTTGGTTGTTGCAAACTTCTTGGTGTTGGAATCCTTTGTTCTTGCAGTTGTCCACATAAGTCAACTCAAGGTGTTCCTGTAAACCTCTAAGGAGACAAATATTATTCTCTGTCTACAGCTTTTTATGTTTGTATGAGTGGAAAAGTGTTAAACTCTTAAAGGTCAGAGTGTTGAGAATGGGCTGTTCTCTATATTTCAGGCAATAAGCAACATGCTTAACTGGAAGTAAAGGCTATAGAACACAAAGGTTAAAGCAAAAGAAACAGGTCTAATATGGAGTCAGATTTGTTCTTCCCTGTTATAACTATATTTGGAGAAGGTGTCTTTAAAGAGGTAATTAAGGTAAAATGAGGTCATTAGAGTGGGCTAATCCAATGACTAGTGTCCTTATAAGAAGAGGAGATTAGGACAACACACAGAGGGAAGACCAAGTAAAAACAGGGAGAAGACAGCTGTTTATAAACCAACGAGAGAGGCTTATTGACAATCCTAAATTTCTAGCCTCCAGAACTGTGAGAAGATACATTTTGTTGTTTAAGCCACCCAGCCTATAGAACTTTGTTATGGTGCTCAAGCAGACTAATATAGTTCATTTTCCATTCATGTCAAATAAGTCTGGAGTAGGGCAGTCCAAGATGGTATGGCCACTTTTACTTCACTTTTCTCCACTTTTTCTTCCACTGTCTATTTTCAAGGTTACCTCTTGGACCAATATGGCTGCTGCAGCTGCTTTATTCCAGGCAGCATAAAGGAGAAGGGATAAAGGATGGGTCCCTCCCATTAGTTAAGGCAACTTCCTTAAGTCCCATGGAGCAGTTTTGATTACATCTTATTGGCTGTTGCTTAGTCACATGATCATACCTTGCTGCAAGGGAGTTTGGGAAGTGTGCTAAAAGCCAGGGTTTATTCCTAAGGAGCAAGGGGAGAATGGATGCTGGGGGAAACAACCGCAGACCGTGACCTCAGTCCGTGTACTTACTCACGGGTACATGAAGAACTTTCTTTGTATTTTCTGTATCTTAGCATAATTTCTATTGCAAGCCAGAATGGCACTTACATGTCACTGTGTGAATGTCTAATTTCCTGGGTGGTTTTTGAAATGCCCAGCAACGGTGGATGATATCTGTCCTGAAGTCCTCTGTCTGTGTCGTTGTTGTTAAGTCACTAAGTCGTGTCTGAATCTTTTGTGACCCCATGGACTGTAGCCCTCTAGACCCCTCTGTACAAGGATTTTCGAGGCGAGAATACTGGAGAAGTTTGCCATTTCCTTCTCCAGGGGACCTTCCTGACTCAGGGGTCAAACCCATGTCTTCTGCACTGGCAGGCGGGTTCTTTACCACTGAGCCACCAGGGAAGCCCTCTGTCCATGTCGGTGTGTCCAGAAACATCAGCTCTCAGGTATCTGCCACTGACTTGTCCAGGTTCTCTTGTTTCTGTCTGTGAGTTCTTCTGGACCATCTTCCAGGCTCCGGGATCATTCTGTTGCTCCCATGCCTGCATTCTTTCCACCTGCTCTCAAAATCTCTTTCTGGGGTACTTCAGGAAGTAGAGTTCAGGGCCTCATCCCCCAAGACTTCCCCAACTCTTTTTTTTTCATTACCTCTCTTCTGCCTCTCTCTCTCTTTTGTCCCATACCTCAGCAGAATATTTCTCATCTGAGGTTGGCAAGCCTTTATGTTTCTCCAATTAGAACTTAAGCGACTGGGACACAAAAGCCAGATTCATGGCTTTTTACTGCTTTCTACCTGCTCACATTCCTCTCTTGAGGTGACAAGCACAGCTTTTGACTTGACAGCAGGAAAGAAAGAAGAAAATATCAAGGGATAGAAAAAAACAAAACAGGTTAATATCTCTAAATATTATCCTGCCACATGTTCAGTAAACTTTCCTGTGGTTGACACTATTCGGCATTCCTTACCTCCTTCTCTCTTGCTGTTGCCACTACACAGTCTAAAAGGCTGAATGTTTTCTCTCCCAGCCTCTCTTACAGCTTAAGGAAGTTGTATTTCTCAGTTCTCATCAATAAGATGAGAGCAGAAGGCTGTTCAAGGTTTACAGGAAAGCTTTAACTTTATTTTAAAAAAGAGGGGGGTGGGGCAGATGTGGCTGCCACCACCATCTCTTTCCCTCTGCTTCTTACTTAGAATATGAACACAGTACCTGGAGCTGCAGCAGCCGTCTTACCACCATGAAGGCAAATCTAGGAGAATCGGAGATGCTGAGGAGCCATGGAGCAGCTGAGTCTACATAGCATCGCTTATTTACTATTAAGCAAGAAAAATGTCTTTTTATCTTGTTGCTGAAAGCGCTTCTAATGTATATACTACCGCTTCCTTTAAGTTAGCACAAATGAGCTTCTCTTTGTTGTTGCAGCTGGTCCCTAGGCAGTGACAGTGTCTTAAATTCTGGGCCATGCGGATACAAGAGAATTCCTAGCCACCTTCCATCATGTTCAGCCCAGACCCACTTAGCAGTTCTGCGCCCTGGTGTTCCCGACACTAGGCTCTATGTTTGAAAGGGAGTCACCTGGGTAAGTAAATGCTGCTCAGCAGTAATGAGTGGACAATCTTGGTGCTTCAAGTAGGCTGAAGAGTGGAGATAGTCCACCTACTACTGTCAGCCCTGGGACCTACCACACCTCCTTGGCCTTCTTTCTGGGAAACAGAGGGCCCATTCAGTGAGTATCTGAGGAAAATCCAAGCATTTCTAATAGGGTCTTCTCTAGGGTGTGTCATGATATGTCAGGCAGGTTCCTGACTGCTCTGGAGAGAGGTCCCAGCCTGAGGTCTGTCTCCCTTTATGAGAGGGCAAGTCCTTTTTCGAGTCCCTTCCTTCTGCACCCTTCCTCAACCGAAGTCATCAAGGCCTGAACATAGAGGGGTGACAGAGTACGGATATGGTCAGCGTGTGAAGCCTGTGTACTATCTAGAACTTAAATCTGACTTCATACAGCTCAAGAGTGATGGCCCAAGCCTAGCCAATCTAGAATAAGCTCTGAGACTCTTCCCAGAACATTTCAGGAGGGAAATCTTTCTTTCCTTTAGAATTATTCCTGAGAGGATAATAGTCTGGAGCAATCAGGGTCCACAACTAGAGGAGACCCTGGCCAAGTGCAAAGCAAAAGTGAAGTAATAGAAAGATAGTTGATGCTTTTGAATTGTAGTGCTGGAGAAGACTTTTTGATAGTCCCTTGGACAGCATGGAGATGAAACCAGTCAATCCTAAAAGAAATCAACCTTGAATATTCATTGGAAAGACTAATGCTGAAGCTGAAGCTCCAATATTTGGCCACCTGATGCAAAGAGCTGAGTTGTTGGAAGAGACCCTGATGCTGGGAAAGATTGAGGGCAAGAGGAAAAGGGGGCAAGATGATTGGATGGCATCATCAACTCAATGGACATGAGTTTGAGCATACTCTGGGAGATAGCGAAGGACAGGGAAGCCTGATGTGCTGCAGTCCGTGGGGTCACAAAGAGTTGGGCATGGTTGGGCAACTGAACAACAGCAAGAGAAACCAAGGATGTGGGAGGAGCCCCTGGATCAGGCTATGCCTGGTCACCTGTACCTAAACTTTGAAGAATATATGTGAATCAGAATACATCATTGTTTTCTTAAAGCCAGTTTGAATTGCTTTCACTCATATAAACTAAAAACATCTTGAGAATTTCAGCTCATGATGAACAGTGTGGCATGTAGGCAGCTAGGCTGAGACTTAAGGCCCACACAGTCTGCTGTCAGATCTATTGCAATGCAGTGATTGACCAGAGCCTGATTCTAAAGTGTCCCTGGGAGAATTTGTGAGCACATAGCTTCTCCTGATGTTTGAGCTCTGCTTTGTCCCTGAGGATTCCCCAGGCCATTGGTTCTAGCCCAAAGTGCATCCCTCAGCCCTCCACACTTATCTGTGCAATGCATTTGGCACTAAAGTGTGTACCATTGCTTTTGTTGCTATCCTGAATGAGTCTTTGAAAGTGAAAGTCACTCAGCTGTGTCCAACTCTTTGCGACCCCATGATTCTCCAGGCCAGAATACTGGAGTGGGTAGCCTTTCCTTTCTCCAGGGGATCTTCCCAACCCAGGAATCGAACCCAGGTCTCGTGCATTGCAGGTGGATTCTTAACCAGCTGAGCCAAAAGGGAAGCCCAAGAATACTGGTGTGGGTAGCCTATCCCTTCTCCAGTGACTCTTCCCAACCCAGGAATCAAACCGGGGTCTCCTGCATTGCAGGCAGATTCTTTACCAACTGAGCTATCAAGGAAATTTCCAGGGAACTGGTCTTTAAATCTTGGCAAACTTGGGCTGCTCTTAGCTTTTCTCTTTTTATGTGAACTCCTCCAGGCCAGGTACTGGTTTAGACAGCTTAGAGCTCTGCACACAGATGGAACTTTTGGATGACAGCATGGAACAATGGAAGATACACTGGCTTTGAATCCTGGCTTTGCCACATACTAGCTGGGTGACCTTCAGCCAGTTACTTAACTATTCTGAGTCTTACCATGGTTACTGTGAAGACTAAATAATATAAAATATCATTCATTTTTTTCTCCATTCAGTAAATACTTATTTGAGTGCACACTCCATGTCAGGCATGGGGCCAGGGGCTAAAAATACAGCGAGTGAGTGGATCAGTCAAGATATATTTTGAAAAATCTTAAAAAAAAAATTTATTGCTGTGTGTGGGCTTTCTCTAGTTGTGGCAAGCGGGGGCTACTCTCTAGTTGCAGTGCACAGGCTTCTCATTGTAGTGGCTTCTCTCGTTGCAGAACATGGGCTCTGTAGCACACAGTCTTCAGTAGTTGTGGCCTATGGGCTTAGCTGCCTTGTGACACATGGAATCTTCCTGAATCAGGGATTGAACCCCGCATCCCTTGCATTGGCAGGTGGATTCTTAACCACTGGACCACCAGGGACGTCCCAGTCAAGATATACTTTGTTTGGTAATAAGCGATGGTGGCAAGCACAGTTTCCTGCTCACCCTGGCACACAGCTAGACTACCTTTCTTAGTTTCTCTTGCAACTGGGTGGGGCCATATGGCTCAGTTCTGGCCAATGGACTCTCGGTCGGAAGTGATATATGACACTCCCAGGTGTTTCTTCTAAAGCACCTCCAGTGGGATCCTCTACCTTCTATTTCTTTTTGCTAGCGGATGCAGAGGATCTGACTCCAAGTTCCTAAAGGTGGGTTGAACCCCAAGATGCGAAAGGTCTGGGACCCTGAAGGACTATGTGAAATGGAGCCCTCCTGTCAAATCACTGATCATGAAATGAACATGTGATAAGCTACGGAGATTTTATTTATTTTTTGACTGCACTTTGTGGCATGCAGGATCTTAGTTCCTCGAACAGGGATTGAATCTGCACCCCCTACAGAGGAAGTGCAGGGCCTTAACCACTGGACACACCAGGGAAGTCCTGCTACTGAGATTTTAGATTATTTATCATAGCAGCATAGCCTACCCTCACATCACCTGTGGCCAACTTAAGGAAAAGTGAATTTCTTGGAAGGAAATAGGCTGCTCATGGAGTCAACAGGAAGCTTGGAGATGAGCAGTTCCAGAGGCCAGGAAGGGGAACTTGTTACATGAAGTGGGCACCGTATCTGAAGTCACAGTCCAATCACTTCACTCTCTTTGTCCCAATATTCAAATTCCCAGGAAGAGGGCTCCTTCTGCCCTGTGTGTGTGTGTGCTCACGTGTGCTCAGTTGCTAAGTTGTGATCCTATGGACTGTAGCTCACCAGGCTCCTCCCTCCATGGAACTTCCCAGGCAAGAATACTGGAGTGAGTTGCCATTTTCTCCTCCAGGGGATCTTTCCAACCCAGGGATAGAATTTGGGTCTCATGTGGCTCCTGCACTGGCAGGTGGATTCTTTACCACTGAGCCACCTGGGAAGTCCATCTGGCCTACTTTTAACCATATGCCCCTTCCCTTTGCTAGAGAAGAGAAACCTTTTCTTTAAAATTTATTTTTGGCTGTGCTACATCTTCACTGCTACATACCGGCTTTCTCTAGTTGCGGTGAGCAGTAGCTTCTCTCATCGTGGTGTATAGGTTTCTCATTGCAGAAACTTTTTTTTGTGGTATAGCATGGGCTCTTGGGCCCTTGGATTTCAATAGTTGCTCCTCTTGGGCTCAGTAGTTATGATGCATGGGCAGCATACGGAATCTTCCTGGACCAGGGATTAAACCCATGAACCCTGCACTGGCAGGGGTATTCTTAACTCCTGGACCCACTAGACCACCAGGGAAGTCCAGAAAACCTTTGATTTCAATCCCTATTAATTGTATTTGTTACCAAGCAAGGGCTCATGTATTCATGGCAAAGAAAGCCAAACTCTGACACTGGATGTTTGCAACAAACTAAGGGTTTATTTGCAGGGTGTCAAGCAAGAAGAAGAGGTGGCAAGAAAACACAGAAGAACTATACAAAAAATATCTTAATGACCCAGATAACCA
This sequence comes from Redunca redunca, assembly GCA_006410935.1. Classification (NCBI taxonomy): domain Eukaryota; kingdom Metazoa; phylum Chordata; class Mammalia; order Artiodactyla; family Bovidae; genus Redunca; species Redunca redunca. The sequence continues at coordinate 47,927 of SJYQ01000902.1, forward strand.
CAATGATGTGATCAATCACCTAGAGCCAGACATCTTGGAATGTGAAGTCAAGTGGGCCTTAGGAAGCATCACTACGAACAAAGCTAATGGAGGTGGATGGAATTCCAGCTGAGCTATTTCAAATACTAAAAGATGATGCTGTGAAAGGGAGGCACTCAATATGCCAGCAAAATTTGGAAAGCTCAGCAGTGGCCACAGGACTGGAAAAGGTCAGTTTTCATTCCAATCCCAAAGTAAGGCAATGTCAAAGAATGTTCAAACTATGCACAACTGCACTCGTTTCACACCCTAGCAAAGAAATGCTCAAAATTCTCTAAGCCAGGCTTCAGAAATATGTGAACCAAGAACTTCCAGATGTTCACGCTGGATTTAGAAAAGGCAGAGGCACCAGAGATCAAATTGTCAACATTTGTTGGAGAAGCAAGAGAATTCTAGGAAAACATATACTTCTGCTTTATTGACTACACCAAAGCCTTTGACTGTGTGGATCACAACAAACTTTGGAAAATTCTTCAAGAGATAGGAATACCAGACCACCTTACCTGCCTTCTGAAAAACCTGTATGCAGGTCAATAAGCAACAGTTAGAACCAGACATAGAACAACAGACTGGTTCCAAATTGGGAAAGAAGTATATCAAGGCTGCATATTGTCACCCTGCTTATTTAACTTATATGCAGAGTACATCATGAGAAATGCCGGGCTGGAGGAAGAACAAGCTGGACTCAAGATTGCCAGGAGAAATATCAATAACCTCAGATATGCAGATGACACCACCCTTAGGGCAGAAAATGAAGAGGAACTAAAGAGCCTCTTGATGAAGGTGAAAGAGGAGAGTGAAAAAGCTGATTTAAAACTCAACATTCAAAAAACAAAGGTCATGGCATCTGGTCCCATCACTTCATGGCAAATAGATGGGGAAACAATGAAAACAGTGAGAGACTCTATTTTCTTGGGCTCCAAAATCACTGCAGATGATGACAGCAGCCATGAAATTAAAAGACGCTTACTTCTTGGAAGAAAAGCTGAAATAAACCTAGACAGCGTATTAAAAAGCAGAGATGTTACTTTGCCAACAAAGGTCTGTCTAGTTAAAACTATGGTTTTTCCAGTAGTCATGTATGGATGTGAGAGTTGGACCATAATGAAAGCTGAGTGCCGAAGAATTGATGCTTTTGAGCTGTGGTATTGGAGAAGACTCTTGAGAGTCCCCTGGACTGCAAGAAGATCAAACCAGTCAATCCTAAAGGAAATCAACCTTGAATATTCATTGGAAGGACTGATGCTGAAGCTGAAGCTCCAATACTTTGGCCACCTGATGTGAAGAGCTGACTCATTGGAAAAGACTCTGATGCTGGGAAAGATTGAAGGCAGGAGAAGGGGATGACAGAGGATGAGATGGTTGGATAGCATCAGCAACTCAAAGGATCTGAGTTTGAGCAAGCTCTGGGAGTTGGTGATGGACAGGGAAGTCTGGCATGCTGCAGCCCATGGGGTCACAAAGAGTTGCACACAGCTGAGCAACTGAACTGAACTGACATCCCACAGACAGAGTATGGGACATCTTGGAAGGAAAGAGGCCTTAGGAGAAACACATTCCACAGAGTATGGGCCATCGCAAAAGACAAGAGAGGCCTCAACTTTTGTGTTTTGAGACGGTGAGATTTTGGGGTTGGTTTGTTACTGTAGCATAACCTGGCCTTTCCTGACGGATACACATGACCATGTGTGCAAAGATGAGCCCCCACTGAATCATATCTATCAGTATTCTCAGCTTTATGTCGTCCCCTGCCCTTGAACCTGGACTGGCCCTGTGGATTCACTTCCGACCAATGAAATGAAGTAGAAGGGACCATGACTTCCAAAGTTAGATCCTGGAAAGCCTACAGCTTTTGCCCAGGAATAGTTCCCTTCAGAGCAAATCAGCCACTGTGTAAGAAGTTCGGTTACCTAAGACTGCCATGCTGTGAGGAAGTTCTGGCAAGCCACATGGAAAGACAGTGGGAAGAAGGAGACAGTTGGCTGACCAGCTTCCAGCCATCACAGCTGGCCCAGCTGAGGGATGAGGCCATCTTGAATGGTTGAGCCCAGTCAGAACTTGGGAAGACTTCAGGCCCAGCACCTCTCTGACTGCATGAAAGACCTCAGATGATATCCAGCTAGGGCTGGTCAATCCACAGAATTGTGACAGATAACAATAAGCTGTCTTAAGTCATTTACGTATTGGAAGACAACAGTATATACCCAGTACCTGTAACGATCTGGAATCAGAACACTATAGCAAGGTCTGCCCTTTAAGGGAGCCCGTAAGGAGCCATCTCCTTGCTTTTCAGACTATAAAAACCAGTTGACCATGACCCCAGTCAACCACGGGGCAACCCCTTGACAGGAGACCTGGCGCATTTCCTGTTGACTGTGTCCTTAAAAGACAGAGAGTGCCTGAGGCTCACATCTTGGAAGATCAAGACCATCCAACCTGGAGACATTCCCAGGTCCCCCACAGCTTCACCCAGCCCCAGGCAACCTTCAGATCAGAGCCCTCCAGCTCAAACCGCACCCCCACCTTCACCACAGCTACTTGCTGACATGGATTTCTCTTTGAAAGAATGGCAAACTTTCATGTTTGGGAACGCTTGTACACTCGTGGTGAATTCATGTCAATGTTTGGCAAAAGCAATACAGTAATGTAAAGTAAACTAAAGTTAAAATAAAAATTTCAAAAAATTAAAAAAAAAATGAAAGAATGAAGCAGGGCATATGTATTATTAATTTTTTTAAAAAATTGTGAGGTTGCAATACCTTGATCCTGAGCAGTGTATGGAAGGGATACTTTTTTTTTATAAGAGATATTTTTACCTAAATTATTTCTTCAACATCTAAATTTAAGAAACTCATAAATAACTTGCTTTCTTAAATGGCAAATGAACATGGGGAGGGTGGTAAAAGATCGCAAATGATTTCCAAAAATATGGTGCTGACAAAAGAGAGTCCTGGTTTGTAGACAGATGAGGACAAATTGGGTGCAAAACACCTCTATTTTATATGCAGATTAGACCTAATTGGGGGAAAAAATGTATAATGCAGAAAACTAAAAGGACAAGTTATGGTAATTCCCTGGTGGTCCAGTGGTTGGGACTCTGCGCTGTCACTGCCAAGAGTGTAGGTTTGATCCCTGGTTAGGGAACTAAGGGCCCACAAGCTATGTGGTGCTGTAGTCAAAGAGTTTTTTTTTTTTAATTAAAAAAGAAAAAAACTTATTATGAAGCAGATGACAAAGAGGAGATAAATCTAGGGCTGTAATGAAGGAAGATATAACAAGAGAAATTAAGTGATGTAGCTACAATATAATCAAAGTCTTAAATACAAGTGTAACCCAAGTGCCTGCTGTGTCTTTGTCCTCTGATTCCTGTGTGCTCTCCTTTTTTCCTTACATCAGCCTGGATGCAAAACCCAAAACATCTTCAAATTTTCCCAGACAATTCACTCACACCAAAGCAGTGTTTCCAGTTGGGGGTGCAAACAGGTCATGTATGAGAAATATCTCACTAGATGGCATGGTCCTGGCCACGGAGACAGTAAGGATCATGCCCTCACTCCTGGCAGTCACCGTAACCAGTAAAACCAGCTCCCACGTTTTGGTGGCATTAGCAGTAAAGAACTTGCTTGCCAATGCAGGAGACATAAGAGGTGTGGTTTCGATCCCTGGGTCAGGAAGAGCCCCTGGAGGAAGGCATGACAACCTAGTCCAGTATTCTTGCCTGAAGAATCCATGGACAGAGGAACCTGGCAGGCTACAGTCTATAGTGTTGCAAAAACATGATTGAAGTGACTTAGCATGCACAGGGACAGTACCATCCTCAAAAGAGCAACCGTGCACCAGAGCCACGGGGACCCATCTTTACTAAAGTTTTCATAAGAGTTCAGAAGAGGGGACTACATCATTCATCCCAATGCAAAATAACCTAAGACCTTCATTCACGCTTTCTGCTTTTTTTCTACAGTCTTGCATCAGGAAAACTGCTACTGGATTATTTTTTCTTCAGCTCATCATCTCTCATAGTGCCCGGCAGTCTAGTTTATTTCTCTCCCTCCAAAATTTCATTCCAAATCCCAAGTTTCTCTCCTTAGTATTACACAGAGATGAGACATATCACCGCCCTGGATGCTACCCCATGTGTGCATATCCATGCTCATCATTTGCTCAGCAAAGCAAAGGACCCTCACATCAAGAACCCATTATTCTTAAAAGGTGTGATTTTTTTTTGGGGGGGGTGTGTTGTTTTTTTGGCCACACCACCCAGCTGGCAGGATCTAAGTTTCCCAATCAGGGATTAAACTGGGCCCCGGCAGTGAAAGCACCCAGTCCTAACCACTGGACCAATAGGGAATTCCCTAGAAGGTGGTTGAGCCACTATCACTGGTTACCTGAAAACACCTTGAAATCGTACCACAAGTGCCATGTCAGCTGTGTTTGCTCTGGAGCATTCTGACAAAGGCAGCTGTTTGTACCTTGTTACACAGGAAGAACATGGAGGGTGCAGGACCGTCATTTTCTTCCTGTCCCTTGTTCTGATAACCCCAATATTGCTCAGAAGGTAACTTTCCTCTCCTCTCAGTGAAGTTTGGCTGGACTGATCCCACTCCTTGGTGTCATGTGACTGGAGGGGTAAGCATGTGACCCTAGATAATGTATTTTCCATTCTTTTAATAACAAAACCAATGCTGTAAAAAATAATCTTGTGCATCTATGCATGTAAGTGGACTAGAGTATCTACAGACTAAATTCACCAAAGTAGAACTGCTGGGTCAAAAGGTGTTTTTGGTGGACTGTGCCAACTGACTCTCCAGAGCTGTGGACTCCTACCAGGATACGTGCATGCTAAGTCTCTTCAGCTGTGTCCAACTCTTTGCGACCCTATGGGCCATAGTCCTCCAGGCTCCTCTGTCCATGGGATTCTCCAGGCAAGAATACTGGAGGGAGTTGCCATGCCCTCCTCCAGGGGATTTTCCCAACCCCACATCTCTTAAGTCTCTTGTGCTGTCAGGTGGGCTGTTTACTACTAGCGCCACCTGGGAAGCCCGCTACAAACTACACAGAGTATCTGTTTCCACACAAATTGGCCAACAGGCTATGTTGTCAGACTTATGAATTTGGAGCCAAACTGGGAGGTGACATCGCAATTTTTTTATGCACTATCAATTTACGTACTTTGCCCCTCTCTTCCTACTGAACTGGTGGACTCTTGTCTACATTTCTAAGAGTTCTTGTTGTAATTAGGAGATGATTATCTCTTTGTGACATTGACTTGCAGATATTTTCCCCAGATTGTCATTTGTCTCTTGACTTTGCTTATGCCTTTACTTTGCCAGGAAGTTTTAAATTTATTTTTTACAGTTGAATTAATCAATCTTTCATGGTTTCTAGATTTTGAGTCATATTAGATAAGGATGCTCCCATGCCAATGTTGAAAGGAATTTGCCCAGGCTTTCTTCAAGTACTTTTATAGCTTTAAAAAAAAACAAACAAACCCAACAACAACAGGTAAAACTTTGGTCTACTTAGAGTTTATTTTGGTGAACCGTGTGAAGGTGAGGTATGAATCCAGATCTGGCTTGAAAGAGGAGAAATCAAACCCAAACCAGGCACAAACTAAGGTGACTTAGTTCCCAAAAAGAGACCAGGCCAGTTGCCAGGACCTGATATACAGAATGAAAAAAGTGCCCAGAACTGACCAAGGTTAGACTCTAGGACAGCAAGAGCCAACAGCAGGTCCCAGTAGGAAGATGGCAAGAAGTGGGATCAGATGGCACGTCCAAGGTCCCAGGCAGCAGAGGAACAAGGAGGCCAGGAGAAGGCCTGGGTAGCTGCCTCTGGAACTCCAGACAAAGCCTGCATATAGCATGATCCCTGGGAAAGCCTGTGACTCCAGGCCTCCCCAGCCTCATGGTCAATATCAGCTTGAACCCTACTAACCTGATACATGAAGGGAGGTGGGAGAGAGTCCTTGCCCTCAGTAAAGTCCCCCTTAGAGGCATCCACAGGGAATTCCCTGGTGGCCCAGCAGATAAGACTACAAACTTTCACTGCAGGGGACCCAGGTTCGATCCCTGGTTAGGGAACTAAGAAGCCAAATGCCTCCAGTTGCAGCAAAAAAATCAAGAGAGAGTCACAGCTGTCTACCACTAATTCTAATAAAGATTGGAAGCAGAATAAAGGTCAAGGAATACTGACTGGGTCTCTGCTGGTGGTCCAATGGCTAAGACTCTGAGCTCCCAACACAGGAAAGTGTGTTCAATTCTGGTCAGGGAACTAGATTCCACACACTGCAACTGAATATTCTGTGTGTTGTACTTAAAACATGACAAAGCCAGATAAATAAATAAATATTGGAGGAAAAAAAGGAACACTGAGCAGTACATTCTGACCAGGGGTGCTTCATGTAGGAAGTGAAGGCATTTGAGCTGAGACTTAAAGAATGATAAAGAATCTGCTTGCCAATGCAGGAGATGCAAATTCAAGTCCTGGGTCAGGAAGATCCCCTGGAGGAGAAAATGGCAACCCACTCCAGTATTCTTGCCTGGAAAATCCCATGTACAGAGAAGCCCGGTGGGCTACAGTCCACAGAAAGGCAGAGAGTCAGACACGACTGAGCACACACACAGACACATTAAAGAATTAGTGAGGTCTGAACAGATGGGAAGGAGAAGGCAACAGCACCCCACTCCAGTACTCTTGCTTGGCAAATTGCATGGACGGAGGAGCCCGGTAAGCCACAGTCCAAGGGGTGGCTAGGAGTCGGACACGACTGAGCGACTTCACTTTCACTTTTCCCTTTCATGCATTGGAGAAGGAAATGGCAACCCACTCCAGTGTTCTTGCCTGGAGAATACCAGGGACGGGGGAGCCTGGTGGGCTACCATCTATGGGGTCGAACAGAGTTGGACACGACTGAAGCAACTTAGCAGCAGCAGCAGCAGCAGAACAGATGGGAAGTTTATTTTTTTTTTATTACAACAATATTTACTATATAGATCATCTTAGGAAGAAGTGGCATCTTTATGCTGTTGACTTTTCCTTCAAGAAAAAGTTTGTCAAGTTTGTCAAGACCTGACTTCAGTCTTCTTTAGCATCATTCAGCAATGTTTTAAAGTTTCCTTCATAGAGATTTTATTCATTTCTTAGTAAGTCTATTCTTAGGGCTTCTACCTTTAGTGTTGCTGTTGCAAATGGGGGTCACCACTTCCATTATATCTTCTAAGCAGTTGTGGTTGATATAAATAGGGAAGTTATTGATGTCCTTAGTTTAATTTTGGACTCAGCCAAGTAACAGAAGATTTTTATTATTTGTGTTTTTTAACAGATTCACCTGGATTTTCCAGATATACAACTGTATCATCTGTAAATCACGTTTGTTTTACCTCCCTTTTTCTTTTCTAGAGATGACTGAAAATCAAAGAGGGCATTCCTCCTGGTGAGGAAGACAAGAGAAACTCACATCTTCTGTAGTACCTCATGGCCTTTACATACATTTTTTCCTTTGCCGCCACCTTTCCTTTTACATTGGAGAAGGAAATGGCAACCCAGTCCAGTATGCTTGGGCTTCCCGGATTGTGCTAGTGGTAAAGAACCCACCTGCCAATGCAGGAGATATAACAGATGCAGGTTCGATCCCTGGGCTGGGAAAATCCCCTGGAGGAGGGCATGGCAACCCATTCCAGTATTCTTGCCTGGAGAACCCCATGGACAGAGAAGCCTGGTGGGCTATAGTCCATGGGGTTGCAAAGAGTTGGATACAACTTAGCAACTAGACAACAACCCTTTTACATAGGAGATTCTGATTCCCACTGAGACAGGAGGGAAGGGGGTAGGGCCCAACTATTAAAAGAATAACATAGTTGTTGAGGATACCACAAAAACTGGTTAGAACCAACTAGCTCCAAGAGGGCAGAAGATCTGACTTCTAGTAGACCTTGAGCTTCACTATACATTTATTTTAATGCATTAGCATCTAAATGATATCAGCTTCCCTGGTAGCTCAGCTGGTAAAGAATCTGCCTGCAATGCAGGAGACCCTGGTTCAATTTCTGGGTCAGGAAGATCCGCTGGAGAAGGGAAAGGCTACCCACTCCAGTATTCTGGCCTGGAGAATTCCATGGAGTGTATAGTCTGGAGGGTCACAAAGAGTTGGACACAACTGAGAGACTTTCACTTTCAGTTTCACTAAATGACACGACCACAGGTGCCATGACAGTTCTGAGGCTAACCATAAAAGGCCAAAAAGTGGGTTCAGTTCAGTTCAGTCGCTCAGTCGTGTCCGACTCTTTGCGACCCCATGAATCGCAACACGCCAGGCCTCCCTGTCCATCACCAACTCCCGGAGTTCACTCAGACTCGCGTCCACTGAGTCGGTGATGCCATCCAGCCATCTCATCCTCTGTCATCCCCTTCTCCTCCTGCCCGCAATCCCTCCCAGCATCAGAGTCTTTTCCAATGAGTCAACTCTTCGCATGAGGTGGCCAAAGTACTGGAGTTTCAGCTTTAGCATCATTCCTTCCAAAGAAATCCCAGGGTTGATTTCTTTCAGAATGGACTGATTGGATCTCCTTGCAGTCCAAGGGACTCTCAAGAGTCTTCTCCAACACCACAGTTCAAAAGCATCAATTCTTCAGCACTCAGCCCTCTTCACATCCAACTCTCACATCCATACATGACTACTGGAAAAACCATAGCCTTGACTAGATGGACCTTAGTCGGCAAAGTAATATCTCTGCTTTTGAATATGCTATCTAGGTTGGTCATAACTTTTCTTCCAAGGAGTAAGTGTCTTTTAATTTCATGGCTGCAGTCACCATCTGCAGTGATTTTGGAGCCCAAAAAAATAAAGTCTGACACTGTTTCCACTGTTTCCCCATCTAGTTCCCATGAAGTGATGGGACCAGATGCCATGATCTTCGTTTTCTGAATGTTGAGCTTTAAGCCAACTTTTTCATTCTCCTCTTTTACTTTCATCAAGAGACTTTTTAGTTCCTCTTCACTTTCTGCCATAAGGGTGGTGTCATCTGCATATCTGAGGTTATTGATATTTCTCCCGGCAATCTTGATTCCAGCTTGTGTTTCTTCCAGTCCAGCATTTCTCATGATGTACTCTGCATATAAGTTAAATAAGCAGGGTGACAGTATACAGCCTTGACGTACTCCTTTTCCTATTTGGAACCAGTCTTGGTGACCCCAAAATCTCTCTAAATATACTTGGGCTTTCACTTTACTGTGTCTCATTCTTGAATTCTTTCCTGTGTGAAGCTATGGTCTGTTGTTGGTCTGTCACTTGGCAACTGGTCGCAGGGACTCCCCTGAGACCTGGGAAGTGACCATCCTCTCGCACCCCATTTTTTCTTGCAATACCATCACTCTTCAAGCCTGAGATTAAGTGTTGCTTCCTCTGGGAAACTCTCTCTGACCACATGGCCCAAGTCAAGGTGGCTTGTATTTCTCCATCATGGAGGTCACCCCAGTCCATTGTACTGCCCTGTGGGAGGATGTGATTAGCCTGGGCCTCCTCTAGGCTGGGATCCTTCAAGGGAAGAGAGTGCTCATTTGGGGAGCACTTGTTTTGTTTTCAATTGACTGAACATTCATCTCCCCCTCAGTTTCCTTTTGACGTTTTCTTCCTCTTACTGAATATGAAACTGAATCTCCCTCAAACTAAGTTCTGCTGAGTTTATGATTAATCTCTCTATCCAAAACTTTATTCCCTTTCTTGTCCCAACCCTGTTCCCTTCAGAGCTGAGGAATATCGAAGCAAAGAGGGGATTGAAGCCAAGCAGAACCCTGCAGGCCTTCTCAGGCACAGAAATCCCTCTGTGACCTCCGTTTCTTTCTTTTTCTTTTTTTAATACTTTTATTCATTTATTTTTGGCTGTTCTGGGTATTTGTTGCTGCACGGGCATTTCTCTCGTTCTGGGACGCAGAGGCCACTCTCCAGCTGCAGTGCGCGCGGGCCTCTCATTGTAGTGGCTTCTTTTGTTGCAGAGCACAGGCTGTAGGGTTCTCAGGCTTCAGTAGCTGCAGTGCGGGGACTCCGCAGTTGCAGCTCCCAAGCCCTAGAGCACAGGTTCAACAGTTGTGGTGCACAGGCTTAGTAGCTCCGCAGCATAGGGGATCTTCCCGGATCAGGGATCGAAACTGTGTCCCCTGCATTCGGCAGGTAGATTCTTTACCACTCAATCACCACCACCCCCCTGACCTTTTTAATATAATTATTTACTTGGCTGCAAGTAAATAATTTGCAGGTCTTAGTTGTGGGTCTTTATGGGATTTAGTTGCGGCACCTGGGATCTTCGATTTTCCCTGCAGCATGAGCTCTCTTAGTTGCAGCCTGTGGGACCTAGTTCTTGATCAAGGGTTGAACCCAGGTCCCCTGCATTGTAAGGTGGATTTTTAACCATTGTGCCACCAGGGAAGTCCCTCCATTTCTTGTTTGTAGGAGAAAAAAGGCTTCAGTCTCCAAGGCCTTCCCTGAATTTCAAAGAGCAGGCTCAAACAATCAGTGATTAGGACAAGAACCACAGGACTCCTAGTTCCTCCTAAAAGGAAATAGATAACAATTTGATGCATATCGTTGGGTTGTTCTGCAGAAACTAAGACTCCCCACCCAGGTGGAGGATGGTGAGTTCATGCCGCTTTACAACAGACCCCCTGCTGACTGGAACCAGAAGGTCGAGATTCCTGAAACATCACCCTGTTACCTCACCACCAACCAGTCAGAAGAATGTACACAAGCTGTCCACATACTATGACCCTCCCCTCACCACCATTTTTAAAAACTCTTGCCACTGAAACCACTGAAGAGTTTGGGTCTTTTGAGCATGAGCTACTCATTCTTCTTGCTTTGTTGTGCAGTCACTCAGTCCGACTTTTTGCAACCGCATGAACTGCAGCACACCAGGCTTTCCTGCCCTTCACCATCTCCCAGAGTTTGCTCAAACTTATGTCCATCGGCCAGTGATGCCATCCAACCATCTCATCCTCTGCTGGGCCCTTCTCCTCCTGCCTTCAATCTTTCCCAGCATCAGGGTCTTTTCTAATGAGTCAGTTCTTTGCATCAGGTGGCCAAAGTATTGGAGCTTCAGCTTCAGCATCAGTCCTTCCATGAATATTCAGGACTGATTTCCTATAGGATTGACTGGTTGGATCTCCTTGCAGTCCATGGGACTCTCAAGAGTCTTCTCAAACACCACAGTTCAAAAGCATCAGTTCTTCAGTGCTCAGCTTTCTTTATGGTCCAACACTCGCATCCATACATGGAAAAACCATAACTTTGACTAGACGGACCTTTGTTGGGAAAGTAATGTCTCTGCTTTTTAATATGCTGTCTAGGTTTATCAAAGCTTTTCTTCCAAGGAGCAAGAGTCTTAATTTTGTGGCTGTAGTCACCATCTGATTCTGGATACCAAGGAAATAAAGTCTCTCACTGTTTCCATTGTTTCCTCATCTATTTGCCATGAAGTGATGGGACTGGCTATTAAAGTAATGCTCAAAATTCTCCAAGCTAGGCTTCAGCAATACGTGAACTGTGAACTTCCTGATGTTCAAGCTGGTTTTAGAAAAGGCAGAGGAAACAGAGATCAAATTGCCAACATCTGTTGGATCATGGAAAAAGCAAGAGAGTTCCAGAAAAACATCTATTTCTGCTTTATTGACTATGCCAAAGCCTTTGACTGTGTGGATCACAATAAACTGTGGAAAATTCTGAAAGAGATGGGGATTCCAGACCACCTAACCTGCCTCTTGAGAAATCTGTATGCAGGCCAGGAAGCAACAGTTAGAACTGGACATGGAACAACAGACTGGTTCCAAATAGGAAAAGGAGTACATCAAGGCTGTATATTGTCACCCTGCTTATTGAACTTATATGCAGAGTACATCATGAGAAATGCTGGACTGGAAGAAACACAAGTTGGAATCAAGATTGCCGGGAGAAATATCAATCACTTCAGATATGCAGATGACACCACCCTTATGGCAGAAAGTGAAGAGGAACTAAAAAGCCTCTTGATGAAAGTGAAAGAGGAGAGTGAAAAAGTTGGCTTAAAGCTCAACATTCAGAAAAC